>JANZLC010000003.1:11276423-11293968 GCA_026413385.1 Erythroxylum gracilipes
TAAATGATTCCTTAGGTTATTCTTGAATACCTCTGGAGACTTGTTGACTACAAAGGTTGGAGATGTCTACTATAGTTTCAGCATTGAACTTAATCCCTATTGCTTGCAGCTTTAATGAGAATGAGAAATCTATCATGCTAAAGGAGTCAAAATTTTGAATCATTTAAAGGGTTCTGCAACATTTACACTCCATCCAATAAAAGTTATCCATTGAGCTATAGGTCTGATCGTGAAGAACTGTAATAGTTTGCAAGTAATGAATTTTTGTTTTTGTGTACGCTGTTGGGAGACACAAGCAATGAAGTTGATGAAATTTGATCAAATGGGGATAGGTTTGGGTATGACCTTGATCTCAAGGCCTACATAGACATTGCTTTAGCCTAAAGTCTCCGAGCAACTACAGGATGGTGCTATTATGTCAACTTATACATCTCCTGGCATAACAGCACCTGGAAACTACAGTTTCCATTATTCTTCCTAGCCCTAGCTTTCATACGTGAAGTGAATCATGGTCAAGATTGGTGGAATAAAGTCTAAAACAATCATCGGGAATCAACCATATCTAGGGTTATGGAATTTGTTTGATTAGTGCATCTTATCCTTTGAGAATGATTAGATGTATTTATGTGTTACATCTATGTTTGAAAACACACTTGCATTGGGGTTGAAGATTAATTTTTTCTTCTCTTCGTATCTTTTTTGTTTTCTTCCTCTCTCCCCTCTGTTTCTTTTGAATATGCATTTTGCATTTGAACTTTAGAGGTTAGGTGTAACACCCCCTTACTGCAGGGTACACACCGGGACGTCCGAAGGTCACTTCGGTACATAACCTACGATAAAGACGAGCTACGTTCGATCACTACATTCACTTCATATGGCATCATAACATTATTCACTTGCAAAGCATCATAAGAAATCACAATATTTTTTAAAAACCAACTTTTCTTCATTTCATTTCTCAAAACCAAAAGTCTACATTGTATCTTTCAACCTTAAATGCATGTACATCATCAAAATCTAGTACATGAGTACTACATGAAAGAGGAAGATATATCAAATCTATCTAAGCCATCCAAAAATTCCCAGCTGACCGACCTTTGAACCATGACTTCTCTTACCAAAACACAATCTACACGGCTGGTAGAGCCTCTCAGTAGCTAGAGTCGTCTCTTGATCCTGAAAAGACAACGTTGCAATTTTGATGAGTTTTGCGAACTCAATGAGGTAACCATCACCGATGGTTCACTCAATTCATGCATCGTAGCAATACACGTAGCATAATATTCATCACACTGCATATTCATAATATATCACATCTCACGCTCAGAATAATCATATTGTACATACAAAACACACATATCAAATATGATTGCAATTCATGTGAGACTCACTTTCATTTATTATTATCGTTATAACCGAGTGCCTTTTTACCAGCTCATCCCTTCATGGATGTCGAGCTTTGTTGAATAACGACCCATATCCCTTAGTGGATACCGGGTACAGTCGCACTCGAGCCCGAGGCTCTATTAACATAATGAGCTTTAAGCTCTTTATCCTGGTGACTCCGGTCATAACTTCCTTTATCTTTCATGCATTCATATAATGAATATTTCACATAACATACCCTCAGCCAATCACATGGATGCACATTCCCATTTTAAACCACATTCATCATCGGATTGTAGTCCGGCATTCAACAGAACTGCTAGGCACATTTTTGCATTCATATGCATATTCACAATTTTCACATTTTGAAACACTTATTCCGTCATGTTCACATACAAGGAAAACTTTAATAACTCATTCATACATCAAAATCACCGAACCTTCATTGTCCGGAATCAGAAAAATCAAACCACTTTAATGTCATCATTCGAAACATATTCTAAGCAAACAATTAATTGAGTGAGACCGCTAGGTTACTCACAAGCTGCTCCCGAAGCTAATGTCTGGAAGATCCGGCAATGTCTGGAGGTTGACGTTCCAGTTGCCCTTCTATAACAAATAATGTACACCATATCGCAATTTGCACAATCCTAAGTATTCACTAATGTACATGTATGAAATGAGTTATGTACAATGCATGCTCGTGATAATCCCGGGGAAATTTCCATCATAAAATTGATCTCATATCAAAACTTATCTAAGTATAAATTATACTTAGGTTTATGCCTCACTAAAACCATTAAAATCACAATTCATTATTCTCTAGCTTACTTTCAGATTTTCCAAAACACCCCTTTCAGGACTACTATTCACCTACAATCAGAGGGTGAAAATGAGATAATTAGGTCAAACTTTCTTTTAGACAAGTGTTCCTACATCTCTTATCTTTCCATTGACACCAAAATCATTAAATTTGGTTTAGTAATTTGGAAGATATGCCTCAAACATTATTAGGTTGTTCATATTCAAAGACAGTGTACTATGCCCAACGTCCATTCAGAGATTAAACATCTTAGAGACTGAATTAGATTCTAATTTCTTCCTACCATTTGTAGTCCTATGTATCTAGTTTATCACAAAATAAAAATCATCTCATTTGGATCAGTATAACTCCAGAAATCATCAAAATACCGAAGTATGTTCAGTGGAATAACATCAGTTCATACTACTTAAGAGCACACTCATTGTACCCGTCCCGTTCTTTTCACTTAATCTTTCTCTATTCAATTCAGATAGTTATGATTCTTGTTGCAGATGTAGATTAATGTCATACGAAACCAATGGTTTAAGAATCAAGTCATTTGGAGGTCTAGAGAAGAAGTTATGGCTAAAAGAAACAACTATGTTTATGACCTCAATCAAAATGAACCTATTTTGGCGCGATTTTCATAACTTTCACAAACAATGTCGGATTGATCTCGTTTTTTAACCATTGGAAAGAGGACTTCAAGATCTACAACTTTCATGAAGACCACAAAGACTAATTCTATCTCTTGAAGGCTCACAAATAGAACAAATTCAGAAAATGAATAGTAACTTCGTCTTACTTTTGCGTCTTACAACTTCGTCTTACTTTTGCGTCTTATAACTTCATCTTATTTTTGCGTCCAGAATATCTCTGCTTGTAAAGATCATAACTTTCAGCTTCGATGTCCAAATTTTTCATACTATATATCGTTGGAAAGATAAAAGAAATATCTACAACTTTTCAGAAGGCAACTTTACAAAAATCTATTTTTTTATCAATTCCAAATTTGCCCCAAAAGTCTAAAGAGAATTTTCCACTCACACCAACGTACTGCACCTAATTCTTAACTTCATTCCAACTTTTGAGATTCTTAGAGACAGAATTGAAATTCAATGTCTTCATACAAAATGTAGTCATATATTTCTAGTTTAATCCAAATTAAGAATCATCTCGTTTGAACAGCTAGAGAAAACGTTGTGGCTAAAAGACTGAAACATACTCAGTGAACATTTTCCAGATTTTCAAACTTTCAATACTTTACATCTAACTCATCTTCTACCTAAATTATCACTATAACTAGATTTTTCATCCCCCAAACAACACAGTATTTATAAACAAACACAAAAATGCCATTCTCCATGCAATGATAGTAACTTATCAATTTTATTTCATAAATCCCCAACTCTAAAGGATTTATTCACTACTTACCTGCTGAAAACTCCGAACTCTTCAAGCCTTAAACTCCACACAATTTTCGTACTTCACTGAGTACAATGACCAACTTCCATTTTTTTAAGGTAGATGACACAAATGACAAAGTGGGTTTGGTGTAGGAAAAGAAGAGTATAAAAATCTCTTAGAAGGTGTTTTATGGAAAACTTCGTGTTTCCAAAGAAAGTTTGAAGAAGATTATAATAAAAGAAGGGACTTGGACAAGACTTAACCTGTCAACTCTCAAAGAATAGTAACCTATTTCTAACAAGAGTACCAAAAGCCTAAGTGACACTTGTCACTTCCCACTACCTAAGCTCTAACTTAGTTTCTTTTGAAACTAACTCCCTTAATTCCCATCTTTACAATCCAAATATCTTTTGATTTCTTGTTCCCTATTATACATATATATATATTCTTTCACAATACTCCATAGATAAATTCCTAAATTCACCAACATTCACAAGTACAATATTTCCACTAATCACTACTATTTCCAATGTCAAAACATTCATAACTCTCAAAAATTCACAAATCAATCCAATTATACCCGGAATTATTTATGAATGCATGTACTATTATTTTCATGTGCAGATAAGTTTACTATTCAAGTATAAGTGTATGGCATATTATGCATGAACATAGAAGGGCGTCTCTAACTCTCATTAATCACTCACATTTACCTTCCCACAAGTAATGGGATGTTACATTTTGTCATTAATTTCCTTTTCCAAAATTGACTGCTTTGATACCAAATGTTATGCTATTTTGTGTTTGGATGTGTTAACGTTCAAATAAGAGAGAGAAGAAGACGAGAGATCAGAAATCTTGAGAGAATTTTAGAAGGAAGGAAATAACCAAATTTTGTTATTTTGTCTAATACTAGTCGTTATTTCATCTTAAATACATGTAAAAGAATGACTAAGATTGGTCTGAGTCTCAAATAACAATGGTGTGGTTTTATTTAAACAGTGCGCTTGATGCATAGTGGCTTGGACGTTGTCGTTTTCATTAACTTCTCCAGGTCCATTTGAAATTCCCACAGTTCACTCGTCTTCTTCATTAATCTCTGCAACATGGTTGCGAAATTTGATTTAAATGGCACCTTCAAGGCATCACCGACCTTAACAACAAATGCTAATCCTAAAAGGCATAAAACTAAGAATGGTAACAACACCGTTGGTGGTGGTGATATGATTCGGGACATGGATCAGGTCAGAGTATTCTCTTTCAGACATGATGCAAAATTGATTCTCAATCAAGAGCTTCGATTTCACAAAGGTTAAAGAGATCCGGTTGGCTACATTTAGATTAATGAATTCGGATTAGACCCGGAGCAAAGCTTGATTCTTTGGGGATTATTGACTAATTGTGATTTTTATGGACAAAAAGGCACACGACAGATTTAAAAAGAACGCGAGTACGACAAAAGCATTCTTGCTTAAGATATTCTCAATTTTAACCTTTTCCTTGTCAAAACCTAACTCAAGTGAAGAAGAAATACAAAAGAGTATAATTATAGTCTACTATCTGAACTAAAAACTATTTTAAAGATAAATATTTTAATATATTTAAAAATAATTTTAACAGTTCATTAATTTTTAATTTAAATTTAAATTTAACTTTTATTCTATTAAAAATGTATATGTAAAATTAAATATTCAAAAAATATTTTTTTCTCTCCTCTCTCTTATCTCTTTCTAATTTCCGTCTCTTCGTATTTAAACTCTAGACGATACCTCCACCAATCTATATTCTAAAGAACGTTAAACTCATAATCTGTTTATCTCAAATTCTTGCCATTGTTGGTTCAAGTAGAATTAGAAATTCTACCCTTCTGAACTTTTAGCAGCTACAACTTCAAAAACCAGTGGCTTAATATTCAATGTCACCGTACAGCATTTGAGCCGAGATGTAGGATTAAGTTTCCTGAGCTCTACTTGTCGTCAACCTGTCATACTAGTTTCGTGGATCTACTTGGAGCTTGTGAAAATTTCAAATCCATACACAGGGATGACAGTAAGAGGGAAATATTCAATTCCTCCTGCTTAAACATGGCTTCACACAGCCATTTACTACTATTGATGCACCAGCTTGAAAAGACACAGAACCGTCTATATCCAAATGCACCAAATGTGTTTCGTTTCTCAGTTAGTATGGATCAATTGATGATTATGATAGAATAAAAAACCTATACAAGTTATGCTATGTGGTCTCCTCATAAAAAAACAGAAAAAGGAGGAAGAAGCCAGATAAACATCACAGTCTGCTGGCAAAACTGACCATTGTTGCAACCAGTGCATGCACCACTAACCCCACATTTAAACCAGTTTTTCCTGTTTGAAATAATCTGATCTTCCAACTGAACCACCCCAGAAGCTTCCAAAATAAAAACGCACAAACAAATAGGCTGGCACTGTACAATTGCTTAGCCAGCAAAACTCGGTCTTTACTCCAGCGAAGAAAAGTCATGAAGCAAAATAAAGGTGGCTGTAGAGAGAAACTGGAAAAAACGGGAGAGGATAAAGAAAATTTTTAATTATTTTTAAATTTAAATTAAACGATGAAAAAAAAATTAAATTTGATTTGATCCTTTTGTCAAAAAAATAGAACTGGACTTTGGAAGAAACGCACAGATGCGGCAGACTTGTAATACAACTAATTGAAACTCATCACCGGAAAAAATTGAGACAAAAAGAAACTTATTCGGAGAAAACCACAATTCATAACACCTTTATAAATTAAAACTATATTTGTACTCAGTATTGTACACTGCAGAGCATAGGCGTAGCTCATGAATGCCTAGGCAAGCCATTCTGACATTCCAAACAAAAAGCAGTTTGAATAGCAAGGAAGGAAAAGTGCAGTGTCTTCCACCGCCATTGGCTGCCTAAAAGGATTTAACTGCACCTACAACGTTGGGACACGAATAAGGCCCTTGTCGAATTGAACACTTATTAGAATGACTGAGGAAGAATTTTACTACGAACCGGAATGTTGAGAGAACTGCCAGTTATACTGTTTATGCACTGAGCTGCTAGATGGCAAGCTTCTTCACAATAATCAGAAAATACAGCTGGAACATTTAATTCCTTTATGAGCTCCTGACATCAAAGCAATTAGAATTTATGCTCCAGAAGTTTCAAACTCACAGAAATCACCCAGGATCAGAGTATTTGCAACATACAAGAGTAGGCGACCAACTTGGATACGCAGCAATGCCTGCATTTGGAGCAATGACTAGATGAGGGAAAGAATCCTGCCCACATGTCAGGTCATGTCATCAGCAGTCGTCATCAGAAGAACCAAGCAGAAAAAACATAGCCAGAGGTGTAAATCTCTGGAATAAGAGGAGGGAATGTGTACTGTCAGGAGATATCCATCTGTATGTACTTGAATGAAAGGAGATGAAGATGGTACACCTTTGCTAACTCCCGGAAACAATCATGATAGTATCCCCTGTGAAGTTGTACCGTCACTGATGAACTACCCATGATAGCATTCTCACTTGAGGATTTGCAAATGCAGTTTTCATCTAAGCAATAAGCATAATTGCAGATATCAATCTTCTCATTGTCCCTGGTTTTAGAGAGGAACAAAAAAGAATAATGGAAGATAAATCATTAATTTGCTTGTTATAAGAGTCCGGTAAAAGAGCCTAACAATCTAAGGCTGGAAAAGTCCACCTTGACCATAAACATGTAGACATGGATATTACCAACAATCCCATATCAACATAAATATCACAAGTATCAAAGATATGAAGTTCACGGTGACAAAACCCAATAAGTTAATAACAACCTCCATAAAAAAACAGAAAGGAAGTTTGACACTTGAAAATGAATGTTAGTCAAGAGGATGTTCCAGTTCCATATCCATCTCAGTACATAAGCACAAACAAGATTGACCATTCAAAGTTCAAAGCTTTTAGCATTGGAGGTGTAACTGACCTCTGTGGTGGAACCGCAGGTCCAATGAGCTCTATATGCACTCTCACTCCAGGGAAAAGTGCATGCAACTCCCCAAACGCTGGAAATTGTAAAAGCTCCTTTTCAGGCCCTTCCAAGGTTCAATTTATACAAGAAAACTTAGATACAGAGGGTAAAAAATATAATGGTACAAATGCTGACAATTAAATAACTTGTAAGAAATGCAAATGAAATCCCTATTATACACAAGATATAACGAGAAATACAAGGTAACAAAGGAGAGAATGTGAACGTGTACGCGCGCGCGCGCGCACAAACACACACACAGATATATAGATATATAGATATATATGTATATATTCAAGGCCGTAATATTGACTATTATCATCTCCATCATTATAGCTGGGACTCGGTGTCAACTTAAAAAAAGGTAAATCTCAGTGCTAAGCACTAAAGTGGAAACTTACAAACCAGCCTAATTAGTTGTAATGGATAAAGCCAAAAACTTGCAGCGCTACAGAGAAATTGGGGCATTACTATTATGATAGACTTTTAAATGGAAAATACAAGCCCATACAGAATAAAATGGTGAAGTCATATAAATAGTGAAACAATCACAAGATAACAGCTCCAAACTTACCAAGGTAATGTATGCACAAGTGTTTGCAGGATGCATGATTCAGGCTTTTCATACAAGTAAGACATGCAGCATAATATATGGTAAGTGGCTGCATGAAAGTAATTTAAGATCAGTTACATTTTTAACAAGAAAGCACTAACTGAAATTACATTAAGTTTTCCTAGTATAGAGAGAATGATCTGAGCTTAACATTCTTCAACATTTTATATTCACAAGATTTCAAGTAATTATCCGATGCTGACAAAATCAGCCGACAATGCACAAATATTTGGATATTAAGGACCAGAATTGCTTCCTAAAGTCAATCCACAGTTTTTTGAAAGTCTTCTATAAACCTAAGCATGCAAAATCACAACTACAAGCGGGAATAAAGAACAGGAAGTGATTGCCATTTCTTTAATACAGTGAAAAAGGCAAAGAATATGTACTTTTAAACTTCAATCATATCATACCCAATGAAGAAGCATAGCAACAGGTGAATGTAAGGGGATGCATCTCCATTGGTAATAATCCATCCAACAATGTATATGTTCCGATACCAGAGATACAGGTCCTGCATGATTCTATTAATGCCATATACCTCTATCAAATCTATATGCAAAGATTGAAAGGAAAAAAGGAAAGAACAAAGGGATGATACCACGGCATGGACACAGCTCACTGGAAAGACCCCAAGCATTGGTTGTTGAACTGTCAATCACACACAAGAGGAAGAGGACATTAAAAGAATGACTTTTATCAAGTTTTGGGAGGTTGAAATTTGATAATAACTATCTGTGAAGCTCAACAGATTCTTTGGATTATGATAGTACTAGACTAATTGCAAAATAACTTTCTTAACCAAGATTTAGTGAACAAGCAGTTGATGTGTCAGAAACTGCTTGTGTCAGATAGAAGCACAGTCACCATTGGGCAATAGGTTGCCCTTGCTAACTTTTTCTCAACTTTTAAGCGCTGGGAAAGCTTTTATGTGGACAAATTATGTATGTGAAGTTGTACTTTCAGTTGTGATTCAGAATCTCTTTCTTTTCTCCTCCTTTTGTGTTCAGATATTCCGACTGTTCTAGCTCACATATGCACAGTCCATAAGTCCATCATTCTGAAACAGGCTGTCAAGTATTTTTAGATTTGATTTTCCGTTTCCTTCCTACAATTGTTGAAGATTTTTTGGAACAACTGAACTGGCTCGTCCTAATTCACGATTTGAATTCTGTCGTTTAGCAATTTTCATCCCTTAAAGAAGGCAAGAAACTTGCATGATTATAAACACAACCCAGCAGAGAAACGTGAAACGAGTCGAGAATAAACCTTGAATAATCAGAGAAAGCTGGTAATGCAGCACATTGGCATTCACATATCCACATTCCCAATCGATGTATACCTCTTTTGGCCAAAAATGAGCACCTAGTCTTCTTTTCATATATCTACCAAGTACCCAAATACAAGTCACACGCAAACAAGACTAAAGCTTTGAATACAAATCAAACAAATAAACACCACACCAACACAGAAGAATTGGTCTTAACCTCAAAAGTAGCTTCTTGAGCAAAAGTGAAAGGGAAATCGTTCAACAAATCCACACGCTTCATTTGTTGCTCTAACCTCTCACACTCCAGCTTGTGGTCATTCCAATGTGAAAGCTACAACTCAAGCAAGAAATTTTTAAAAATGGCTGTATTTGAGAGCATCTCAGATTAAAGACGGTTAATTGGAGACGAAACACTGGAAAAGTCCAACTACTAGTAGCACCGAATATTATAGGCCTACCTGATGAGAGGCGGAGCAGTAAGAAACAGCGCCGCAGCGTCCACATCGTCTCGTCGGAGGGCCGATGCACCGCGTTCGACGTCCCTTGCCGGCGCACTCCATTTTGCATTCCAGTTGAGAAATCAGACTTTACTCCCCGCCCCGGAGGGTTCGCTCCTACTGCAACGTTAGGACTTGTTTCAGGCATGAAAAATGGATCCAAAAGTCAAGATGGCCCAATTTGAATTAGATTTCTTAATCTGACGCATCCATATGGAGTTTCTGGAAAATCCTTATTGACACGTATAAGGAGAGTAATGGAGATGTTGACAATAGTTTGGTTAATTTCCCTGTGTTATTGGTGTAGAACTCATTAATGAAATTTAACTTTCAAAAAAAAAGGAAGATAAAATTTATCCAATTATTACCTTAAAGATTAGGTGTAGTTTTTTAATGGATATATCAAACATTAATAAATATTAGTATATAAACAGATATAAGAATGAACAAAACTAAGTTTAGTCTCATCGAATTTAGTGACTATAATTTGTTACTTCTTAGCAAAACTTATAGGGTCATATCTATCTTATTTCTCGAGGCCCTAAAAAAAATATAATATAACCAAAAACAAAATTATCATAACAACAAAGGAATCAAGTAAAATGACACGACATGAAATTTAAGTGAATACAAGAGTAAACTTAATGTGAATAATAAACCAATAATTTTGCAAAATTCACCTAGAGCAAAGATTTAAAGTCTAATAATAAGTTATTTAAATCTATATTAAAGTTAAATTTATACTAACTATAATAAAAAATATTAATTAATATGTATTTTAGCCTTTCATGATTTTGCAAATAACTAAGCTAGAAAGTGTAAAGTAAGGAACAAAATTAAGTGTCTATACAAGCTTTATTTTAAAATTCATTTATGGACCTTTTTTTACTTTATATTAATAAGTTAAAAGATTTTTAAATTATTGTCCTATAACAATCATAAAAAGAGGATAAAATAAGTACATTGATGTCTCTTTTGTTTTGTATGTAAATATTTTCAATTGATAAAAAATGATATATTTATTTCATCTTTATTGTCGTTGTCTTATTGACGCATGATAAAACTACCTTAGAATGTTAAAGAAAAGATAGCTTATCTTTAAACTCTATTATTTACAATGTTAAATTTATTTTATATTCAATATAATATCTTATCTTGAGTTAAAGAAAGGCTTTATTTATTGTTACTATATTTTAATATATGAAAAAAAAAAGCAATTGAGCATATTTGAGAATTTAACTTTATGGAAGTTTCTTTCTATTTTATAATAATGAGAAATATAATTAATTCATTACTTATAACTCCAATAAACTAAGCTAAATTAAAATTAAGAGAATTCACACAATTTTTCTATGCAAATTAGTGATGAAAGTATTATAATATATACGAATCTAATCATCATCATTTAAGAATCAGAAGTGCATGTCGATAATGATGGACAAGATTTTGATGTAAAATCAATAATGTTTAGTGCAACTAAATCGTGTTAAGTCTAAAAGTGTTGGGAGGTGCTTGAATTTGATAAGAAAGTTTGAAGGTATAAAAGTTTATGAGGTTTCTGATACAAGTTGGCTCAAATGGAAGTAAATTTAGTCATGAATCAATATGAATGCATTATAAGTATGCTCGAATGCGTGATACATTAAAGATAGATTATGATCACTAACCAAAGGCTCATCAAAGCACTTAACCATTCAAGAAGTAATAATATAGCAACGGATGACAAAAACATAGAGAAAGTGGGTTAAATAAGTATAAGCACAACCTAACATAGTAGGAAAAGTGGGAGCACTTCCTTAAGTGATGGAAAATGGATGAATAATTTAGAAAAGCGGTTGGCTTCATTTGAGACCGTGTTCTCCGTCATCCTAATGGATTTAATGGCTAAAAGTATATAATTATCCACTAAATTAGTAGATTTAGTGTAAGTAATGGCTTTTAACTTACTTGGTTCCTATGTTTTTGTAAGCTTATATAAAGGCATCATATGTTGCTCATTTATGTGAATTTTATATTCAATCATCTACTCAAGAGTTTGAGAACTTTGTAAAATTTCTTTGTAGAGATAAATGGCGAGGAAGATCTTTTATCCCCCTGGACTTGTCTCTGTTATAAGTCTTTCTACTTTTACTTCTACCTTACTAGATTCTTGAGCTATATTAGCCTCTGATTGGTAGAAGGTACCCATCTCTTTCCTTCTTGTCTCCTTTTTTAGCAAACTAGCTTTGACAATCTCCATTGTCAACTTGCTCTCTAGAGCCAAGTTGCTAAGTGACACATTAAGACTGTCCCAACTTTCTGGTAATGAGCAAAGTAGTAAAAGTGTCTGCAACTCATCATCAAAAGACATTTTCATGGTAGACAATTGATTTACCAAGCTTTGAAATTCATTCAAATGTACTACTATGCTACCACCAACTTTATACTCCAACTTTACAAATGTCCTCATCAATGACTATTACACCCCACTCTTGCAGGACATGTACTCGACATCCTGAATGATATCCGAATACGTACCCCACAAGGGTGGTATGCTAAAGCACTCACATCACTAACTTAATCATGGCATCATCATTAATACGTAAATGTCACAATATTTTAAAAATCAAATTCCTTATTTCATTTCATAAAAATTGAATATGCACATTGTAGCATTTCATATTTCATCCCTATATGTACATTATCAAAACTAAATACAAAACATGCTACACACATGAGGAATTATACAAAAATTTTATCTAATCCTTCAATCTTAGCTGACCGACCTTTAAGTTATTTCTTCTTTCCAAAAGTGCAATAACTATGCTTCTTGCAGAGTCTCTCTGTCATTAGTGTCCTCTCTCGGTCCTGAAATGTCAACGTTGCAAATTTGGTGAGTTTTGCGAACTAAGTAAGGTAACCATCCTTGATGGTTCACTCAATTCATACAACATATTAACACATGCAAACACATAATTCACATCATTTCATTTATCGGGTAGCATCACATATTATATTCATAGTAGTCAAACCGATTATTTCAATCATTTAAAATACATATATCAATTATAAATGCAATGCACATGAGACTCACTTTTATTTATTACTTTGTTGTGACTGAGTGCCTTTTTACTAGCCCATATCCTTTGTGCATACCGAGCTTGTATCAGATAATGTCTCATATCCCTTAATGGATACCGGGTATAATAGCAACTGAGTCAGAGGCTCTTATCACATTCTGAGCTTTAAGCTCTTTTTACTGGTGACTCCGGTCACAACTACTTTTATCTTTCATGCATTCATGTAATGAAATGCATCACATTCACATTTATCATCGCACCTTGGTCTGGCATTCAACAATCATGTTAAGTAACACTTATTTCATCAAATTCACATTCAAGGAACACTACCAATATCTTATTCATGCATCAAACGTCTCGGACATTCAATGTCCAGAATCAACACAATCACATTCATAAAATAATTCAAAATATAATTTAAAACAAACAATTATTCAAGTGAAACCATCTAGGTTACTCATAGTTTGCTCCAGATAGCTATTGTCTTAAAGTCCCGGTAACGTCTAGATGTTGACACTCGAAATGCTCCTTTATATCATGCAACATACATTTACAAATATCACAAATTTGCACAATTAAATAAGTACTCATTTATGCACATATGTATATATGGATTATGTACAATGCATACTCAATGACTATTTCCAGGTACGCATCCTTAATTCACAAGTCTTGATCATTCTATCATTGTCACTTGGATATAACAAGTTTACTCTTATGTTAATACCTCAAGTATACATGTTTACTCTAATTTCATAAATCAATCATTCACCAATATTATTCTAGCATCATATTATCACATAATATCCAAATCCTCTTTTGATCTTAATTTATATACCTTGCTCATTTCCTTCAAATCACATTAGCATTTCTAAGAACACTTTTATTCTTATAACACTTATAGATTTCCAGATTTTATACACTTAATATCAACAATCCTTTCACTATGTTATATCCTCAATTACAACCTATACATATCCAACACTTTATCAACTTATTCAACCTCAAACTAGCTTCATTTCAAGTCCCATTAAAGTTTAAATGCATCATAGGAAATCACCTTATCATTTGTTGTTTTAAACATCACATAAAAGAATAACTCACGTTGAAGGCCTTTCCAGTTTTTTTTTTCAAGACAGACTTTTGGGTCAATTTTGCATGACAATTTTGACTTATAAAATATGGTATTTAGGTAATACAATCTTCTAAAAAAATGGTCCCATATGTTTATGTTTCCAACAACACCAATTTCATATAATTTGGTTCAGTATTTTGCAAGTTATACACAAAATACTACCTACTGCTCTCAAACTGTCAATTGTACCCAATACTCAACTTCAAATCAAAATTTGAAACTCTTAAAGACGAAATTAAAATTTGATTCCTCCATAAAATTTGTAGCCATATGTCTCTAGTTTAATTTGAACTTAAACTCATCCCATTTGGATATGTATAAATCAAGTTATAGCTAAAATACAGATGCATAATCAGTGGAAACACTACAGCTAACATATTCCAGCCATTCTCTTCCAATTTTCCAGTTTTTTTAACTTCCTACATTTTACATCTAACAAATCTTAAACATGGATCATCTTTTCTACTTCATTTCCTCTTTATTCTCACCTCAATTTACAATTCAAAACATTCACAAAGCAAGTCATACAAGACTTAATCATAACCACAAAACAGGACATCAAATATGTCCATTCATTCATTAATGCCTTAACACATATTCAACTCCATTATCACCTTCACTTTACCTTTAAAATATCATCTTAGTTCTCCTGATTTCAAGAACATAACTCAACATCTTGGTTAACATAACTTTCACTTTCATTACACCCTTAATTCACAACTCATAACATCTACATAACAACTCATCACTCATGGTTTTCATATTCTCAAAACAGAATGCAAACACATGTATTCATCCATCAATTTTCTGCACTCATCCAAACATCATTATAATGATCATTCTACCTCAAAAATATCTCTATAACAACTTATGAATTATTACTTATCATAAACACAAAAACAAGCCATGAATATATTCATTTATTCATCCACGATTTAGCATAAAATCCAACTCCATTTATACTTTCAATCTATCTCCTAATGATCATTATAAATGCCTTCATTTAGTCAACCCAAGAATGTCTTTAATAAACTAAAAAGAAAGACCATAAACCTCTCTATTTTTACACCCATGGTACAACATATATGTAACTTCATGATCATGATTATTCAGTCTCAAATCATTCATCATAAACATTTCATTTACAACTACCCATGAAGATTAACATGCTACTTACTTGAATTATTCAAAGTTTCTTCAAAATTTCCAAGAACCCTAGCTTTCCATTCATCTCACGGTCATCAACATAGAGGTGGGGTAGGTTCGATTTTCTAGTGGTAAGATGATGAAGATAACAAAAATGGGCGTAGCAACTGAAGGATGAGAGCAAGGTTCAACGTTGATGAGAAGAGAGTGTCGTAGATGAAGACCAAAAAATGAAGAAAATGAAGAAGGGAGCATAAGTAACAAAAATAATGGGTGAAAGACCATGAGATGGTCTTTCAATTAGGTTAAAAAATGTGAAAAGCATGGTAACAAATGCTTGGTGAATGTCATGACACTTACCACTTAAATAACCAATTTAATAAATCATTTTCTTAAACTAACTAACGTCTCTTAACATCTAGCCCATTTGTCTCCAAATCTCCAAACCATTTATAAAATTTTCTGCTATCATTTGACTCTTATTTCTACTACCACTTATCAATTATCTTGCCACTTGACATTTTTCCTAATCCGGAAATACCCAAAATTTTGGAAATTTCCTAAATTTCATCGAAAATTTCAAATCAATAAATATTATCACCAAATCAATTTTCAACACATATAAAACATAATTCTCTATATAATCACATTTATAAATCAGTCATACCCAAAAAATGTCAATGAATGCATGTACAATCATTTTACTGTGCAAAAATCAATATTCATGTGTGTGTGTATGCTATATTATACATGAGTATGAAATGCACTTTCTAACTTCTCAATAAACTCTCATGAACTCTATTATAGGGTTTTAGCCTCTAACATGGGATAATGGGATATTAAAATTCTCCGCTCCAAAAAATTCTTACCTGATTGTCCGAATAGGTAGGAATATTGTCTCCTTATATGCTCCTCCGTCTCCCAAGTTGCTTCTTCACTCGAATGATTCTTCCACATGACTTTCACCAATAGAATTACTCGATTCTTCAACTACTTTGTCTGATATCCCACTATCTTGATTGGCTCCTCAACATAACTCAGGTTACTAGCTATTTAGATCTCTTGAGCTGGTAACACAAGCATTGGGTCGAATCGGTACCTTCTGAGCATACTCACATGAAATACGTTATGTAACTGAAACATCTCATTCGGTAAAGCTAATTTTTATGCCAATGGTCATATCCTTTTAATGATCTCATAAGGACCAATGTACCTAGGGCTCAGCTTGCCCTTTTTTACCAAACCTTAGCACTCCTCGCTAAGGCGATACTCTCAAAAACACTTTGTCTCCTACATTGGATTCTATATCCCTTCGATGTTGATCCACATAGCTCTTCTGCCTATCATAAGCCGCTTTAATTCGACTTCAGATGAGTTTCACCTTATCCACAGTATCTTGTATCAATTATGTGCCATCAACCATTCTTAAGCCCTCTTTATCCCAATATAGAGGCAATTGACATTTTCTGCTATACAATGCTTCATACGGTGCCATTCCGATACTGTGATAATGTTTGTTGTAAACAAATTCAATCAATGTTATATACCATTGTATTGAATTTCGTACCGTACCAGCTGGTACCAGATTTTAAGTTTTGGTACTAGATTTAAATGCTGGTCGGTACCGGCCCATTTCGACCGTACTGGCGGGTATTCAAAATATCGGTCAAATACCGACCGGTACCGAAACTTTTAAAAATTTGGGGGACTTTTTTGCAAAATTTTCAAAATTTTCCTCCCTCCCTCCTAGCTCTCCTTCCCTAATTAAATGTAAAATGAAATGGAATGTGGAAAAAACAACAATTCTAAAAAATAATTCAAAATTTTGATAACATAGAAAATAATTAACAATTCAAAATTTTGAATTATTTTCATTATTTTACAATTAATTATTATTATATAAATAATTATTATATATAGATAATAATTATATATAGAAATAATTAAAATATAATAAAGATATATATAAACTAAAATGGATAAGAATGATGGTTCACTCACGAAGTTCACAAAACTCATCAAAAATTGCAACGTGACTTTTCAGGTTCAGAAAAGTTATCCAATTAGATCAATTGGAGTTCAGCCACTAAGGTCTGACATGGATTAGGGGTCGAGATCAGTTTGCACTTGCATATGTCTTCATTGATTTATTTTTGAATTATGTTCAGTAAGAATTGTACAAAGTGTATGTAAACGATTTGGTAA
>JANZLC010000003.1:11310103-11327142 GCA_026413385.1 Erythroxylum gracilipes
ACGGTATAACCACGTTGAAGCAAGAGCTTGACAAGCCATGAAGCAATGAAACCTGAGCCTCCTGTTACACATACCACTTTACCTTGTCCACTCATCCTCTATCTCCTCTTTGTAATGTTGGACAATTTTCTTCTTTCCTATGTTATATGGGGCAGAGTGTTGGCTTACTAGACGTCGACATACACGACAGTTGGCGGCAGCGAAAATGCTTATGCTTAGATAGATGTGTGCCATTACCAAAAGAGATTGGGTCCGAAATCGTGTGGTGAGAGAAAGACAACAGGTGGCTAGTATTATTGACAAGTTAAGAGAGACTAGGCTTAGGTAGTTTGGGCATATCTGCAGGTTGTCCTCTGATGCTCCAGTACGCTGAGGTGAGACAATAAATCACACTAGCTACAAGAGGAGGAGAGGAAGACCATACAAGAACTAGAAGGAAGTGATCAGAAATGATATGTCCGAATTGGCCCTTACTATGGCCATGGTTAGGAATAGGACGGTCTGGCGTGACCAGATCCGGGTACACGATCACCTTTAAAGTCCTCGGGCCTAACCTCCAAAATACAGGTTATCGGCCGACAACTTTAGCCACAAATTTCAGACGCATAGATGCAAGATGTTTCTCTCTAATACCGCAGGATGGTCTTACCAGCCGGATCTCGCAGTGCAAGCCCCTCGCGTAACAAGCGACAAGAGGGGCCGGTCTTCAACAGCGTGTCAGGTGCTAGTCGATCTGGTCTCCTTCAAGTATTTTCTTTATTTATTGTTTATAAATTTATTTACTGATATTGGTTGAGTGCCAAGCGTATTAATTTATTTATTTACTCCTTCCTTCAGCACCAACCCCCTTCGCACATTCTACTTTTGAAATTTATTTACTGACTGTGGTCGAGTGCCCCGGGACTCTTTTAATCCTTTATTCAGCATCCACTTCTCTCTTGTACTTTCTGCATGTGGGTCTAAAGAAAACAGCCTCTCTACATTGTAAGGATAAGGCTGCGTACTATCAGACTTCCCCAGACTCTGCTTTAGTACGAGACTTCAGACTGGGTGTGATGATGATAATGAATTTTCTTCTTTCTCATAAAATTGGACAACTATTAATTGCTTTTTTCATATTTTTAATAATTCATCGGTTAAATTACGTAATTTGATCCAGATAAGATAATAAAATGGCCCAATAAATAATCTAAATCAATGGGTCGAAGTTCGTGTGAAAAATAGATCTCAATTAGTATGGACTGGACCCCTATCAACCTTGTGATGAAAAACCCGATATGGAAGCTATATATAAAGGTTAAGGTCTCTTGCAGTTACTCATATAATCAATCGTAAGAACAAGGATTCTCTGACCTGTTAAGAGGGCTTAGATTTTGAGAAAATTGTAGAAAGACCTTACCCGCGTCCCGGAGAGGAGTTCTGGTGAAGGCGGCGGTAGATTCGCACTCGTTTCGTCGTCGAAAAGCTTGTTTGAAGTTGTGGAGACTAAAAAGTTAGATTGGTGACGTGATCGGGTAGTTAAAAACGATGATTTTCAGTTTTCTATCCATAAGGTTTTTGGATATTTAACTTCTGTTTCTCGATTTTTTTCTTTTTTTTGGCATGAAATTAGTATATATGTGTATAGCCTTGAGAAATGAGATGAAAACGAGCTTGGAAGTGCGAAAAATAGACCTGAAACTCGTCAAAAATTGCCTTTTTATGGCGAGGTGTGCCTCACCGTATACACGCGCCCGACAGTGAATAGTGCACGAGGGCGTGGGACATGTCGAGCGCATGTGTCACACGTGCCAGACACGTGGCGCAATATTGGTTGGATGCGTGTCTGACGCATGCGCTAGCGTCGATGGAAGAGTCTGCTGGTCACCACGCGTGCGCGACACGAGCCAAACGCATCCATTACGCTTTTGACGCGAGCACATGCCCAGCACGTGCACCTCCGCGATACGCGCGGCTGACGTCAGTGTTGACGCGTTGGCTAACGTCAGCAACAACAACAACAACAACAACAACAACAACAACAACAACAATAATAATAATAATAATAATAATAATAATAATAATGAAGATGATGATGATGACGACGATGACGACGATAAATCTAAATATAAAATATAATTATAATTATACATAAATTGACTTGCAAAAATTAATTAATGTATAACTTTGTTCATTTAAGAGGGTATAATTGATTTTTCGCTTCCACATATTTAGCTAAAGATCAAAAAGCTATTCAAAACGCTGCTCAATAGCAGCTTCTCTAAAATTAGTGTTTTTGTATCAATAAGCTAGCTGCTTATGTTGTTATCAAATAAACTTTCAGCTGTTTGACTATTTTAAACAGTTGAAAAGTATGAATCAGCTAATTTTTAGCTGATTTCATGTTCTCCAAACGTAGCCATTATACAAAATAACAAAAGTGCACATATCGATAAATGGCATTTCTTTCCATGAATGATTTTGCAAATTATGTAACAAGGTGTACAAAAATTTGAGAAAATTGGAAGGAAAGTCCCTATGATATGGTACACATTATTCGTATCAATCTAAAGATTGCAGCAAAATCATGGGTATCCTTCATATGTAAGATTTGAAGACATTGAAATTCCAAAAAAAAAAAAGATTTTAAAGATATTGCGACTTTGCTGCATATGTAAGATTTAATGACATTGAAATTCCAAGAAAAAGATATTTAAAGATATTGATACTTAGAATTTCTTGTTTTTTTATTGACACGGATCCCTTGGTCTTGGGAAAAAATTGTTAAATCTAAAATAAATATAATTTTGGATTACACTTATTTGCATTTCACCCCTCCCAAAGGAAAAGGAGGAATCACTTACTTTCACTTCTAAAGTTCTAATATTCTTTATTTACATTTATTAATTGATGTTAGACAAATTGATTTCCATGGATAGATGAAAAATTCCAAAGCTACTTTAATTAAGCGTCAAACAAGAAGGGGACAAAACAGAGAACGAGATAACACGTGTCAGACAAAGAGGTCGTTAAGCGTTGTCCAAAGGAATCGTAAAGTAACAGATGCTTGTCTCGTCCTTGTTACGAACTGCGTCAGTAAAAGCGGACGCTAATGAGAAAACGCCACGAATCACCACGAGTTTTTCCTAATTTTGATGCCGCCAACTCAGGTTCAATGTCGGTAACTTTTCCCGACGATTCTTTTAACGGCGATGTCCTCCGTTGACTCTTTCAGTCATTTTCTCTTGTCCATCCCGACCATTCATTCACTAGTCACGAGTCCCAAGAGATATGACCAAATTGTCGCAAGACACAAGAGAATCGGGTTTTTGGCTGGCGAGATATGATATGTTGGAGCTTGCGCTTTCATTTTTGATTTGGAGATCGCACCAAAGTGGATTTCAGAATCTCAGAGTTTATTAAGGACTGAAATTATACATATAAAAAAGCAGATTGTCAAGATTTTCTAGCGAGAGAAAGTAAAGATTTGATTTTGAGAGAGAGAGCGAGAGACACCCCACAGATTGACAGAGACAAGTGGGCATTACTATACTCAATTCCATTTCTTAACATTGGATAGACTATTTAAACAAAGCAACTGCCCATTACCCAAGAGAGCATTTCCTGTTCCGTGGAAGAGAAATTTCGTTATTAACTTAATCGGTGGCAAAGATTTGAGCTTTTTGCACAATTACAAATGGCCAGAAACGGTGTGGCTTCGAAGTTGTGGCTGCCGGAGACGATTGATGGCCTGAATCTGTCGCCATCTGGTGATCATGATGAAGTTCATGTTTTGGCAGTTGATGATAGTCTTGTTGATCGCAAAGTCATTGAGCAGTTGCTAAAGATTTCATCTTGCAAAGGTTTGCGTCGTAATTGTGGGAGTTTTGATCAAGGGTTAGGTTTAGTTTCCTGAGATTTTGATAGAATTTAGCTGTTCTGACTATGCAGTGACTACGGTGGATAGTGGGATCAGAGCTCTGCAGTTCCTTGGATTGGATGAGGAGAAGGGTTCATCAGTTGATGGCCTGGACGTGAGTACTCATCACAGTGCTCTTAGTCAATTAAGCTCACTTCTGAATTTTTGTTATAAATTAGTAAACAAAGCCTGACTGATTCTTCGATTGTGTTTTGGTTACAGAGCTTGAAGGTGGATCTAGTCATCACTGACTATTGTATGCCTGGAATGACCGGCTACGAGTTGCTCAAGAAAATCAAGGTTCGGAATTCTATCTTGTTATCTACACAATCGCTCGTCAACCGAACTCGACGACTGTGAAACATCGTGATCCTTATGAAAGTTTCTATGCTATTACAGGAATCGTCTACTTTAAGAGAAATACCAGTAGTGATCATGTCATCAGAGAACATTATGGCTCGGATCGCTCGGTACTAAATCAATTTCCTGCTTTTTACCTGTTTATAAATAATATGAACTTCTGCAAACAATGTATAAAGCTAATTCTTGGTCATTTGGATTTGGACGAACAGATGCTTGGAAGAGGGAGCTGAGGATTTTCTTGTGAAACCTGTGAAGTTATCAGACGTGAAGCGGATAAGAGAATACATGGCCACAAGAGAGGTTAGAGCAAGAAAACATGAGAAAGGCAACAGTTTTAACAAGAGGAAGCTATGTGACAGTTGTGAATCGTGCGATCTTCCTCTGTCGTCACCGTCCACGTCATCATCACCGACACCCTCAGCGTCATCGTCGCCGTTATGTCCGTCTTCTCCGTCGCCAACACTATCCATGTTGTCATCATCAGTGCAGTGTTCTCCGTCATCATTGGATTCTCCGACCAGAAGGCTTAAAATGAGTAATTCCGAGTAGATAATTACAAGACCAATCTGTGTTTACATAACCCACTTCCAAATAGAACCTAAGCCCTTCTGTAATGCACGCAAATTCACCCTTAAGTCAACGGTTTAGTTTTTTTTTTTTGGATTGGCATCGCCTTGGGCCATTTTTTGTCTATATATATATATAGATTTGAACATTTGGCGCCCAAGGAATTGTTGAGACTACAGAAAAATATGAAATTCGAGCTTCGAGGAATTGGTATGATGGAACAACAAGAGTATGTCAAGAGAAATTTCTTAATTCAATTCGCAGTTGTTGCCTTTTCTTTCTCAGTATTTCTTCTTCTGTCTCTGTGTTCTTTTTCCGTGTCGTTATGTGAAAAAAATAGTGGATCATACGTTAACACAATGAGCAGTGTGAAATGTTGTTAGGTTGGTGCTTTGAAGTAGGGGGAGGGGGTTGCAATGGTGGGGTTTGGGAATTGTGGGTATGTGCATGATAATGTCTGTTGAAAGAATACTTGAAATAAGATTGGGAGGATTTAGTTGTTCCCTTGAGAAGGAACTTAGAGGAGTGGGGTAGACTGTGAAGTGCAGTTTTTGTCTGGCTGTCTGAATTTGGAGTGGAAATGCTAAGCTGTCAAGTGGGAGGTCATTACCTCTATCATTTGGGCATAAACCCCCATCCTTGAAGGATCATTGGACCCCGGCGAGTGAGATGTACGTTGTAAGAAAATGTGATCACTTTTCTCCCAGCAATGACCCAAATCTCCTTAAAATAACTCTTGTTTGATCCCATTATGCTATTCTAGAGTAAACAATCAGTTTTTGCTTTAGAAGATGAATACCATCTGCTAAATCACAAGATCCTTCGTAACCTGTTTTTAGTTTAAAACAGGCTGGCTAGAACTGCAAGGAACTATGATGAATGATGTCCAGCCAGCTGTGAATTAGATCGGCACAGCCACTTAAATATATTTGCTCTAGCCTTTATTACATTTCATTTCATGTCTGTTTCTTCTTCCCCTTGTTGAAGCCTCCCTTAATTTGCTATTTTCTCTTGTTCTTTTTCTTCTCCCCTTTAGGAAATTTGACTATCTTTATTTCAGGCCATAGTTCAACTTGGGGTAAAAGAGATAATTTCAATAATTACCCTTATTATTTGGATTATCACAAAGAATCATATAACAATATAAACTAAAAAGCAATATTATGTTAATTATTTTTCAAGTTTTTTTAAATGTAAATTATTGTATAACTGATTGTTGTACATATAACAATATCCATATAAATTTAATACAGTAATCAGTTACTTAGTGATATTATGTGTTAAAAATTTTGATATAAACTTATAGGTTGTTTGATTCTACTATTATTTTTCTATTGTGATGTATGATTTCGTTTCCTTTTTTAGAGTTGAGATTTGGAATCAAAATTTACAATAAATATTTTCTTTTGTCTATTTTTATTATTAATACACTATTAATATTGTATTTTGATATTAGGTCGTAATTTAATTTTTTTACATATCAAATTTAATTTTTAAAGTTATTGAAAATAAAAATTATAACTATTTTATATAGTTAAAGAAGGCTAAGCATCAATTCCGTATAATAAGATTTCAATTATAAAAAATACTCTAATTTATTTGAATTAAATAATTAAAGATGCTCATCGTATTATAATATTTTAAAAGATGAATTAAAAAATATTAAATTTTGCTCAAATTTGCAATTATAGTCTTAATCTTAAAAAGTGTAAACCTTTAATTTTTTTCAATTCTAGCCCGATGTTGATATCTTTGTTAAGTTTGCTGACATGACTTACCAAATATTCCAGAAATCCTAAACAAATATACATATCAGACCTAATTAAACTAACTAATTAAGTTTAACTAAATTATGTAGTTTAATTAAACTAAATGATTAAATGTAACTAAACTGCATCTTATATGGCTTTGCAAGTATAATTATGTAATTTTGTAAAATTATTTGCAAGTGTGTCCAAGGTCATTATTCCTGAAGAATTTTGTTCCTCTATACGCCTCAAGACATTCATGATTTCCTCCATTTTGTCTAATTGCTTTTTTTTGGTCACATAGCCTCTATTTCCAACTTTTTCTTCTCTTTCTGCAAGATAATAACTGTCTTTCTCAAATCCCTATAAGTCTTTTGGATATTAAGTTCAGTCAAATCCACAATCAATCTCACATTATTGTGAAGATCAGACATTGGGACATCACTCTCCCTTGCTTTCTCTTATGCATTTAGATTCTCTAAATTTGTCAACACCTTTATCTGTGGTCCATGCATATCAAGGGCCTTTTGTATAACTTCAAAGCCCTCATCTTCCTTTTTGCCAACAACTTCTTCGCTGTCACATACTAGTCCTGCTTTTTCTTCCTTCCCTTCATCCATAGCCTCTTCTTTGCTTTGTCTAAAGTTCGAGTCTGGATCTTCTTCTCATCCTCCAATGGAGGTAATTTATTTGATGCTTCTTTAAAATCATTGAACCCTGTACCCATATTCTTTGATTTAGGTATTTAGTTATGTTTAATTAGTAGCTTAATTAAATGACGTAGTTTAGTTAAACTTAATTAGTTAGTTTAATTAGGTCTGATGTGTATAAGTGTTTAGGATTTTTGAAGCACGTGGCGAGCTACGTCAGCAAACTTAATGGAGACACTAATGTTGGGTTATAATTGAAAGTTTGAGTATTTAATTGCCACTTTTTAAAATTTGGGTATAATTGCAAAATTGAGCAAATTTTGAGATTTTCTTTATAATTAACCCTAGTTTAAAATATAATAATAATGTTAGTTATAAAAAAATATCAACCACTTAGAATTTTGACTAATATAATTATTTTACATTTGTCTAGTTATTTCATTTTACTTTTAAGAAAAACTTCAATGATGTAGAGTGATATTATTATAATCAACATATACATTTTGCGTATTTATTTGCACTTTCTATAAATAAATGCCTTATTTTCAGCAAAATATTTAGATAGTTGATCCCTTTATTATGCATTCTAATATGATTCAATTCACACAATAAGATATAACAATATAATTTTTGCTTCTTTTTATTATAATTAAGCATGTTCAGAAGTACAAAAATTATTGTTTTTAGAATACTAAATATTTTTAAAAATATTTCTCAAATGAAAAATATTTGTAATTAAACAATTCTTATGAATGTTGATTTTTTCAACTTTTATAATTTGGTAAATGATATCTCTCATCTCAATATGGTGAAACAAATCCAAGTAAATGTAACATCCCGTTATCCCATGTTAAGGGTTATAACCCTAGAATAGTGCACATGAGAGATTATTGAGAAGTTAGAAAGTGTATTTCATGCTCACGCATAATAAAACATATACACACTTGTGAATATTAATTATTGCACACATTAAAATCATTGTACATGTATTCATTAACATTTTTCGAGTATAATTGATTTATAAATGTGATTATATTGAGAATTGTGGATTATATGTATTGAAAATTGATTTGGTAATAATAATTGTTGATCTATAATTTTTGATGCAATTTAGGAAATTTCTGAAATTTTGGGTATTTTTAGACTAGAAAAAATACAAAGTGACAGGATAATTGATAAATGGTAGTTGAAATAAGAGTCAAATGGTAGTGAAAATTTTGATAAATGACTTTAGGATTTATTGACAAGTGTCATTGAAAATTGGGAGACAATTGGAGTAGAAACTGTAGTTGATTGGATTAGTTAAATAAGAGAACCTAGCTTAAACCTATAGAGATTGGACATGTGGCAAGTGACAAGTGTCACTTGCTAAGCCATGTCTTCATCCCACGATTCTCTTAATTACTTGTAAGACCATTAAATTGTCTTGAGTCTTGCTTTCTTCTTCTTCTTCTTCGTGGCTTTCTTCTTCACCTTCTTCACGAATTTTCTCACCAATCTCCCATTCAAGTTGAACCTAGCTCTCCCATCTTTCACTTGCTACTCTCACCTTGTTGTCTTCTTCATTTGCCACAAGAAAACCTAAACCTCCCAACCTTTATGATGTTGTACTTGGGTTGTATGAAAAGTTAGGGCTTCTTGGTGTTCTTGAAGAGTTTGAAGATTTTGAAGCTAAATCAAGTAAGTTATGCTTTAATCATCATAGGTAGTGTTAAATGAAACTAATATGATGAGTAATTTGAGATTGATGACTTGATCATGAAATTTTTATGTGTGAGTCATGAGTGATAAAATCTATATGTAAATGTCTTGCTTTTGTATATGTGATAATTAATGATTCATAAATTGATGTAGAGATGATTTAGAGTTAGAATGAATCCAAAAATTGATGTAGAAAGAAGTGCAGAAAAAATTGATTTGTGAATGGATATTTTCATTTTTTGTTTTTTATGTATAAAAATGTAGATCATTGGTTATTTTAGGAATGGATTGGATTGAGTATTGAAGTTAAAGAAAAGGCAATTGTAGTGTTTTGAAAAAAAAGAAGAACTAGGATGGAAGTTTAGAGACAAAGTGATAATGGTGTTTAAAGTGTGCTGGAATATGTTAGCTGTAACATTTCCATTGGATATGCATCGGTATTTTAGCCATGAATTGATCTGTAGATATCCAAATAGGATGATTTTGAATTTGGATTAAATTAGAGACATATAGATACATTTTTCATGAAGACATCAAATTCAAATTTTGTATTTAAGAGTTTCAAATTTGACTTGAGGTTAAGTACTAGGTGTAGTAAATTGATGGATGAATACATGTTTTGAGAGTCTGAAAACCACGAGTGATGAGTTGTTATGTAGATTTTATGAGTTTTGAATTAAAGGTATAATGAAAGTGAAAGTTATGTTAACTAAGATGTTGCAATATGCTCATGAAATGAGATGAATTAAAGTGATAGTTAGAAGTGAAATGAAGGTGGAAATGAAGATGAATATGTGCAAAAAGTTGATGATGAATGTATATATGTATATGTTCTATTTTTAGTGTTCATGAGAAATCATGAACTATAATTTCTTTATGGGTGATATTGAGTTGAAATGTAGTTAAGAATGATGGGGAATTGATGAGTAATTAAATTATAAATGATAGATCAAGCATAAGGTGTTGAATGTAGTAAGTAAAGAGTTAGAAATATGGAAAATAAGGATGCAATCGGATAGATGTTGGGGTAAGAGGCATAACTTTTGATGGAGATCTCAGATTGAGGTCATTTAAGTATACTTTTGAAGAGGACTTCGAGTTCTACAACTTCTATAAAGACCCCAATGAGAGATTTTGCTGTATAAAGGGTCAAATTTTCACATTTCTATAAGTGACCCTTGAAGGTCCGCTCAACAGACATGAAGTCCGCCTAACGAGCATTCACTGTCTATTTAGACTTAAATTAGGCTTAAATGGAGCTTGAATTGAACCTAGAATGATGCTTGGATTAAGTGATTAAATGTGTGATATGTTTGAAGTGATAATGGTGGTTATAACTTAGTGAATGAATGGATAATATCAAAGTACCAAAGGCTTAAGTATAATGGGAATGAAGATGTACATATGATTTTAGTTATGATCCAAAGGAGTTGAGTAATATGTATGAAGTGCTTAAATGTGAATGAGAATTGGGTATTATGAGAGCATATAATGTTAGAAAAGAAATGAAAAGAAATTGATTTATGATATTAGAATAACCAAGTATTATTGAGGTGTAAGCCTAAGAATAAGCTAGACACATACAAAGGATAAGGCTTGAATGGTGAGCTTAGAATGATCATGTATAAATGAAGTGTAAACCTAAGTTCAATTAGACATATTTGAATTATGAAATGAGAATGAGCATAAGATATGAATTTAGATAATATACATGGGATTGTCATTGAGCGGGCATTAAACACAACACACATACATATGTATGTGATTGAGTATTCATAAGATTGTGCAATTAACAATATGTGTGCAATGTGTGTATTTCATAATGTTGATGTGCAGGATAAACGTTCACATTCAGACGTTTCCAAATCATGGAAGCTAACGCTAATCTAGAGCATAATGTGAGTCGACCTAGATGGTCTTACTTTAAATGATTGTCCTGTTTAAATTTTGTATTGAATGATTATGCGAATGTGATTATGCTGATTCTAGACATTTAATGTCCGAGACGTTTGATGCATGAATCATATTGGAAGTGCTCATTGAATATGAATTAGAGTGACTATGTATTTTCTCAACTTAAATGTTGAATTTCGGACTAAAATTCGATGACATGTGAAAGTGAATATGTAAAGTGAAATAAAATGACTGATTGATTTTATGTGATTGATGCATTTCATTGCATAAATGCATGAAAATATAAAGGTTGTTATGACTAGAGTAGCCACCGAGAAAGAGCTTAAAGCTCAGAAAGTGAAAAAGAGCTTAAAGCTCAGAAAGTGATTAAGAGCCAAAGGCTCACTATGTACAATGAGCCCTATATCCCTAATGGATAAAGGATAGTTATTAATGAGCCCGGTATCTACAATGGATGCGAGATAGTTACAGGCACTTGGTCACAACAATAATAAAAGAAAGTGAGTCTCATGAGCATTGCATATACATTTAATATGTATGTTTGAATGATTGAAATGTATTGTTGAATTGTGTTGAATGAGAAATGTGAAAATTGTGAACAAAAGAGTTTTGTGATGCTACTTCTTGATAATTATATTGATTTGAATTATATGATTATATGAATTGACGTGTTATGTGATTGGGTGAGCCTCACTCACTGAGTTCGTGAAACTCACCCCAAAATTGCAATATTGTTTTTCAGGCTTAGAGAAGATCTCCAGCTAGGCAAATTGGAGTCTAACCACTGCATTCAAGTAAGAGATAAAGGTCGGGATCAGTTCTTGTCTGCATTTGTATTTCCTTATTTTTGTATCAAATTGTGTATTCCGTAATTATTGTACCTCGATTATTTGAATAATTCTGTTTTGTAAGGACTTTCTAAATTGGAAATGTTTGTAAATGAGATTGATCAATAAGTGTAATAATCATTGTGATTATGATGTTTATGAAATAAAAATACGGGCCCAATTTGATCAGTGGTTTTCTGTAATATGCGTGTGATTTATGAAAATTTTGTAATGAGCTTTTATTGTTTGATTGTTCTAGCATGTTACCCTTGTAAAGTATGTTTTCGAATACCGTCGGTATGTTTGGGGATATGCCTTATGAGAGTAGGGTGTTACATTTTGGTATCAGAGCCCAGATTTAGTATCTTACATGGGCGTTTTTTGAAATATGTATTAAGTTACATGTATTTTAGACATGTCTTAGCATGTAGTGGCAACTAATCCCTAGTCTGAATCGCATGTGTATGAGTCACACGCATGAGCATTTGTTAAGAGTTTGAGCTGATATAAATATTGAGAAGAACGATGATCTATTAGAATGTGAGAAAATGAAAGTTTATGGATATTTAGAAATGAGAAATAGTACTGTTAAGTCAAGAAGACTTCACTTCTTCAATTAATTTTGATGAAAGTCAAATAATAATAATCATATAAGTGTGTGAACTGTTTTGATGAATTTGTTAAGTGCACAGATAAATGTAAATAGCACAAATCATCAAATCAAGACAATACATTAGTAAAAGCTGATAAGACGAAGTATGGAGTGCTTAGTCTAAAACACACCAAACGAAGCATATGAGATACCAGACAAAGTATATGAATCTATGCAAGATGATGGAAATTAAATAATGTACGAGAACGTCAGTTAGTTGGAGTTAGTTACAGGACTCGACTAATAACCATTTTTAGAAGATTTGACAAGCAGAATTCTCAAGAAGACCGTTAAATATTTAGGCTATAAATAGTAGGTATAGTCATAAACAAAAAGACTTTACTTTACTTTTTATGATACAATACAAAGAGAGAAAAGAATATCTGTAACGTGAAGCTCAATCAATATCTTTTCTAGTGAAAAGAAAGGCTAGAGCCTGAAGAGGCTAAGAAAGCAGATAAAGAATACTTTATGAAAGAGATCTGAAGAGGCTCTGGGAGTGTAGAAATAATACTTGTAACATTGAAAGTTATAGTGGAAATCTCAAAAGGACTCTAAGTACTGGACGTACCCCAAGGTTAAGGGTGAACTAGGATAAATCGTGGTGTCATATTCTCTAGCTCTTATCTTTTTAATTTTCTTATTGTTAGAAGAATAGATGCTGATTTTCACTATTGCATTACTTACCAAATTAAGTGGATTCTTTTTGTAATCATCTGAATTTGTCAAGAAAATCAAGAAGTTTTTTAAAGATTAATATCTTAAACAATCTGACACAATTCAAAACCGCATTTGTGTATTTTACGTATTAAACATGACTTCTATATTAACAAGTGATTTACTTCAGTTAGTATCAGAGCAAGGTTTCCAAGTAACATTGTTACAAAGTGAGGACAAAGATCCATGGCTGAATCACAAGTTTTCATAGCTGAAGGTGCCTCAATCTCAAGACCTCCTACATTTACATATTTATAGAATCCACACATATTGATCTTTGGGATATCATTGAAAATGGACCATATATTCCAACAGACAATGAAGGAGATATCATCTCTTGTGACCGATTGTAACATCCCGTTACCCAGGATAAGGCTTGAATAGTGAATATGAGATATTACTGAGAAAGTAGGAAATGCATATCATGTGTAAGTGGAATGTGTTTAAAATATGATTTGGCAATTTTAGAATGTTTTGGGTATTTTGAAATTTTTGGTGAAATTTAGAAAATATTAAAATTTGAACCAATCCTAGTGTGACATGTGGACTGATTAAAGATTGACACGTGACATCATTCATGGTGTGTCAAATGGCTTGACATGTTGGAGACATGTGGTACCTTGCATGAAGGACAAATGGCTCACATGCATAGAGCCATTTGTCAAATTGACAGTAACACTTGTAGTCACATGTTTAGGTAAGGAAATTTCTATAGTTTGCATGTTCTTCATTTGAGTTGTTCTTTTTCCACACCGAAAACACGAAACTGATTCTGTTGTGAAAATGGGATTTGATTCTTACATCAAAGTAAGAATTGCAGTCTTTTGAGAGGGTGTTTGTTCTGTTATTCATGTTGGTTTTCATCCACCGAAATCTGAATTTTGCTGGAATTTAGCTAACTCAAGTAAGTTGAGTTTTAAGCTTTGTGATATTTTAATGATGTTTGAATTGGTTTGAATCATAGCTTTCTGAAATGGATTGATGGATGAATTTTAAGTTGAAATGTGACTATGCTGAAAGATGATAACTAGGATGATTTTTACTAAACATACTTCGATAATTGGACTATAACTTGATTTGTGGACCTCAGAATGAGATGATTATTAATTGTGATTAAACTAGAGACATAAGGCTACAAGTTTTCTAAAGAGATTAAATTTTAATTCTGTATCTAAGAATTCAGAATCTGATTGAAAGTTGATATAAGAATTCTGTTGAAGCTTAAGAATAGTCCAATATCTTTTGAGTATAACTTTCAGCATACTTAACCAATTTGGATGAACTTAGTATTATTGGAAACTTAAGATATTGGAGAACAACTGTCTAGAAGGAAGTGCTGCATAATTTTGTCATTTACCCTATCAGATAAATTATGAAAAGTTGACCCTAAAGCATATTGTTAGGAATTTCTGAAGTTGTCAATTAAGTTATGAAATTGATTTCACATTGATTTATTATGGTCCAATTATAAGTTGTCAATTAAGTTATGAAATTGATTTCACATTGATTTATTATTGTCCAATTTGATATTTGAATGATTTGTTGATAAGGATCACAATAAGACACCTGGAATTGTCATTGAACATGCATTGTGCATATTTTATATAAGTACATGTGCATAAAGGAATATGTATACAATTGTGCAAAAATGTGATATTTGCAAATGTGTCGTGTATGTTATAAAGGAGCACATCGAACGCCAGTCGAACATTGTTGGACCATCCAGACAATAGCTTATTGGAGCATACTATGAGTCAACCTAGATGAATTTCCTAGGATTGATTTGATTTGGTTTGTTAAGCTTCCAATTATTGAACTGTTGCGATTTGTTTCTAAATTCCAGACTTAAAGTCCAAGGATTAAATATTTGGGACTGTATTGGAAGTTCTCTAATTTTTTTTCATAATTCTGTATAAAATATGGATTCTCAACGAAAGTTGAATGCCGGACTTAGGTCCGAAGATTATGAAATTTTAATTGTATTATGCTATGTGAACTCTCAACGAAAGTTGAATGCCGGACTTAGGTCCGATGATTATGAAATTATGATTGTGCTTTATAAATGATTGTGATATATGGTAAATTCTGAATTGATGCATTTCATAAAATGCATGCTCAAATAAAGACGTTGTGACTGGAGTAGCCAGTATGAAAGCACTTGCACGTAGAGCTTTGCTCCGTGGTATATGATTCTGCACGTAGAGCTATGATTCGTGATATATGTTTCTAACTGAGCCCAATGGGCCAATAATTGTATATGTGATAAGCACTCGCTCACAACAATAATAACGAATGTGGAGTCTCATATGCATCTATATTTGTTTATATATGATCTGATTCGCAACGATTAAATGATATGCCATAACAGTGTGAGGTTTTGGAATATACATGTTCTGAATAAATAATTGTGAAATATGTGATTTGTGTGTGATTTGTGTATGAATCTGGTGAAATCATCAATGATGGTTCACTCATTGAGTTCGCAAAACTCATAAAAATTACAACGTAGTTTTTTAGGTATGTGACAAGAGACTTAGTGTTTATTCTGGATTAGAAGAACGTTTTGGACTAAGTTATGACTCAGAGGTCTGTCAGCTGACGTCAAAGAGTTATAGCTTTTATTTTGTAGTTTTTGCTAGAACCTGTATGAGGTTTTATAAATATTTGTCTAATGGAAATAGTGTAAGTTTTGTGAATGAATGCAATGAATGGTTTTAAAATTTAGTGACTTTTAAATTATATTAGATGATGCCATGTGTAAGTTAGATATGTTTTTGCTCTAACGTACCATTATCATATGGTATGTACTTGATTTTCCTTTGAATATTCGAGTATTTACCTTATGGTAGTGGGATGTTGCAGTCCAAATATTCACCACCTCGATCAGATCTATATTGTAATATCCCGCCTCCAAAAATTGTTAAGAGATTAAACTGTTAAATTGAGTCATATGACTTATTTCATTTAAGAATTTACGAGGTGCATTTCATTCACATGCATAATATTCATAGACACATATTAATCATGATTTAGAAAACATTGCAAGATAGTATATGCACTCAATTGACATATTCTGGGGTATGGAACGAAAATGAATGTGCATTCCAATGTTTTGCATTTTGATTTACCAATAATATGAATTGATGGATTATAATTATTAAATTGAGAATTTATTGTTATAATTGAGTAATTGATGAGGTGATATGTGCATCTAGTCTAAGAAAAATATTAAAGAGCATGATAAATTGATAAATGGGAATTTTGGTTGATTACGCCTATGAAATGGTGATATGTGGTATTGGGAATAGGTGACTAATGGCCCAGTTAAATGGATGACAAGTGGCTTGAGTATAATTACGACAAGTGGTCCTTTAAATTTGTGAAAAATGTTACTTTAGACTTGTGACATATGGAACTTTAGAGTGGTGACATATGTAGCTTTACAAATGACGACATATGTAGCCTTATAATTAGTGACATGTGTAGCCTTACAAGTAGTGACATATGTTGGCTTAAATGAGTGACATGTAGAGCCTAAAGTAAGTGACACATGGGCCAATTGAATAGTGATATATCAACCAATAGAAGGAAAACATATGTAACCACAGGAGGGTAACACATGGACCAATAGAATAGTGATATATGGACCAATAGAAGGATAATATATGTACCAATAGAAGGGTGACACATGGACTAATGGAATGGTAACATATGGATTAGTTTGACCTTCTTGAATTTTCTAGAGAAAATGGATGAAAAAGGCAATAGAAGTGAGAGTGGAGGTCGGCCATAAGGTGAGAAGAGAGAGAAAAATGAAAATGAGTAGAGAAGGAAAGAAAAAAGGGAAGAGAATAGGAGAAGGAAAGAAGTTATCAAGGTAAGTTGAAATTCTGGTTTCAATTTCATCTTTCTCTTTCGATATATTTTTCATATCCTTAGAGCACGAATTTGAAGAAACTCAAAGAATGAAAGTTGTAGATATAGGTCTTAACTTGACCTCTG
>JANZLC010000003.1:11354942-11373631 GCA_026413385.1 Erythroxylum gracilipes
CAGGGTCGCACACAAAGAGTGATGTGATTTGGGCTTATTCTCTTGGGCCTAATCTATTAGGCATTGAATAAATATATATGGATATATTTATTGGGCTAGACTTAATTAAGTTATCGGGCTTTAATTATATGAGATATAATGGGCCGAAACTTATTGAGCCTTTAATGGGATTAGGGTTTCTCTATAAATAGAGAAGCTTAGGTCTCATTAGGTTTAAGTCACAAGTGTAAGACACAAAGAGACAAAACCCTAGCCGCCATCCAAGAGGAAGATCGTGCGGCGTTCGAAAGTATTTTCGGGACGTGCTAGCACACCACAACTGCAGCCCGGATCGTGCATGATTGTGTGGATACCGGTAGAGGGCATTCACAATTTGCAGTGACTTGGAATCCAAAAAGAAGCAATCCACCCATGCAAATAAGGTATTTACGTTAATCCGTCATGTTTTCGATTATACATGATGCTGTTGTATGGTCTTTTCCGTAGCGTATTTTGAATACTCGGACCGTATGCGATCCAACAATATATATATATATATATATATATATATATGTTGAGGTGGTCCAGTCATACTGGGGTCAGTCCTATTGGGTTCTGGGTATGGAAAAACACTAGAGACCTATTCAGCAATATCGATGTCGCAATCTCATCAGGATATATCCCAATCTCATCGGGATTCATTTGGTTTTATTACTCTCTATATAATGGATCTCTATCCAAAACCATTTTATGAATCCTCCGAATCACTCTTATGCATGTGACCCATTAGGTTCCCGGTTATGTTGGCCACTTGGAATAACATTTAATCCAAGTAAGTCATGAGCGGTGTCTAGCAACACATCATGACCCCCAATTAATCAGAAAGTAAGTGGTTTGACGAACGAACCCGTGCTCGTCAACCATCTCATGAACCCTCCCACAGATAATTATTGTGCAATTCGTCCTTTCACCATACTATACCCTACTTGGTTATGAGTATGGGCAAAGTGTCAACTCTCACTAGGCTGACTATATCAAATCTAGCCCAAGTGATATTAGTTCTCATCCTGGAATTCATTACTCTATATGTCAATGAAGACATTCTTTATGACACATATACTCCAGCTAGAGATTTCCATGTAATGACCCTGACAAGAGGCTGTGGATATCATGTTTTGCTATCACAGAAGTGGTGAATCCTCTATTGGCTACTCAATTACCTTTGAATACCTCAAGCTGTACCAATCACCACCCTATGAGCGAACTTTGTAAGGAAACAAGGAATGGAGTCAAAACACAAAATCAGTATCCAAGATATCCTTGAGTGCCTCAAGTTTAATGATACTTGCACCATTGCTATGATGAGATTATCACTGACATTAAAATAGTACATTCATGTGATGATCTCATTGTAGGTCATCCAATATACTTACTACCTCTAGTAAGCATCCACATCTAAACTCTAAACATCTCATGTTTACAGTTTCTAGATCTACTGCTTAATCAAATCAAGGAGTTTATCATATGCTAGTCTATCTAGATTAACGCTGTCAAGTCTCATTAATCCTATGGCTAGAGATAATTTAGGTACTGACATAATTGCACATGATAGGAATCTTAGTAGTATGATCACATCATGATTTCCTTCATGCTATGTCATATATCATGGAATTCATTAATTTGCTTATAGATCAATATCAATTCACAAATAATGAACACCAAATTAATGAAATAAGCCTTTCTTTATTATTGAAAATAAGTTTGTACACAACTTTGTACAAAATGCGCTAAAGACGATTGCCTTTAGGGCACTACTCTAACAGTTTTCTCATTATTAAGAAAAGTATAATGTTAAAACATAAATAGGGCGAAGAGAGAGAAATTCAATTTCTACTAATATCTTCTTCTAATTGATTATTGTCTTCAATGATCTATGATAGATCTAGGTAAGTTTTACTTTATGAATGTTCAAACTGTGAAAATCATCCAGTCCAAAAAAATGGATTTCGTATTTATGTAAAATTAAGGTTTGACTTACATAATCAAGTATATCCCTAATAAGTGTAGGTTCTTTTAGGTTAGTGTGGTAATTTTGCATTTCATGTATATATTTTCTATAGCTATAATGTGGGTGAAGGTATGACTAATTTTAACAATATTTTAAAATTCAACATTTTAAATAGGTTAATTACTTAAAAACTCAATTTTTTCCAATTTTACAATTATAGCTCAAACTTTAAAAATGACAATAAAATACTTGAACTTTTCATTTTTGGCAAAAATAACCCAACGATAGACTCTTTGTTAACGGAGCTGATGTGGCAAGCTACATCAACTACATTAGGTTCCCTTCCATGTGTAATTAAATATCCACAATAGGTATTAATTTAATTAATAAAAAAAGAAAACCTAATTTAATGGTTAATGCATACTAATAATCACTACAACAAAGTATCTTTTTGGCTATGTTCTTTTTTTCTACAATTTGAAAATTGTAGTTAAAAGCCATCCTTTGGAAAATCGTAGCCTATTACAATAATTTCATTGGCGTTAAATGATTAATGGATTTTAAAAAAACTATTGTTGATGTTTATGATAGGCTATGTTTTATATTCATAGATAATAAGATTTGACAATGTTTTTTTTAACTATGTAATTAGTTTAGTAGCTACATGTATTTAGCTACCAAAAATATTTCATAGTTAAAAACATTTGGCGACCATTTTTAACTCTGTACTTATTTTCATAGCGAAATGTTTTTAGCTACAAAATATTTTTCATAGCTAAAATACACAGATTCTTTAATATCAACTATAAAAATAGATTTTAAAGTGAAAAATATTTGACTACGAAAATATATTCATAGCTAAAAGAAGAAGAATAAAAGGTAATGAAATCGACATCGTTTTGTCCACTAAACGATGTCATTTTCTGCATATTGATAAACCTAAATACTACTTCTCTCTATTTTTTCTTTGTCTTCTTCTTCTTCTTCTAGCAGTTGCAGTATATGCATTTAGTGTCTTCTTTTCTCTTCATCTATCTTATCTTAGTGTTGTCATGTTTTCTCCACCAATTAGCAACGTCTATTTTGCCTATTTACACTAGGGTTCTTCTTCTCTAGGTAATTGGGGTTTTAGTTCATTCATGGTTAATGTAAGTTAGACCTAAGTTAATTGTTTACATGTATTTAGTTACTACAATATTGGTGAAACTTGGTGTCTTCCCCTACCTAAATTCATCATTTTGATATAGTCCTTATCATCTAGCTCATCTTTTAGCATCCATGATAGTCTCTCCTCAGTTCTCCTTCTTCTAATCTAGTATAAACTCATTTATGAATATTTAGTTGAATGTAGTAGTTCTTATGTAGAGATGTTGATTACGAAATCTTTCCTTTTGGTGGATGATAGAAGTCCTGATGCTGATATGTCCCACTCATGGATATTTATATTTTTCTTCAACAGTTCATATGTATATGCGTGAAACTGTGCTGATTCTATCTTATTGACGATGTTATGGCGCAAATCTCATTTTTTGTTTTTGAACAATAATTTTGAAAGAAGGAAAATGATAATCAGAGCATTCTCTTGCTTTTCTTGGGCTCTGGTGAATTACCTTTTATTGGGAATTGCAATCCTTGTAACTCATTTTGATTATTTGTCTAATCTCTATGGTTTCTATATTGCAACCAAAGTACTTATCAAGTTTAATCAAGAAATTATGCTATTTATGCTTAGTATACACCTTCGACTGCCTAATTGTACTGAAATGTTATGTCTTATTTCTTTAGGAAACAATATGAGACTAGTGTGAGCATAGTATTGGAACTCGTTACATTAAAGGTGGTGAACTACATTAATGGAATCTAACATGAAACTTAACAATTAGGTGAGCCAATGTTCTTGCAAAAAAAAAAAAATTCTAGCTTGGTGCACATAATTTAACAAGATCTTTTCAATAAGTTCATCAGTCTTGTTATTTATTCATTAATTACTTTGTATTCAACTAGCTTATAGATGCAATTTTTTTTTTAATTTGGAGATTGTATAAGAAGTCAATGCTTAAAGATATCATAACTTTAGTTGTTAGCATATGTATTTCAATTGAAGATGATTGTCCAAGCTTTTAAGAAAGGCTATAATTTGAGGAGTTATTCTTATATGTATACTTATGTTAAGTCCAAAAGCCAAATTTTATCAAGCTTGCAATTTTAATTTCTAAAATTTGATCCCTATCTACATAAGATTTTATAATTTTTTTTGTTGCCTAATAGAGTCCATAGAGTTATGCCTTTAAAATGCTCCTTTTATCATTTATTATCCTTTTCTTAATTAATCACTTAAGTGGGGAGTATCAATTGTTTGATTTATTTTTTTAGAGTGGGAATATGTCAATAAATGGGTTGGAGTTTCAATCTGTAGTATGCTTATTTGGGAGATCTAAACTTGGTTGTTCTTTCATTTGGCTTAGTTTAGTGCCTAAACTGCTACATCTTTAGGGGTCCATTTGTCACAGTTTCCAATCACTTTTGTGGATAGAGTATTTGGAAATTCTTAGCTTGGAGGATCTGAAATTGTTGAATACCTAAAAGGCCTTGATTATCTTCTGGTGACAATATAAAAAAAAGCTAACAATAAAAATCAATTTTTATAAAATATTTTTCACTAGGTTTGTGAATTTGTTTCCTTAAATTCTTCAATTACTATATTGAAAATTTCTTGGAAATTGGTTTTAGGGGTCTTGCATGTTGTTTTAACAAACCCGTATAAGATGATTTTTTTTCTTTTCAGGTATTGGTCTTACTTTATAGAATTTTTATTTTTGTTAATGAAGTAGTTAACTCCTACCCAAAGCTTTTAGAATGAAAAACTTAGATGTTTCAATGTAATGAATATTTGGGCTCTTTTTATACTCTCTACCATATCTGTGCTTTATATCTATGACGTGTTTTTGTTTTTATTGCATTTTCAAAATAAAAGCATTAATATAAACTCATCATGAAATATCAATGTGACAAATATTTTCCAACACTGAAAATGAGTTCCAGTGGGAGGTATTAGGTAAAATCTTCCCTGCTGAAGAACAAATCCGTGCACAACAAATTTGTTCACTAAATTTTAATCATCCCTTGCCTTCAATTGTTGATCTTCTTCTTCAAGGTTTTTAATCCCATTCGACTCAACTCTCTCTGTTTGTTCTCTATATCTCATTTTCTTTTAAGAAGCTATTAGATGAATGTGTGATTGTATATACTATGTGTAAAAGTTGCTTAAATCTTCTAGAGAACGTAGATGAAAATGAAGGCAATGTCATTGACTCGATTCGTACAAGATTAGGCAAATTGGTAGTTTTGAAACAGTCACCGATTGCAAAAATTCTATCTAATCATTATGACGATGATGTCGTTTGGTCATGTATGCATATGTTCAAATTTGGGCTCCTTATACCACTTGATTTAACCTATTTAGTTTTTGGGATTTAATTTTTCAAAGGATGGTGAAGAAATTAAGGTGATTGTTCTATACTATTTTCTCCTTAGGTGAAACGTATGGTACGTATGGTTCATCTAATTCTCTATTCCATATTGTGTTTGGGAAATTGGTTAATGTTTCATCTAACTCTCTATTCAATATTATGTTTGGGAAATTGGTTAATGTATCTTTTTCTAGTTTAGTTAGAGCCAAGAAGTTATTGGAAGAGGGTAGCAATGAATCAAAATTTCAAGGCTTCCAATAATTAATGAAACTATCTATTGTCAATGAACCATCTATTGTCAATAAACCCACTACTGGGGGAAGATCTTTGTCTATTTGAAGTGATACCTTCGAATGTGCAAAGAGCCTTCTTAGGGATCCGGACATGGGGAATCTCTTTACTTTATCTACCAAGTCTCATGTGATAGTATCTTGGAATCTTTTGTGAACTGTCTAAAGAAATAATTATATCTTTTTCTCTTTGATGAAATAGGTGCGGAATTCATTATTTTACGTTTAGTCTAGATAGACGTCAGATTATGTTATTTAATGCAGCCATTTTACTTAGGATATTAATTAATTACTAATATTGAGTTTCTAACATGGAACTTTGAAAAGAATGACCATGAAAGCTTCGCTAACCTACTGTACAAACTTACTTAGATTATGAAGGAATACTCTCTAAAAAAATGTAAAAATTATTTAGTGGTTGTCCAAGTGCTTATAAATACATCAAAGTAACATTTCATCTTACAAGATAAAATTAATTATATTTAAATTGATATTAAAACATAATATTATTTGGCAGGGTAGATCAGTACTTTTACAAAATAGCTAAAAAAAGTAACCAAAAATATTTGGCTATGTTTTAAAAAACATAGCTAAAAACATTTGGCTACATTTAAAAAATGTGTAGCTAAAAGGATTTGGTTATGTTTCCAAAAGTATAGTTATTGCTACATTTTTTTGTAACTAAAAACATTTAGCTATGTTTCTAAAAACGTAGCTAAAGTTTTTAGCTACAAACTACGAGGATTTGGTGATATTTCGTGCGACGAAACAGGAACGTAGCTAAAAACTATAGGTGACATTTTTTAGACATTTAGCTATATTTTTTTCTTAGTCAAAAAATCAACTTTGTTGTAGTGAATGAATGTCATTATTTACTCGTTGCCCATTCTACATATATGATTAGCATTGGCGAGCTTCATTCTCGAAGTCATCGAGAGGAAGCTAGACAAGATGATATCTTGTTATGTTAATTAGAATTATCTCTTTTGTTTTGGATATATTTTGGTTCTTAAATAGTAAAACAATAACAAGAGACGTTCTCCACCTCTCCAAATCAATCAATCATTTTCTTCTTAATTGTCTCTCAATATTTCATCTTTCTTCTATCTTTGGTGTTGAAACTTGGCTAAACTCAATTATTTTGATTCAAGAGGATTCGAAACTCTAGTTGTAACCTTGTAAGATTTTGTTCTAAACTTTTTTTCATGTTTTAATTCAAGTATTTCTTGTTTTAAGTTCTTATATTTCATGAATAATTAATATTGATTGATTTGAAATTTTAATTTAAAGTTGATTATTCTATCGTTATCCAAGAGTTCAATAATTTGTAACTGTCATGAATGATTGTTACAAGTAGTAAATACGTTATTTATAAATTTGCATATTGAATTTATGATAAACAAGAAAACTAAGTTAAATAATTACAGTCATTTAAATTATTAAATTTAGGGTTTAGTCTTTTTCACTAAGCTTATTGTTATCATTTAATTGATATGGAATGCTATCATACTCAGTCAATTGATGGTAAGTTTTGATTTGGAAGTTGGGTTTGAACCAATTAATTTAAAAAAATTTGAGATTTATTATAGCTATCCTAATATGTTTCGAACTAATTGCTTAAATTATGACACATTCTTTTAAGACCAATGATTAATGTTACAATTAGATAAGATCTTTTCCTCGAATTGGAGTTAAGCACTCATAAATTTATCTCTTTTATATTTAATTGATTTATTGTGATTCTTTGTTAATTTTAGTTAATTAGTTAATTAATTGAAAACCTCCCACTTTATTTTATTATTTGAAATTAAAAAATTAGTATTTAGTCTTCTTGATAATCTGACTTAATTTCACGACTACTGTAAGGAGTTAAAGAATCTCAATAAAAGTACTATTTTTTGGTTGACATGGCTTACTATTCGAATACGACTTAGATTCATATGTGGACACTGAGTAAAGAATGTCATTCATTATTAGAGAAGATAATGCAGAAGGTGTTAAGTTAGATTTTTTATTTTTAATGTTAATTAACTTAATATTTGACATGGATATTTATATAGTATGTTTATTATCCTTTGTTTTTCTTTCCCTTATATTTTGTTAGCTACAATGAGTTATCAAACACGTTATACGCAACTTGTACGGATTCAAACAGAAAAATAAGCACCTCCTTCTTCTAACGATCAAATTAACACATAAGGTAAGCCCATACATCCAATAGCCAACTCACTTAGAATGAGTTTATATGTTTCTTTAAGAAGCTAACTAATGCATATCGTGTTTCATTAGTCATTGTACAATGTCAGCTTATAGGTAACCGTTGTTGATATCTACGTGCATTGAAAATATAGAATGTTAAAGGATTAATAGGCTCTTCGTCCACGAGATTTACCAGTTACTACTACTACTTCATTCAGAAATGGTTCAAAAAAGGGAAAAGAGAAAGAAATGGGGTAGCTTGTGGAATGGGATAATAGCATAATTGTTTTCAAGTAAATTTGGATAAAAACCCAATGAAACAACCTAAGCTATGGGCTTAACCTAGTTGTCAGGGCCGTTCCTATCATTTTATAGGCCCTGAGTGAAATAAAAAAAACCCGACAATATATTTAATAATAGAGAAATTCTAATATTTAAAAATACAAGAAACTAACATAATTGAGAGAAAATATAGTAAATTATATTCTACGTTATTAAATATTCTAAATTTGCCAAGTTCTATAAGTTGTGGAAATGATTGAATATTATTATTTTTTATAAAGACATGTTTAATATAATCATACGAATTTTTATAATAAAAGAAATCATTTATGTAGTTTTTAAATTGAGTAACCTAAATTATTTGATGTCATATTATCTCTAAACTTATGTGAACCTTTACAAAGACACAAATCTAATAATTATTATATTTGTCGCAAAGTATAATGAAAATTACAATTACAAAATTTTAATTATTTATAAATAATAAGTAATTCAAAAATAAAAAAGGAGAAAGACAAATAAATACAATATCATTTAATATTAATGTTCTGATTTAAAATGCTAACATAATGTCCACGTTAATGACAAATTACAAATTAATTATAACATATACAATTATTTAATAAATTAAAAGTATAAAAAATTAGAAACTTTACCTTTAAATTATCACTCAGAACTCAAAACTCATAATCGTAAAAATTTTTACTGCCAATTTTTGATTTAAAGTATCTTAAATTCATTTGTTTATAAAAATAAACAAATTAGAGCGTAAAATCAAAACTATTTATAAAGATAATAAGTTAATATTAACTCTCAATCTTGGAAGCACTATATTACTGAAGATAATATAGCTTCCAAGACAATTTAGAAGCTAAATTGCTTCCAATGTTAACCTTCTTCCGACTGACATTTATTATCCTTCTAGAATAAATAAATACAAATAGATTAATGATGGACCCTCTTGAAAGCTAGATAGCTTTTTCAACGTTAACTTTGCTCCAACTACATTTATTACCCTTCTTGAATGAATAAATGTAAATAAATTGAAGATGGGGCCTTCATTTTGGTGGGCCTTGGGCAGGGCACTGCTAGTTGTAAAGGAGAGGATGTCCTTGTTCTTGGTCATGACTCAACTATACTAGACAATGTTTGAAGAGTACAATTCTAAAATCACTAGATTAATGTAAGGGCATAATTAGAATCATTAGGATAGGAAGCCCCATAAATCTGAAAGTAAAAAAAGAAACCAAAAGAAGGGTAAAGTCTGGTTTGACAAGGGCTTTAGGCACATTTCCTATAATTCCACAGTGATAATTGTTTAGGAACCAAGTCATCAGATTAGCCGAGTAGTCATATTTCTTGAAAATTTCAAAGCTACCTTGCGCTTTGACAACGTGAAATGTACCAAATCCAACTCAAAGATAAAGGAAGACCGAGTCTTCTCATGATGTTGTCAATAACGTGATGGGAACCTAATCTACCCTCGTATAATAAGAGAGGAAAGAGCGAAAAGTGGAAGTGCTTAGGTAAGCTCGCACGAATTGTTCAATTCTGGGAATTCAGTTCCTAAAAGGAACTAAAAAATAGTAAAATATAGTATTTTGAGTACGGAATAAATGAAGAGCAGGTGAGGCAGATCACAGAACTTATTAGTCAACGAATTCTAACAAATGCATTGCTGCTAAGTTTGACCACTAGCACAAGTCAGAACTGCCAACAAGTAACCAAAACTTTCTTACTCTCCCCAACCACTGTTTTATATTCTTTCCTCAGTTTATTGCACTAGCCAAGGTCTTGATAGACCCGCCACTTGGTGACCGATTTTACTTGGTCAATACGATATTGTATAGTTTGTGATATATGAAAGAGAGTCGAATATTAAACTAGTCCCTGCGGAAGAGGATACCTTTATAATGCTTAAATATTCACAAAAGCATTTATCGACTTTAATAGAAATTTCCTACACATTTTATGATAATTTCTTCTTGGTCCACATAACCAACGTGTGTAAATATATAATTAACATAAAAAGCAAATTAATTGTGATAATGTAACTTAGAGATAATATTTGCATTATTATTATAACGAGTGAAGTTTTTAATGACCATAACGGAAACAATAAATTATAAACATAAATAAAAGAATTTTAACTGTTTAAAACGTAAATAATCTTATGTGGTATTAATTACATATACAAACCAATCCTACTGTAAAAAAATCTTTAACGAAAAAATTCAACCAAAAGAAGCGACAGTATTCTTAATATATATTTGTGGCATGCTCTGGTCTGGTATTAAGTTTAGTTATCCTTGCTATAAAAAATTGGAATTGAAGTGTAAAGACCAAATATTACCTCACTAACAAAAAGAAATAGGAAAAAATATGGCCCTTTCACATCTTCTATACCATTTCCCTTAATCCAATTCTACTTTCACTCCAAAATAACATTATTTTAAATTTATTTATATATAAAGACAAAAATAGGATTAGAATAGGATGTAATGCCTTTCATAGTCAAACCTCAAACCATCACACACTTGGGAAGCATTGGCGCCAAGTACTTTTCACAAGTAATGATTGGGAAATTGAGAACTAAAATACACTTGTCTGACTTTGTTTAGTTTAGAGTAGTTATATGGAGTATTAGATAATGATAGAGAAATGAACTACACGGTGCAGCACCCTTTGCACATTCTAGACGATAGAGAGCCAAGAATGGGAGTCTTGTCGACTCCGAAAAAGGTAAACCTTTCCATCTACCACCTAACCTCAAAGCCTCAATTTGGTGAGAAATTTTTGCTCAAGGAAATATTAGATTGCATTTATGTAAATGGAAAGGGTATTTTGGTTAATATATAGGAGGGAAGAAATAGGAAGGGCTCGGGAAAGAACAGCACCAGAACCTAAATGCAAACGACTAACTACTCTTTGAGCCTGTCAAGTGACGAAAAACCCCGAATACTTTAGACAAAAGAATAAACAAAACAAAGCTACACCAACCAGTTATGGTTGTCATGAAGAAGAAATGCAAACGACTAACAACTCTTTGAGCCCGTCAAGTGACCAAAAACCCGAATACTTCAGACAAAAGGATAAAGGAAACAAAACAAAACCAACCAGTTATGGCTGTCATGAAGAAGCCATGCCTGCTTTGTCCATGTCTTCTTTTCTTCTTCTCGGTTCTTCCTTTGTCCTCTTCTCAATCTTTTTCCCCTCAAAATATTCAAACATTCTATCCGTTTGCAAGTGGGACTCCTCCTCCAAAAAATCCATCATCAATACCACCACCTCTATTGACTTCACCGTCCACGCCACCATTGTTGGAGAATTCCTCGTCCTCTAAAAAAGCGGTTGTGAAGGCGGTGGCTGCGACCGCAACTAGCACTTTTGTTGCTGCCGCTTTGCTATTTTTTTGGGTCCAAAGGTTTGTGATTATGCGGCGGAGAAGAAGAGAAGATGCCAATGACTCTGGTGAAGGTCAGAGTCCGGCGGTTAATGACGAGTTTGCAAGAGTTGACGGGAATGTCAAGGGTTTGATCGTCGATGAGAACGGGCTGGACGTGCTTTACTGGAGAAAACTTGAAGGGGAATATAAGAAGAAGTGGATACGTGAGGGGGTATCCAATGAAGGTGAGGAAGAAGAGGAAGAAATAACTCAAGGTAGGAAAGTGAGAAGAAAACCGGGGCCCTTACAAGAAATTCCTTTGCTTCGAGGAAAATCTTCAACTTCCCACAAGAAAGTTGTTCCTGAACTGGATTTTCAGGATAGAATTGGAGCCTCAGCTGGTGATATACAATATGCAGGCCCTGGATATGTAATGAAGGCCATTGAAACAAGCAAAGATGTTAGTCAGCCGTCAAATCTTTCTTCCATACCACTTCCACCAACACCTCCAGCTTCCCCTCCTATCACAGCAAAGAAAAGTCAAGCACCACCACCACCGCAACAATTATCAGTTTCAATGCCAGTTCCCAACAGACAAGGTTATGGACCACCTCCACCTCCTCCTCTTGTGCCAGCAAATAACTTTCAAACACCGCCGCCACCACCACCTCCAGTTCCGCCTTCTATCACACCAAAGAAAAGTCAAGCAACACCACCACCGCAACAATTATCAGTTTCAATGCCAATTCCCAACAGACAAGGTCATGGACCACCTCCACCTCTTCCTCTTGTGCCAGCGAGTAACCTTCAAACACCGCCGCCACCACCACCTAAAGTGGGCAAGTTTCCTATGCCCTTAAAACCATCTCCAGGTCGTCAAGGGCCAGCAAATGATGGTGAACAAGGGGAGTCTTCAGCTGGGAATGGTCAGGTAAAGCTTAAGCCATTGCATTGGGATAAAGTGCAGAAGAATTCTGATCAGTCGATGGTGTGGGACAAAATTCAAGGAGGATCTTTTAGGTAATTGTAGTGAATCCTAGTTACAATTAGATGAATTCGTATTCTTGTTCTATGGATTTTCCTAGAGTCTGACAGCTTTGCATTAAAATTTATGCTCAGGTTTAACGATGATCTTATGGAAGCCCTCTTTGGATATGTTGCCACCAACCGAAAATCCCCACGAAGAGAAAAAAACACAAGCCCTCCACATAATTCCAACTCAGCTTCACCCAAACAAATTGTTCTCCTTGATGCTAGAAAATCTCAGAATATAGCAATTGTCCTGAAATCTCTAGACATTTGTCGCAAAGAACTCATTGATGCATTGAATGATGGACAAGGTCTAGATCTGGATACTCTTGAAAAGCTTAATAAAATTGCCCCGTCCAAAGAAGAGCAATCAGAAATCATGAAATTCCATGGCGACCACAGCAGACTAGCTGATGCTGAGTCCTTCCTGTATCATCTTTTGAAAACCATTCCATCAGCTTTTACTCGACTCGATGCCATGCTTTTCAGAGCAAATTATGAAGCAGAGATTCTCCATTTCCAGGAATACTTACAAGTACTTGAATTAGGAAGCAAAGAGCTTCGAAATCGAGGACTCTTTATGAAACTTTTGGAAGCAATCCTGAAGGCTGGTAATCGCATGAATGCAGGAACTTCAAGAGGAAACGCCCACGCTTTCAAACTAACTTCTCTGCAAAAGTTGTCAGATGTTAAAAGCACTGATGGAAAGACTACTTTGCTGCATTTTGTTGTTGAAGAAGTAGTTCGGTATGAGGGAAAGCGCTGTGTTGTCAACCGCAATCGCAGTTTGAGCAGAAACAATAGCCAAAGCAGCAACAGTGGCATAGTATTGGAGAGACCTGAATCAAAGGAAGAGAAAGATAAGGAATATATGATGCTAGGACTACCAGTGGTAGGAGGGCTTAGCTCTGTGTTCTCCAATGTAAAAAAAGCTGCCAATATAGACTACAATTCATTTGTTGGCACATGCTCATCTATTGCAGCTCGAGCAACAGAAGTAAGGCTACTTGTATCAGAATGTGCAACAAACGGGGGAGGAGGATTTGTAAGAGAAATGAAGGGTTTTCTTGAAGCAGCAGAACAAGAATTGAAAGCATTGAAAGAAGAACAGAAGAGAGTAATGGAAATTGTCAGAAAAACCTCAGATTACTATCAAGCAGGCAGTTCAAAAGATCAAGGAGGAAACCCACTTCAACTTTTTGTCATTATAAGAGATTTCCTAAACATGGTCGATCAAGTCTGTGTTGAACTAGCTAGAAACCTGCAAAAGAGGAAAACACCTTCATCAAGTTCTGGTTCCTTTCCAAAGTCACCGGCAACCAGAGTACCAGTGAGATTCCCAAACTTGCCTGAACATTTCATGAAGGAAAAATACAATGGTAACTCCAGTGAATCGGATAGTGATCCCTGATTATATCTTTCAGCCAAAGTGTTAACATAGTTGTTAGCACAACTCGAAGTGAATAGCTTTTTGAGTTCGTCAAATTGATTTGTTAATGTTGTCAAGTATTCAGTAAATAGACCACAAATATTTTTCTAACAGATCGAAAATCCTCCATTTCAAACACTTGTACTTTCCAACAACCTTGGAAGTAGTTTTCTATCATTGTGAGTAGTAGAATTTAACAAAAAATGTAAGTTTCAATATTGATAATCACAAATAACAATTACATTTATAACTTTTAATCATCTAAAATGACAAAAACTTAATGCACATTTTAGTATTGATAATCTCATAAACAACAATTACATTTGTAAGTTTCAATCATCACAAAAGACAAATTAACGAGTATATGGAACAGGTCCAAGTTAATTTAACATGCCCATCTAACAATTTAGAGAACTTTTAACTAAAACATTGTGTCCTTGCAATAGAGCATTCCTAATGTATATGCAAAGTGCAAGCTAGATTTCATTCATTGAAAATAGTTAATTTATTACATACATATCTTTCTATAATAAATCATAAGGAAAAAACTTCAAATCTTTACAATTCTACAAAAGACACAAAATACATTGGATGAGGTATGAAATCAAGCTTTGATAAGACTAAACAAAATCAACTTTTGAAAAGGGCGTATTAATGTATTGACTGTCAATTATGACAGTTAATATATAGTATTGACATACCCCCTCAAATTAATGTTAGTAGGTTTACAAGTATTAATTTTTCAATATGAAACTAATATTGCTGACGAGTCATGGATTTGATGAAAATAGTTAAATTTTGTAAAGTGGCGGAGATATGTGAGAGGGTAATAAATTGGTGATCATAGGCCTCTTGGATAGAGTAACAATCAATTTCTATATGCTTTATACTCTTGAGATAGACATAATGAATTACAATTTGGATGGAACTATTGTTGTCGGCATATAATGGAGTTTTTGTATGTAGCCAAATAATCTTTGAGCATGCAGCAAATATGCACAATACTCTGTTTCAATGGAAAAATTATAAATAGAGTCTTGTTTCTTGCATTGTTAAGAGAAAAAAAATACCACTAAGAAACATATACCATTTAATAATGTTTCTCTTAGTGTTTAGACAACTGGCCCAATTATAATCATTATAAGTAGGCTTGGCAATCAAGTTCAAGCCTAGTTACAATCAACCAATACTAGTCTGAAGTCCAGGAGTCAGGAACGATTTGACCAACTCTTGGGCTGAGCTTAAGCTTGGACTATCCAATCTCGACTCGATCTAAAGCCCAACAACTGTAAGAAAATAACATCATTTTGTAGAAAATGATGTTGTTTTCTATTTTTAATTTTAAAATAATTAGGTCCGACCGAACCTAGTCAGGGTAGAAGCTGTCAAACACCCAGCCCATTGTCACCCTTAATTATAGGCTTAAATTTAGAGTGTGGAACTAGTAAGAAAAATATACTATAATTGTGAGTGCCAAGAATGTATTAAATAATGCATCAAACTATAGATAAATGAAGGTGTTAGGAGGATTGCATAAACTTACTTACGACATGGATAGTATAACTAAATGGGTGAGTAATGGTTAGATTTATGAGGGTGAGCCTTCGAACAACTGGTAAAGTTGTTCCTTTATGACCCACAAGGTTATAAGTTCAAGTCACAGAAGCAACCTCTTGTAAAAATACAAAATGAAGGCTGCGTACATTATGATCGTCCTTAGACTCCCGCAAAGTAGGGAACCTTGTGCACTAGGTACGTTAAAATTTAACTTTAACTTTAACTTTTTTTAATGGTTAGATTTATAAGACTATCCACTAAATTCCAGTATAAGATATAGCCCTCAAAAAGCTCTCCTTCTTCACGTAAATATTTCATGTTAATTTCAATATAAGTGTCAATAAGAATAGTGTTGTTGAGTCTAGCTAACTAAACAAGATCATCAATATACTTATATGCTAACCTAAGAAAGTATCATGAAGTTCATGATATACCTCTAAATCCAAAAAAATAAGTAAGTTTGTCAAGATCTTTCGATTGAAAAGTAGATCTTAAAAATTTTTAAATTTTAAAAATGACTTCCATATCAAAACATATGATAACAATGTCATCCAAATAAATAGGAAAGATCATGATACCTAAGATGACCCTTTTTTTTAAGAAATGAGTAATTGAATTAAGCCTTAGAAGGCAATCAAAGTGTACAAGCTGAAGTAAGCTGGCAAAACAAGTGCCTCCATAGGAGGATATCACATCTAACCAATGGCTTAATCAATACAATTAAAGGCCTTTATCCTTTGGTGGAAAAAAATAGATTACATATTCCAAATATTGCTGAGATAATCTATGTTCTAAAATTTATGTTTGAAGATGCTAATGTGGGTTCTTAGGTTCTGATTGTTGTAGCAAGTTCTACTAAAGCTTCTATCATGGAAAACTTATGTGTTTCTCTCATCCCAATTGGTTGTGACTAGATATGAAAGTTTTAAGCAGAAACACCATTTCATTGTGATGATTGGGTGATTAATGGTGGGGCACTAATCTCTTATGTGATTCCATTCCTTTGGAACATAAAAAATGTGACATTTGTGCAACATTATTCTCGAATTGTCTTTAACAAATTCACATTGAAAAAGTAGATGACTTGTGCTCTCCTTAGCCATTTTACATAAAATGCACAAATTTGTGAGATTTAGAAACTTTGTCAATTTATCAATTGTTAGCAATTTATCCTTCATTGCTAACTATATTGTAGTGGAATCTCAAGGTTATTAATGTTTGAACCACATAACTTTGGTCTATAGAATTCTGTTCAAGTTGCCTTAAAGTACTTCCTGCAAGAATGATTAGTGAAATTTCCATTACTAGTGTGTTTCCATATGATGGTATTAGCCTCATCATTCCTATACGTTTTGATGATCATTGATCTTATGGAATTAGGAATAGAATTCTATCTAAAGATGTCCTTGTTAGAGAGATACAGTAACTGTCTTCTTATGTTGAATAAGAGGTTTGAGGGTTATAACAATGCTTAGATTCTCCAGAGGTCCTACTAACAACCAGCTGTCTTACCAAAACCTTGTTAATTTGCCATTGTCAATCACATAGATAAAGTCATATCTAAATTTTACTCTCCTCTTCATAATAGCTTTCATTATATATGAGGCTAAGGATTTAAGGATTAAGCTCTGTATATTCTTATCTTTGATATATATTTCATGAATCCATTTGCACTGTAAAGCCTATTTATCAATCAACAGTATTCCTAATCTCTTAGGAGCATTATTGTGTTCATTATTTTGAGAGGAATTATGTTAAGACCACCTTTATCTTTTGCAATGTAAACATCATACCATTTCATTTTGGCTCTCTTAGAGGTTTCTTTATTGCCTAACCAAAGGAACTTGTTGAATATCTTATTAATGGTTTTAATGAAAGCAACAAGGAATGCAACATGGGCAACCTAGTAGTTATTAATAGAATGCAAACAGAATCAATAAGTTAAGCTCTACCTATAGTGGAAAGATTCTTAATGCCCCAAGAGGAAATTTCATTGTTAATCTTGTCAATAAAAATTATGTAATCTCTTATTGTTAACTTGGATGTAGTCACTAGAATACCAAGATAGAACATGGGAAGAAGATGGAGATTAAAACCAATGATAGTCTTCAAATTTTGTTCTTGGCTTATAGCACTCCTTGAGAGAAAGAAACCACTCAACTAGACCAGAAATTTTGTTAAACATCTTAATATCCTCAATACAACTTGGAACACTCCTAAGTATGATACATAATAACCTAACAATGTATTGCAGCTCAAAATTATCTCACTTCTTCAATTTGATAACTTAAAATGGGTCACTCATATAAAAATGAGATAATGATGCTCAAATGCTTAATAAATGCTTCGAAATATGTGTATAAGACATCCAAAAAAATTTTAATGTTAAAACTAATGCGAAAACACTTATTTACAGGGTTTTAAGACCCCTACAAGCCATTGGAGCTAAAAATTAATCATAGTAACATCTAATTACAGAGCACCGGTCAACTAGTATAGCTGTATCATTTCATTACTTACGGAAAGGTTAGAATAGTAAATATGAGTGATCAACGAGAGTTTAGAAATGTTTTTTTCATGCTCATACATAATATGTCATACACATACATATGAATAGTAAAGTTGTTGCACATGAAAATAATTGTACATGTATTCATGAATAATTCTGGGTATAATTGGATTAAGTTGTGATTTTTAGGAATTTTGAGAATTTTGAATTTATTTATATTGGAAATATTATTGATTAGTGGAAATATTGTATTTGTGAATTTTGGTGAATTTTGGATTTATTTTCAGAATTTATAGAGAATTATGGAGTTTTAAGAAAAAAATAGGGAACAAGAAATCAAAAGATAATTGGATTGTAAAGATGGGAGTTAAAGAGTTTAGTTCAAAAGAAACTTGGTTAGAGCTTAGACCTTAAGAAAGTGACAAGTGTTAAGTTGCTTTTTGTACTTGTGCTAGAAGTAGGTTACTGTTCTCTAAGAGTTGAAAGGTTAAGTTTTGTTCAGTTAACTTCTTCATAATCACCTTCTTCGAATTTCCTCCCAATATACCAAGT
>JANZLC010000003.1:11373731-11386631 GCA_026413385.1 Erythroxylum gracilipes
GCTTTTGCTTCGTTACTTAGCAGGGTATATTTCATCTGCTTTTCATTTGTCTGTTTTTTGTTTGTCATCAAAATTATGTAATGCGTAAAGTCAATTTTGACTTCACAGATAAGACTGCATAGGATTCCAATATCTATAGTATCGGACAGGGATCCCAGGTTTACATCGAGGTTTTGGAGGAGTTTGCAATCTGCTATGGGTACTAAGTTGAATTTTAGTACAGCATTTCATCCTCAGACAGATGGACAGAGTGAGAGGACAATCAAGATTGTTGAGGATATGCTTAGAGCTTGTGTATTAGAGTTTAGAGGAGCTTGGGATCAATACATGGAATTGATAGAGTTTGCTTACAGCAACCATTACCACAGTAGCATCGGAATGGCACTGTATGAGGTGTTGTATGGTAGAAAATGTCGGTCGTCGTTGTATTGGGATGAAAAGGGCTTGAGGATGGTGGAAGGTCCAGAGTTGATTAAGGACACAGTGGATAAGGTAAAGTTGATCCGAAGCCGGATTAAAGCAGCTCAAGATAGGCAGAAGAGTTATGTGGATCAATAATGACATGATATGGAGTACAGTGTGGGAGACAAAGTATTCCCAAAAGTGTCACCCTGGAGAGGAGTTTTGAGATTTGGTAAAATGGGCAAGTTGAGCCCTAGGTACATTGGTCCTTATGAGATCATTGAAAGGATAAGACCTTTGTCCTATAAGTTGGCTTTACTGAATGAGATGTCTCAATTGCATAATGTGTTTCATGTCAGTATGCTCCAAAGATACCGATCTAATCCGACACATGTGATACCGGCTCAGGAAATTGAGGTTGCTAGTAACTTAAGTTATGTTGAGGAGCCGATCAAGATTGTGGGATCGCAGATCAAGCAGTTAAGGAATAGGGTCATTGCATTGGTGAAAATCCTTTGGAGGAACCACTCAACTGAGGAAGTAACATGGGAGACAGAGGAGCATATGAGGAAACAATATCCCTACCTGTTCAAGCAAATAGGCAAGAATTTCGAAGACAAAATTTCTTTTAAGGAGGGGAGAGTTGTAACATCTCGTTACCTACGGGAAGGTTAGAATAGTAAATATGAGTGATTAATGAGAGTTTAGAAATGTTTTTTTCATGCTTATGCATAATATGTCATACATATACACATGAATAGTGAAGTTATTGCATATGAAAATAATTGTACATGCATTCATCAATAATTACGGGTATAATTGGATTGAGTTGTGATTTTTAGGAATTTTGAGAATTTTGAATTTATTTATATTGGAAATATTATTGATTAGTGAAAATATTGTATTTTTAAATTTTGGTGAATTTAGGATTTGTTTTCAAAATTTATAGAGAATTATGGAGTTTTAAGGGAAAAAAAAAGGGAACAAGAAATCAAAAGATAATTGGAGATAATTGGATTGTGAAGATAGGAGTTAAAGAGTTTAGTTCAAAAGAAACTTGGTTAGAGCTTAGACCTTAGGAAAGTGAAAAGTGTTAAGTTGCTTTTTGTACTTGTGCTAGAAGTAGGCTGTTGTTTTCTGAGAGTTGAAAGGTTAAGTTTTGTCCAGTTAACTTCTTCACAATCACCTTCTTCGAATTTCCTCCCAATACACCAATTTTTTCATCAAACACCTTCTAAGAGATTTCTATGTTTTTCCTTTTCCTATACCAAACCCACTTTACTATCTGTGTCTTCTACCCTAAGAAAAACCAGAAGCTGGTCGTTGTACACATTGAAATATGAGAACTACATAGAGTTTAGGGCTTGAAGATAATTAAAGATTTTGGAGTTTTCAGTAAGTAAGTAGTGAATAAATCCTTTAAAGTTGGGAATTTATGAAATAAATTTGATGAATTACTTTCATCTGCATGGAAAATGGCATTTTTGTGTATATTCATGCATATTGTGTTGTTGGGATGAAAAATTTGGTTATAGTATTAATTTAGTTTTTGAAAGATTGTCAGTGATTAGGTGACGTAAAAATGGTTTTGGAGTTAGAAATAGCAATGAAATGGTGTATAGGGTTAGTGTAGAGGATTAAAGTTTGGAAAGGTGACATGCTCTATCTCTTCATTGTGTATATATATATATGGGTGTGTACGTGAGTAACTGTTTTCCTTTTAGATTATCAAGAAAATGGTCTTTGAGTTGAAGAATAGCTGTAAAATGATAGTCTAAGATGGGAGTGAGTGTATAAGTGAGGCTGAGAAGAAAATAGAGAATATGGAAAATTGTTGAAAATGAAGGAAAGGTGATAGAGCATGAATAGGATGACCATGAATTTTTGGTTTTCGACGGTTCTTAGTTAAAATTGCATTTTTAGGAGTAGTACGAATTTTGGTGAATGAGTTTAATAAAATGGAGTCCCAATGATTAGAATAAAAATAGAAGTGTTGGATTTTGAAAAAAAAAAATTGGAAGTCTGAAAATTTTGGGAATCAATAGTAGGAGAGAGTTGAATTTTGATCTGAACTTTCATGAATTAACTGTACTGATTTAGATAGATTTTGACAAAACTATCTTCATGGAAGTTGTAAATCTTTCTTTTATTTTTCCAACGATATATAATATGAAATTTTTGGACATCTGAGTTGAAAGTTTTGGTCCTTAAAATTGGAGATGCTTAGGAGTATAGATAGTATCGTCTGTGATGATGTCATATTGTTTATGAAGACGTATCGTCTACGATGACGTCATATCATCTGTGATGATGTCATATCATCAGTGATGATGTTATATTGTCTATGATGACGTCATATCGTCTGTGAAGACGTATCGTCTATGATGATGTCATATTGTCTGTGATGACGTCATATCGTCTATGGTTGACTTTCTGCTTCTTCTTATATTGACCAAAACTTCTTTTGTGCACTGTTCATCTGATCCTATCGTCTAGTTCACTTTTAACCCTACAGATGACAGAATTTGTCATTAAGTTCTTCATAGAATTGTAGATCTTGAAGTCTGATTTCAAACCATCCCAAGAACACCTTAACCCGATATCTCTAGAGAAAGTTATGGCTGTCGTCCCAAAACAGGTTCAATATGAATGAGGACAAAACCAGGTTTGATTCTTTTGGTCATAACTTCTTCTTTAGACACCCAAATGACTTGATTCTTGAACCAATAGATTCCTAACCCATTTTTTCTACCTCATAAAAAAATTAATAGAATTCTAAATTGAATTGGAAAAGATTGATCAAATGAAAATGTGGAATTTGTTCGAACAGTGAAAATAGGAATTATCTTACTGAACACCTTGCAGTAGTTTGATTATATTTGGACCTATAGGATTAAAAATGAGATGATTTTTTATTTGGAGTAAACTAGAGATACAGGATTACAAATCATATTAAAAAGTTGAATTGTGATTCAATCTCTAAGATGTTCAATTTCTAGATGGAAGTTGGGTATAGTCTACTGTTTTGGATAAGAGCAGTCCAAAAATTTTTGAGACATATCTTTCAAAGTACTAAACCAAATTGAGTGATTTTGGAGTCAATAGAAAGCTAGGACATAGAGGAACACTTTTTTAGAAGAGAGTTTGATCAAATTACCTTATTTTCATCTTCTAATTGAATGTGAACAGTATACTCGAATGTGGTGTCTTGGAAAAACCTGAAATGAGTCAATGAGATATGAATTGTGAATTAAATGGTTTTTAGTGAGGCACATAATAATGAAGAGTACCAATAAAGAATCAGAAAATTAAGTACCTATAAGCTAAGATATCACAATTCCCTAAGTGGAAACTTAGTCTTGTGAAAATTAAAATTACTAAAAGGAGTTCTTAAGGGAAACTATCTCCAAATTGGTTAGGATTATACCATATAAAAGGTTTTATTTAGGCCTAGAAGTTATAATCTTAAGAGGATTGATGGTTTGAAGCTACCTCACTTCTAGAGTGAAACTTATCTAAGGAAGTATTACCAATAGAATAAGTTCCATTCATAGGAATAATAGATAATTATTACTGAAATACTTCTCATTTTCATTAAAGTAAAATCAAGCATAAAAAAATAAAGACCTATAGGCCTAAATTTATCAAGTCCATGAGAAATCCTTTCAGTTCTCAAGCTTAAGAATAATACGTAAGCCTAAAGGCCTCAAATCTAAGAAAATTTCTTTAAGCTATTTAGAATAAAAGAAAAACATACAAGCCTAAATTCCTTAGATCTAGAAGAAATCCTTTTGACTCTCAAACTTGAGAAATATTTGCAAGCTTAACTGCCTTAGAAATAAGAAGTCTTTTTAACTCTTTAACATAAAAGAAAAACTTATAAGTCTAAAAGCCTCTTATCCAAAAGAAGGTCTTTTATCTTCCTGACATAAAAGAAAAATCTACAAGTCTAAATGTCTCATATCCAAGAGAAGTCCTTTTAGCTCCCTAACATAAAAGAAAAATGTCTCACATCCAAGAGAAGTCCTTTTAGCTCCCTAACATAAAAGAAAAATCTATAGACTTAAAAGCCTCAAGTCTAGGAGAAATCCTTGTAAATCCCAAGCAAAAAATTAAAAATAGTATGCCTAAAGGTATTTGGTCCTTTAAAAACCTCATTACTAACTTGACATAAACAATAATCCTCATCCTTATTAATTTTGGCCTAAGACTTCAAAAAATTGTCAAGATAAAGGATGTAATCTCCTTAAATTTATCTAGTTTAATTTAATTCAGCTAATAAATAAAAATGAGATATGAAACATTGAATAAATTAAAAGCTTCATTAAAAGATAAAAAAGGGATAAACATGCCCGATCATTTATAAACATAAAACCCCGTTGAACAAGTTTTAACTCTAATAAAACTCTCAATATCTGCAATTATACAAATCGTAAACTTGTAGTATTGAAGGTATCAATCCCATGAGGAAATAGTTAAAACCATGTGAACCTAAATTTGTCTAAGGTAGTGAAATATGAATTGAATGAAAATAATAACAAAAATTAAAGCAAACAAATAAAATTAAGATGTATTCTTTCGTTAATTTGCTTCCCTGATGATTACTGATTCAATTAGATATAGATTCTAGATTTTTGAAGTGTTTGATTACTCCCTCTCAAAACCTAACCAATTAACCTTAATTGGATCTAAAAATTCCATAATTTCAGTATCTCAATTCACAACTCTTTCTCTAACGTTTTCAATTAATTATGAAGATATCTATCGAATAACCAAGTTCTCACACAAGATCTCTCTTCGAATGATAATTGATTTGTTAATCCTGTGACATATTAGTTCTCCAACTGTTGTTGCATAAATTAATCAGATAAATTTTGACTCACTCTTTCAATTTATTGCCAAAGTATACACATGCACCATTAACACAACATAGAAATTGTATTGAATCAATAAATATTAAAGTCACAAATTTCCTTAAGAAAAAAAACCCAATCGGGAAATTTAGAACATTATAAATATAAAAAACATCTTATAATCTAGTTTACAAATCAAGTTTAATGAAAACTATAAAAGGAAATAAAGAAAAACTTGATTTGGAACTTGATCTGTAAATCTAGAAATCACTGTCATTCTTCTTGATCTTCCTTGTTTGATCTAATTTTTCAAGATGGTAGCTGGCTTCTTTTTGGTGTTTTATGTTCTTAAATAGTTTATAAGGGTCTTGGGAGTGTAACTAGGGTTTTCTGCCTTCAATTGGTTCCAAAATTGCCCATAAAACTTAAAACATATGACAATTCTCGTGCCTAGGAGGTGTCTGTCACGACCGTGACATAGGTGTCACGATTGTGACACTGCAAGATGACCTTCTGTCATAACTGTGACATAGGTTTCATGATTGTGACACTGCCATGCACCCTATGCACACTCTCGCTTCCTTCCTTCTTCACTTATCTGGTTTCTATCACTAACAAATACATCAAATACCTTAAGAAACACAATATCAAGATCCAAAATCATGATTTAACCCACATAACACTTAAAACATAAACAAACAATCACATTAAAATAATTCTAAGACCATACATGTAATAATTATCCAATAAACACCTATAAACACAATGAAACACCTGTTAAAATATAATATAAACTACACTTATCAACATCCCCAAAATTAAACTTTTGTTGTCCTCAAGAAAAAACAAAAACATAAGTAAACAAACTAAACATTAAAAACACAAGCATACATTCATGCAACATGCAATAATGAGACAGTGGCATCAAACTTTATAGAACTAATTTAACTATAACATCAATCATTCAAGTTATGTCAGTATACTAACCTATGCATATTATGGCTAAGCACTTAGGATTGAATATACATATTAATCAAAACATTAACATCATATTCATTCACCTAAGGCACTTGTACGTATACATTTATAAGTAGTAATCAACCAAAATTGCAATTATCACTTAGTATCCCTTCATGAAAATTTTTGCTATTTTTGCTATTTTCAAAGATCAATTAGATTTATTTATAAAAACACCAATATTTTTATTTTTGTTAACATTAACCTATTCTTTTGATGCGAAGGCAAACATCTTATCATAAATGTCCCTTGGGTGCTCAACTAGGCCACATTTTATTCATTATCTTAGGTTGGAATGTCATTCTAGTCTTTTGATGTGAAGACAAACCTTTTATCGTGAATGTCCTCAGTTACTTAGCTATATCACATTCTCAACTGGCTACTAGTTTTATCATAACCCAAGGGCTAACATAATAGTTATTTATTTAAGAGAATTTTTTATCATCTTCCTCATTTCTTTTAGTTAATCATCCTCATGAAAAAAAAACTACTAATGATACTAACTCATCCAATTGACCGATAATTATAAATGTATATAAAAATTTCCTAAGGTGAAAAACTGACGTTATATCCTAATTATCATGCATATTCAACCAAGGATACTTAAAGAATAAAAATGTACAAGACAATATGCCTTTATAAATTCAATGACTATGTTCAAAGCTAAACTACTTCCATCAAGTTATTTTTAGTGACACATTCATACAATTCACATATATGCTCACACTATGTCAACCTAATCAAAAACTAACAATATGGTATGCAAAATTCACACTCATAGTGACATGTCAATGCAAAATACTCCCACATTTACACATCAAATTGTCCTCAATATGAGAAAACAAAAAACACGTATAAAAATGAAATGAAAAGCAATGATATAAATAAAAAGCTAAGAGCATGAAACCCATTTAGGCGATCAAGGTGGTGATGGTGTTGGAGACGAAATGTGAATACCTTGAGTAGTGAATTATTTATAAATCTTCTTGATGTTGAGTCTTTGTCGTTGCTTTTCTTGCATCATCTCTTGTAGCAATTTTTGTTATTAGAGACCAAAATGACCTTCCCTTAGCTTTCCTCTTCATCATCTTCTATTTCTTCCCTTGACCCCTAAGATTGCGTCCCTAACTTATAATCACTTCAAAAAAAATAAGAAAATTAGCAATCTAAACCATCCCAAAAATATGAAAAATTAAAACCTAATTACTAAAATTTAAAATAAACCGAACTACACAACATTTTCAATCTAACTACAGAACGTGCTAGGTTATGGTCATTAACTTGACCCTGCATCCTTCAAAACTCAGTTGGGATCAATTATTAGTGGTTTGCTACCACCCTTTTCTCTATAAAGTGGTTCAGTAGCCTATAAATAGGTTACATATTGGGAGATAATGAAAAGGACATAATCAATTAAATCAAAGAATCCAAATAACTTTTGTAATGCCTTATTCGATAACAAACTGTCAATATAATAGGGAATGATAAATCCCATTAATCTTCGATGGAATCAAATTGTTTGTGTTGTTAAAAGGTGAATTGATCATCTTCTTCTACAATCACCATCGTCCACTCTTTCGCTTTAGCTTCTTGAACAGGGACTTTTATATATTCCTCAAAATCTATATTCTTTGTGTAACAGTCCAGACCACCCGCCAACAGATATTGTCTGCTTTGGGCCTAACCCACACGGTTTTGTTTTTCCACAGGAGTTCCTAAGAGGTCATACATCCTGGTACTGCTCTTGCTCTAGCACATTTAACTTCGGAGTTCTGATGGGATCTAGTACATTAGGGCATGGAAAATGCATCTTTTAAGGTTGGGTTGACACCTAGTATCACCACCAACTCATCCAAATATTGTCCTCTTTTGTCCTAGTCATCAAAGTTTTGTTCTTCCCACACACTTGCTCGGGAGAACGCATCTGCAAGTTGAAGGTATCCGCACCCTTATAAGGGGTGCTTCGTTCTCCTTCTCAATCGATGTGGGACTTAAAAAAATTTGGACCATTTCTTGATTTGTGCAGGGGCCATGCTAATCTTCTCTATGTCGGTCCAATTTTATCGAATGTCTCCCAAGCGAGTGTGTGGGAGGAACAAAACCTTGATGGCTAGGCCAAAAGAGGACAATATCTGGATGAGTGGGTGGTGATACTAAGTGTCAACCAAACCCTGAAAGACGCATTTTCCTTGCCCTAACGCAATGGATCCCATCAGAACTCTGAAGTTAAATGTGTTAAGACAAGAGTAGTACCTAGATGGGTGACCTCCTGGGAAGTTCTCGAGAAAAGCAAAACCGTGAGAGCTTGACTTGGCCAAGGCCTAAAGCGGACAATATCTATAAGTGAGTGATTTGGGCTGTTACATTGGATCTTTTGTGTGATTCGGGTTTGACTGGTGCAAAGCCTGTTTCTACCCCATTGCCTAAGGGCTTGAAATTGGTAGATCAGTCTGGTTCTTTATTGGAGGATGTTGGACAGTATCGTAGGTTGATTGGTCGGCTACTCTATTTAGGTTTTATGCAGCCTGATATTACATTTGTTGTTCAATAGTTGAGTCAGTTTGTTACTGCTCCTTGTAAGGGTCATTAGGATGCTTCTCTTCATTTGTTGAAGTACTTGAAAGGTTATCCTTCTAAGGGTTTATTTTTCCCTACTTCTACTGCCTCTTCTGTGCCTGCGGTCCCTTCTTTTTGTTCTCTTGTCGCTTATTGTGATGTTGATTGGGGATCATGTTTGACTACTCGTTTTTTGTGTGTTTCTGGGTTCTTGTTTAGTTTCTTGGAAGACAAAGAAGCAACTCACAATCTCTCGCTCGTCTGCTGAAGAGGGGTATCGTAGTATGGCTTCCACTATGTGTGAATTGTTATAGATTTCTTATGTGTTGCGTGATTTACAAAAAAAAAAATTACATCACCTGTTCCTTTATGGTGTGATAACAAGGTGGCTCTTTATATTATTGCTAATCTAATTTTTCATGAATGGACTAAACATCTTGATATTAATTATCATGTGGTTCGGGATGAGTATAAGCTTGGTTTTGTTGTTCCTGCTCATATTTCTTCCAAAGATCAGGTGGCTGATTTGTTTACCAAGGCTTTGGCAGCTCCTGTTTTTGCTTCACTTCTGTCCAAGTTGGGTTTGGTTGATGTCCACCAAACTCCAACGGGGGGGATGTTAATTGATAGTTAGTTTGTGTATTGTTTATTTAATGTAAAGTGTTGTCGTTTTTGTAAATAGGTTATAGTTTTGTTAGTCAAAGTTAGCTTCAGTTTATGTGTTTGTATATAAAGAAATCTGACTTGATGTAAACGTTAAGATAAAAAGAAAATACAAGTCAGTTCTTATTTACTCTTCTATCTGAGTTTCTGTACAACTTGAACAATGTAAATCATATAGATATGCAAAAATTAAAAAAAAACTCAATTATGTAGCTGGCAAGTTGTGGCTATTAGTGATCATCACTTGTCATCTAATTTTTTTTAATTGATGAAAACATAGGTAATTGAATAATTTACAAATTATTAAGCTTGTTTGATAAGTTTGAAATCAACTCCTTTCATCCAAGTTTCGATTTGTCCCACTTTCTTCATCATTTTCTTTTTGTAATATCAACTCCTAAATAGAACCAAAAAATAAACATATATCTATAATTGATTTTAATCTATTGTGTGTTAAATGTCTAGATAAGAAGGCAATCGATGTTTCGACTTACCGATTCAACAATTATGCAGATATTGCCATTCCCCTCTTTCTTTCCTATATTTAGTTTATATGTTAATATTTTGTGTTTCTAATAGATTTTCTAGACATGTATTGAAATATTTTCCTTGGATCTTTAATATATTTAAATTGTCTTAGTGACAATTGACTAGAGTAGGAGACAATCACATATTGGTTTATATATTTTTCATAGTATTGGATAAAATTCATACCTTATAACCAAGTGCAGTGTGGATGATTTTTTGCATATGTGATTTACTTTTCATGACATCTATTATGTTTGGTTCTAATATTTGGTTTAGTACCAGTGACACCTATTTTTTATTTTCAGAGTCCACGGGAGAGAGAAGAATGTCATAAAGGTGTGCAAATTGACATAAAGTCTAATTCTTGAGTAGTTAAAGTGAGTCACAAATATATGATTTGGTGAACTTAGAGGGACCTCCGTGAGTAGTTGTCCATTTACTTTGATTTGGATGAGTTATCAATGAAAAGTGAGGAACAAGTTAAGGAGATTAATGGTGATATTGTGGCATGGATCATAGGAATGTCAAGTGGAATGAAATGTGTACACAAAAAAGTTAGGAAAGATGGAAAGTATTAGGTACTCATAAAACCCAACTTATAATATGTTTACAAAATTTTTACTTGGATGGGTTATGTGAGAATCATTCCTTCAAATAAGGAAAGATAACAAGGATTACATATTGGAATGACATCAAAATAGATGCGGAATTCAAGATGAGAGGGTATTGGAGAAAGAGTATCGAAAGTTGAAGGTAATATTATGCTTAAAAATTTGTAGTGACATTTTGAAATATTGTTTATAAAGAGTTTAATTGATCAATACCTTAACTTATATTAGAAGTGAAGGGTTGACTATAATGAGAATCACCTAATAAAGTGTCACAGTGGGTGGGAGGCGATAAGGAAAGTGAGTAAGATTTTATGGGAAGTTGAGGATGTAAAAATAATGAGTAACTAACTTGTTGGGAACTTAGTTGTCCATAACTTTTGGTTTGTATGTGAATAACTAATATTTTAGTTAAATGACAAAAATTCTTGAGGTAAGGAGATGCCAATGAAAGAGAATATAAATAACAGGTCTGAAGGCAACAGGGATACCAGTGATGGACCTCAAAAAAAAGATTTACTTAGTCATCATGATATACTGATGACTAAGGAAGATAAGATTGAGGTATTTCCAAGGCATGAAAAGGTGATAATGAAGAGTTAGAAGATGAGGTTCTAGAGAGTGATACAACTTGAATAAGTCTCAAATATATTTGAATTATTGTTTATAATAATTTTTAACATTCTAAATAAAATGTAAGCATTAAGAAAGAGTTGAGGCCATAATAAAATAACAGTGATGGACATTGAAGATTACCAAAAAAAAGAAACAAAAGGTATGAATGAGGAGGTAAGAGTGAATCATTTAAAGTTTAAATAAGCAAGTTTGTTTATAAAAACAAATTTGGTAAAAAAATATTAAACTCCATACAATAAGGGTAAACATTATGATGCTTTCTAAGGTGTATGTTGGTATTGCAACACAGCAAGAGTTAGCATAAGTCAGAAAGAAATCTTTGTCTTATATTAGACTTCCAAGTCCTGGATATGTAATATAAAATTCCATTGTAGAAAGCTACACGAAAGAAGAGGTAACTGTGTTGTTTATTAGGCTAACATTAATTTAGCTTGGATAAAATTGTTCTTATATGTTTTGTTAAAAGCAACATTGTTCAAACATTAGTTTTAGGTTAACATTATGATGTCTTTTCATGTTTTAAGCCTAGGAATTGCATATATAACCTAGTGGGATGATTGTGTGAATTAAAAGCAAGTAACTTTTAAATTCCTCTACATCTTTTTATTATTTACGCATATCTTATTCTATATATACCAAGTAGTTTGCTAGCGAGTTTTCATCATTTTTTTACTTAAGAGTGTAGTTCTTGGAGTTTGTATGTGTACTTACATAATGAATCAATCTTTATTAAGGATAATCTTAGCATCTTTAGTTGTGAAAAGAAGGATAACAAATGTTACGATGGAATTGAATTTCATGTAATTTTATTAGGACACAGACCATTTGTTGAAGGAAATACCTAGTTAAATCTTTGTCGACCATTGATTTCTTGCATATTGATTGTACAAATGCAAGAAATACTAGAAAGAATTTAGATATTGGCATTGATGTGTATACAACTACCTAGATATGAGTATTATCTTTGTTTGGTATTTCCTAAAAATACTATATTTTGTGAAATAATGGTCTAGATAATGATTTAAAGTTAAATATGTTTATGTTTTAGTTTTTTATCCTCGTACTTCAAAATGATTATTGGTGGTATTGTTGCATTTCAATAGAAGTAGGAGATTAGGATATATGACTCAAATCATGTAAAAGATGGTGTTAAGTAAAACCTAATTGGAGGATTGATTGGTTGAAACTTGGTGGTTGTAATGTTTGTGATAAGAAAAGATCCCATTGCATTTTCTTATAATGTAACAAAAGTTATGTTTTGGTTATAGCTACAAATTTTATGGCTAGAGAAAGTGTCACTTAGTTTGTAATGCGATATTATAATTTTCTTATCTTTATTTCCTATCTCTTATGCATAAGAATTCTCAAGGCAAGAGAAAAAGTAACAATAACATTTTGTAAATCTCAATTTTGAATGCAATATTGATTTTTTTTACATTTACACATGATCATTAAGTTTACTTATAGAGATTGAATAATATTTTGACTAATTTCATCATCGTTGTACAAAGTGTTGATTGTAGGATTACCTATATATTGTTAGAGTAGTGCCCTAAAGGAAATCCCCTTTAGCGCGTTTTGTTCATAAGTACAGACTTTATGAATAAATAAAGAAAGGCATTTTCATTAATTTGGTG
>JANZLC010000003.1:11386731-11408845 GCA_026413385.1 Erythroxylum gracilipes
GAGAGAGACGACCCGAGGTTCAGCTTGCTGCAATCTTGGAATTTAATTATTTGACCGGTTTCCAAGGTCGATTTTCTTAATCGAATGACAGAGCCGCGGTCAGCCTTATAAGGGTACAGATATCTCTCCCTTACAGACGCGTTCTCTCGAGCAAGTGTGTGGGAGGAACAAAACCTTGATGGCTAGGCCAAAAGAGGACAATATCTGGATGAGTGGGTGGTGATACTAGGTGTTAGCCCAACCCTGAAAGACGCGTTTTTCATGCCCCAACGCACCGGATCCGATCAAAACTTCAAAGTTAGATGTGCTAGGGAAAAAGTAGTACTAAGATAAGTGACCTCCTGGGAAGTCCTGCAGGAGTAGTATCCTAAAGCGGCCTACACGTGAAAAAGCAAAACTGTGAGGGTATTGACTATGAGCCATTTAAAAATGCCCAAAGCGGATAATATCTGCAAGCAGGTAGTCTGTTATACTTTGTCACCTGTTCCTCACAACTTACTTCTTCAAAGCAGCCCTTCTCTTACCCTTTGATATACTCATCCATGATATCTATTTTCATGTAAGAGTTGCTTTCTTTCGGATGTTTCAAGTCTTTTTTCATACTGAACTCCACATGCTTATCACCAATCCGAATAAGCAATTTTCCTTCATAAACATCTATCAGTGCTTTTCCATTATTCACGAAGGATCATCTAAGAATTAGTGGACAGTTTTTATACTCATTGAAGTCTAATATGACGAAATCCACAGGAATAATGAACTTGTCCCCTTTTACGAAAATATCCTCCACCATGCCAAATGGATTCTTTATGGATCGATCTTCTAAATGAATAAGCATTGAAGTTAGATTCACATCATTAAGAACCAATTTCCTAAAGGTCGACATAGGCATAAGATTTATACTTGTGCCTAATTCACATAAACACTTTACAAATTTTAACTTATCGACTACACAGGGTATTGTAAAGCTTATAGGATTCTTCAACTTAAAAGGCATGTCATTAGTGATAATAGAGCTACAACTTTTGATTAGCGTTACCATTTGATTTTCTTCCCAAGTCTGCTTCTTTGTTAATATGTATTTAAGGAACTTTGCAAACTTGGGCATATATTCCAATGCCTCCACAAAAGATAAATGAATTTGCAAAGTTTCAACTTCTCTATGAACTTTGTAAAATATACATCTAGTTTGTTCTTTATTAAGTGTTGAGGAAATAGAATCTTGGATGGATATGGTGAAGGGGCAACATAAAGAGGATACTCATGTCTACATCCTTCTTCTTTTCTTAATCTTCTTTTAGGTGGGTTTCAGATTGTTTCTCCGTTGATTGCTCGAGTTTTTTCCCATTTATGAATGTGATTGCCTTAAGTTGCTCCCTTGGGTTTTCTTCAGTATTACTTAGGAGACTCCCCACACTTCTTGTCGAAAACGCATTCGCCAGTTGACTCATTTCGATCTCTAAGTTATGAATGGATGAGGCATGGTTTTTAGTTACTTGCTCGAACTTCCCTTCTAGCCTCTTTTGGGCCTCATCCATGCTTATGATCTTCCCTTCCAGTCTCTTATAAGGTTCATCCATGTTCATAAAATTGTCCATGATTTTTTCCAATTTAGAGTCATTAGCATTGGAAATATTTTGTAAAAATCTAGATGGCCCTTGATTCCGCTGTTGGTTACCCGCATTGTTTAACCAAGAAAATTTTGGTGGTTCCTCTACCTAGGGTTTTAAGTGTTAGATTAAAGGTTGTTTTCTCCTTCTCCACCGAATTATGTGTCCATGTAGTTGAGTTTCTCCAATTGTTATTTTGCATTAAAAACATTCAGCAGTAACATGATTAACTTGTCCACATAAGTCGCATCCATGCTTAATTACTTTAACTAGAGAGGATAAAGAGGCTTGCAGGCTATTTAGTTCTCTTGATAAGTTATTGATCTCAGCCTACATTGCTTGAATCTACAACAATGTCTCCCTTATGTTATCAGAAAGTTGACTGCTATCTACTTCTGTCTGATATCCAAAGACAGTTATTGTTTTCCATCTCTTCTGGCAATTTCTCTGCTTCCTTAATTGTCTTCTGCATAAGAGATCCAATAGAAGCTATATTTATGGTGCCCCTAGTGGGTGGATTAACTCCATAATAGAATGTTTACAAGAGATATTCGTTTGGTAAATTGTCATGAGAAAATCTCCTTTGCAAGTCCTTGTAACACTCCCACACTTCATACAATGATTCCTTGTCATTTTGTTGAAAATTCGTAATCTCCTTTATCAACCTCGTTGTTTTTAACAGAAGGAAGCACTTGTCTAAAAATGCACGCACCAACTGCTCCCATTTCGTGATGTTTGTATGGTTTAGAGAGTGATACCATACCTTGGCTCTATCCCTCAGTGTAAAGGGAAAGAGTCTCATTCTAACAACATCTTCCAACATTCCTTTATATCAAAAAGTATCACATATTTCTAGAAAATTCACCAAATGGGCTTTAGAATCCTCATTAGCAAACCTATACAACTGCACATTGGTTTGCTGTATGTTCAACAAAGCTGGCTTGATCTCAAATGATGTTGCTTACATCGGTGGTCGAGTGATGCCTTGATGTGCATCGTTGAACCCTAGTCTCGTGAAATCCATCATGGTTCGCTGTTGGTCTCTTTGATTATACTTTTCTTCCATCCTTCTTTTGATCTCTTTTTGGCGTCTCACTATTCGGATTTCACATTCTTATCTTATGATATCAAAAGCTAGAATGTCTTCGATCTTGCTTAAACTCTAAGTAATTCTTATGTTCACGTAGTAACAAAGACACAAGAATGGTAAAAAAAAATTCCTTAGATCAAAGGAATTCAAAAAGTCTTAATTTAAATCTTCGGCAACAATGCAAAAAACTTGTTGAATAAGTTTTACCTCTAATAAAACTCTCAATATCTGTAAGTATACAGATCGTAGGCTTGTAGCATTAAAGGTTTCGAACCTGTGATGAAATAGTTAAAACCAAGTGAACCTAACTTTGTCTATGGTAGTGAAATATGAATTGAATGAAAATAAATAACAGAAATCAAAGCAAATAAATAAAATTAAGCAATTAATCAAATAAAAATTCAAGGACGAATGCATAGGATTTATTCTTTCATTATTTTGTTTTCGTAGTGATTACTGATTCAATTATGTGCCGATTCTAGATTGTCAAAGGGTTTGATTACCCTCTCTTAAGACCTAACCAATTAACCCTAATTGAATCTAAATATTCCAGAATTGCAATCTCTCAATTCATAACTATTTCCCTAATTTTTTTTCAATTACTTTTAAAGATATCTATCGAATAACCAAGTTCTCACACAAGATCTCTCTTCAAATGATAATTGATTTGTTAATAATGTGACATATAAATTTACCAACTCTCACTGCATAAATTAATCAAATAACTTCTGACTCACTCTCTAGATTTATTACCAAAGTATATGCATGCACCATTAACATAACACAGAAATTGTATTAAATCAATAAATATTAAAGTCATAAAACAAATTAAGAACAAACCCTAAGCTGAAATTTAAAAAAAATTATAAATCTAAATAACATCTTAGAATCTAGTTTACACATCAAGTTTAATGAAAATGACAAAAGGAAAGAAAGAAAAACTTGATCTGGAAATCACTGACGTTCTTCTTGATCCTCCTTGTTTGATCCAATTTTACAAGATAGTGGCTGCCTTCTTTTTATTTTTATATGTTCTTAAATATTTTATGAGGGTCTTAGGGGTGTAACTAGGGTTTTCTCCTTCAATAGGTTCCAAATTGCCCCCAAAACTCAAAATAGATGAAAATTCTCGTGCCTAGGAGGTGTCTATCAAGACTGTGACATAAGTGTTATGACTATAACACTGCAGGAGGACCTTTTGTCACCATTGTGATATAGGTGTCATAATCGTGACACTGCCATGAACCCCATACATACTTTAGCTTCCTTCGTTCTTAACTTATCTGGTTTCTACCACTAACAAACACATCAAATACCTCAAGAAACACAAGATTAAGATCTAAAATCATGCTCTAACCCATATAACACTTAAAACATAAACAAACAATCACATTATTATAATTCTAAGCCTATACATGTAATAATCATCAAATAGACACCTATAAACACACTAAAACACCTATCAAAACATAGTACAAACTACACTTATCAAACCCCCACATATAGGGGGAGAAAATGAAATAAGAGAAAAGGATATAAGAGAAAAGGAAACTAAAGGACTTAATAAAGAGAGGCGTATCCTTAGAAGTAATAAGGTTGTAACCATCAGGGTTGGCTGACTCCCTAATAACCTTAATGTCTCTATATAAGCTATAAAAATTATTGGAGAAAATGAGATAAAAGGAAATGAGATGAGAGAAAAAGAAACTAAAGGAGTTAGTAAAGAGAGGCATATCTTTAGAAGTGGTAAGGTTACAACCATTAAGGTTGGGTGACTCCTTACAAATAAAGATAATGATGTCAATGTCTCCACATAAGCTAAAAATTTTAATAAGTTCCTTAGACTGAGTTTGATTAACGTATCTCGAAACTTCTTTTAGGAAACCTTCCTACAAGTCTTAATACCTGTCAGTATTGTGTTGATATCATTACCATGTTTTCAAAATACTTAGAACTATAATATCACTAAATTATGTCAAACTTAAACCCACCACCTTAAAGTGTTTACACTTCTAACTATATCTTAAACCTATTAACCTTTAGGATTGCATTATCATCCTTCATCATTGTAGTATTTATGTTCAACGTATAAAAAAACTTTATTAATTATTACTCAGCAACCTCTTTTTCTTTTTTCAATGCCTCAAGATCACTATAAGCCTTTAAGGCTACATTCTTATCCTCTTCCTTCTCCTTGTTAGACTCATCATATTCTTAATGGCCCTTTTATAGCCTATGACCTATAAAAGTGTCAACTTAAAAAGAGAAAAATAAAAATAAAATTTCAAGCCTAAATGAGAGTGATAATGAGAAAATTAAAGTCATAAGTTAAGTAAAATTAACCTTGCAAGATGTCTCTTAAAAAATACGTGAATATGGTTGATAAGCACATCTTCTAAGTTATTCTTATCCCTAGGAGTCACCATCCTATGAACCATATCAAACTCACTTTCAATCTTATCAAAGATGGTATTAGTCATTTTCAAATTGAAGTTATGGATGAATCAATCATCTTCTGCTGTAGGCCTATTAGGAATAAGGAGGACAAACACGTTCTCCACTTATTGGCACTAACGAGGAGGTAAGATGAGAATGTTAGAAAAAAAAAGGGTGGATGCAATAATGAGAGTTGACTCAATGATTATTGACCCCATTATTATGACTCACATTCCTCTCTTTCTCCTCCTTCTTCTTTCTAAAGGATGAAGTCAATAGACCTCTCTCATTAATCACCTTAGTCCTCACCAACATCTTGTTCACATTTATAACTATACAAAAATAACAAGGATGTTAGTGTCATGTATAAAAATACAAGTATTGAGAAATGAAGAAAGTTAACCTATAAGAATAGTCTGCTTTAGAAGACATCTATGAAATGATCAGGTTTGGCTCAAAAAAAGGCCTCTTAAGGCGAAATAAAGTAAGTTAGAGTTACATTATCCATATCTCACTAGTTGAACCTCTCTTCTAATCCTTTCTAAATGAACTTATATATACCCATATACTTATCTCAATTGATAAGAAAATATTCCAATAATCTAGCTATTTTGAAACTGTTAATAAATGACACCAACTCCTTGCACTCAGGTAGAACCATCTACTCTAAGTTCTATAAGCTTAAATTGATAAGTGAACTAGCTCACGAGTGGGTTGCAACTCTTACAGATAACAAGCAATGATAAAAATAGCCAATAAGCTCCAAGTATGAGAATGAACTCATTTAGACTCAAGCCTATGATTTGAAGAATGGCTGGGTGCAATAGGAACTGCAACCTATACTTAAAGGTGTCGAAATAGAACCCCATATTTTCAAGCCTAAGGAATCATATGGGCTTCCTATCATTAGGATACCTCAAGCTTAACTCCTTAAGAATGTGAAATTTCTCCATCATCTTCTCAAATTTAAGCCTCCTAAGCTTGTTTGACTTTAATTTGCTTCAAAACTATCATCAAAATCAATAAGTAGAGAATCTAAAGAGTTAAAAAAACACTTAGAACCTTATTAGATATGGTGGAACTAGGTTCATATGATACTCTAAAAGAATACCCAGTTGCTATAGAGAAAATTGATAGTGTTATGAAAGACCTATAAGACATATATTTGTTGTTCTTATAGTTCAACAAGACCAAACTTATACCACTATATCTATTAGAGCTAGAACTACTAGCTTTGCTCCTTGAGTTACTTATATCATGTATATTACTTTTAATAACTTATAAAGGCAATAAGAGAGAGATATGATCTTACCTACAAAAAGAAGACATGACTACCATTAACTTAAATTTAATTTAAAATCCTCTCAAATAAGCAAACATGTAAACAAAAACATAAGCATTTTGTCTCTCAATAACTCTCGATAGGTGGAAAATGTGATACATCTCCCACATCTTATGCCTCATTTAAACATATGGATGGTCAAGATTAATATGGATTAGAAGTTAAGATTAAATGACTGTTTATTTGGCCACGAGTAGTGAGAGATATGAAATATTCTAAAGAAATTTCTAAAGGATGATTTTTATGTCAAATCACCAGCATGCCTCGAACAAGCTTGCTAAAGTAAACCAAAGGATTTTTCAAAGATGGATGACAATTTTTCGTAAGTATACCTATGTGAGGAGACCTAAAATGAATGTCCAAAAGATATTGTTATTATTATGTGTGTCTCTTACAGGCCTGTATAAGTTTATAATTGGCCTTTAAAATCAGTAACTTAGCATGAATATTTCAAAAATGTTGTAATATGGTTGACTAGTTAAGAAATCTTTATGCAAATTGAAAAGTTATTCTAATTAAGTCAACATCTATGTAGATTTATCCAAAAGTTTCATTTTAGATCCAATATTTAATAAGAAATTAGCAAGTAGGTGATATACCCTTAATGAGTGTATAGACAGTTAATTCAACACATCCCATTAAAGGCTTAATTATTTAAAAAGGGATTCTCCCATATAAGTAAGTAGAATCCTAATTAAAGAGGAATCCTAATTAAAGACCAATCAAGCTACCTATTATAAGTTAGATTCGACTTTATTAAGGATAGTTAGAGTCCAATTACATGTCTTGCCTATAAAATGAAATTAGTTCCATAATTACTAAGCTCAATTAGAGTTTCTTTACATATTGATCACCCTTTAGCTTTCTCTATCATTGAGCGTTAGAGTATCTTTGTCGAAAACATCCCTAATTTCTAAATATTTATTTTTACAAGCCTACAAAGCTAAGCCATCCAAATATGCCTACCATAAATTTAATCTACAACACTTTCCAACTTAAAAGGCTCTTTTATCTAATACATTACATGTAATCTCAAACAAAAATCATATATTTCTAGATAGTTGCTCAGAACTCCCAATAATAAAGTTTTGGAAGAAAATTAAGGCATATTTTGGTTTCATTTCTATTTTCTATTTCTATTTTTAATTTCAAGTATATATTTAATAAAATTTATGATTTTGGTTTCTCCCTATTATTATGACTCATTAAATTCTCAAAAATTAGTTTTGATTTTCTATTTAAATTTTTTATATATTGATTTTATTATTGACTAAATAAATAATATTCAATTAGTTGATATTAATTAGTAATAAAATTATAACTAACATAATTTAATTATTCAATTTATTTTAATTTAAATATATTTTAATAAATATTAGTTTTCCAAAATATTAATTTTAATTATTTTATTATTTACTTTAACAAGATATGATGATTTGATTAATAAATATTATATAAGTGATTAAAATACAATTTATTTATTTATTTATTTACAAAATTAATTTTTGTTATACTTTTATTTATAATTTAGCTATTATCAATTATAAAAGTGTAATTATATTAGGATTGACAATAAAATAGAATTTTATTTTAAAAATAAAAATGAAAAACAAAAGAAAATATCTCATAACAAAATAATGGAAGTGGAATCAAAGAACTCCCAAAAAGGAAAAGATGTATATGTAAGCCTCAATTTATTAGAAAAGTTTGCTATTATGATTTTTTTGTTTAGTCAGGAAATAAATCATAAAATATTACTCCTTCAAAGCTAAAATATAATCAATTTTTGGGAAATTCATATTTTCAAATTGTAGAATTGCAAGATTTTGACGGACAAGTCCGGCATGTTATGAGTCAAATTTTAAATAAAATTGACATCGTCTTGATCAATTGGTTCTTTAGTTATTAAATATTTAAAAATGATCATATCAATCCCCTAGAGTTTGAGTCTAATCTCAATGCTTTCGAATTCTGAATAATAATTTCATGTCATATTAGAGATGAGTCAAATTACAATCCTTAATTATCAACAATTTAATAGAGGAAGAAATAAGGAGTCTACGATGTTATCAATCTTTAATACTTGTCAAAGGACAACTCCTTGATAAATTCAAGAATTTAGGTTTTACTATAGTACATGCAAATAGAAACTAGAAAAGAGACCATCTTTTCCTTTTCATCTTTGGTTAATTATTTTGTTATTGTGGCGACGGGTGATGGGGTTGATGAAAAGAGATAAAATTAGAGGTTTTATTGAAGAGATTTGAAATTTTAAGATTAGGCATCGAGTAAAATTAAGGGTTTTGTTAATTTGAGGTTTAGTTAGCATTTAATTAATTATTTTATTTGTTAATTAATTGTATTAAAGATAAATTAAAATCATTGAGAAGTATTAAGTAATTATTTAATTTTAGATGTTTTTAAAAGAGAGTTGGGCACCACAAAGTCATGTGGCATATGTAATGTTACAAGTATCATACTAGTACCAGTACTGGATTTAGTTATGGTATGGTAACGATACTAGTCAATATCATGAATCATATTGGGCAATTTTTAAAAAATTTTGAATTTTTTTAATTGCAAAATGGTCCCTCAATATAGTGTTTTATATAATTTTTAATTTTGCATCAGCCATGTTCCTAAAAATTATAATAATATAAATTTGAAATAACAATGATCTCTTTATTTCCATTAATATTATTTTTAAGTATTTCACATGTAATGAATAATAAGAATAATATTGATCCATGACTTTATAAGCATTACAGGTTACAAAAAGAGTTTGTGTGGAGAAACATAGTCAAATAGAAGTTGAACCTGAAATAAAAATACTTGCAATTAAAAATTTTACATTTATATTTTAAATATATAATTTAACGTGTATATCAAATATAAGTGAAATTAAGAAAAGTGAAGAAATAAAATACTTCGAACTTTACTCAATGTAATATCCACTTAAATTGTATTGACCACAATTTCATTTGGTATAAAATTCTCATTATTTAAAGGAATCTCATCACCACCGTCATTCAAATTCATTGCATCAAATAATATTTCAACACTTTTCCATCCAAGATTCTCCTCCAAGTCACTTTAATTTATCAAACTTGGTTTCTCAAAAACTCAATATTCTAAAAGATCAATATGATAAAGGCAAATTGGATTTATAGAACAACTTGTTCTCTTAAAAGTCTTTGTGAATAAATAAAATTGAATTATTAAGAAATTACAAAAAAAAATTAAAACTTAACAGTGATAATAACATACCTTTTTCACAGCTTTAAGTTGTATCAAACAAAAGCTAAATTGATTCAATCTTTTGTGTTCAAATTTATTCCTTTTCTTATAATGGACGAATTCAAATGCATTCCAATTTTTTCACACCATGTTACACTCACACATTGACTCAGAATTTAAATTGCAAACCTTTGCAATTTTGGAACCACTTCCAAATTGGTCCTACCAAGCAACTATAAGACAATAAAAGTATCATTATAAACAAAATAAAGTGATAATTAATTTCAAATAAGTAATAAAAGTGAACAAATATATAAATGGATTAAGTTTGTCTCTTTGACAAATTTTAATAAGCATCCTAAAATCACCAGATATATCTTTGTATACCTCTATTTGTGAGCAAAGGAGATATTACATCATCTCATGTGTAATAATTGTTGTGATACTTAATAACATCCCCCTATTAACTTCATCTTCTTTTATAAAACTTGGTGTAAAATAGAAATTAGGATTCAAAAATATCTCAGCTACAAAAAATGAATAGTAAATTTGTCTTTCCTATTTTTCATTAATGAATGCAAGATAAGGTGTATATAAAGAATGTCTATTTTTTATATTGGCTTTGATGGCACCCTTTCCTTGGCATCATAAAAATAATCTACTATTTCCTTCTTATCATTATCAGCCAAATGAAGTAATCTTACCAGAAGCTCACAAACTTGGATTACAAATTGACATTGAGACCAAAATTCATAATCTTCAAGTATAATTTTAGAAACCTTCATTACAACATTAAACGTGGTATATTGAGATGTAACTCACTTATCACTTGTAAATATTTGTCTTAGCTCCTTCTTCATTAGAAAAAAGCGTTAAAGTGATAAGAAATTAGTTACAAATCTTATAATAGCATGATGACACAAATACTTAGTATTAGTAAAAACCCTTTCTTATTAAATTTAAGACCTATACATGATTATAGATGAAATTGTTCACTTTTTTTCTTTCTGCAAAGTTTCATCAATGTTAAGAAAGTATCTAGGATCTCCTATATTTTTTAACAGTAGGTCAATACAATATACAGCACAAAGAATCTTTAAAAAAAGAATTATATCTGGTTTGCAATCTTTTTCTAGTTCTTTTATAAACATAATCATTTTCAATGATGAACTGTATAATATTTTCAGGTCTAACTTCATTTACAACTTTATAAATTTCTAAAAATAGAATATTAGCATTTCTATCAAAGCCAAATGCTCAAATAAATTACAAAAACATTATCCTCTTAGCATAATAAACTAAAATTTTTTATAATAATCTCATATCTTCTATTTATCCAATTATTACAAATGATTGAATACTCATAAGTTGTCAAAGTCGTTCTTTTTTAATTTAAATAACTTTTTATTTCATAAATAGAGTTACTTAAAAGATTACTTCTGTAGTCATCAATTAAAGAAGCTTGATATCCTTGACCGTAAGAGGTAATAACATCCACCATAAGATGATTATAATAAGACTACGTAGTATTAAATGATATAACTGCATCACACCACCATCTATCTATTGCTATGTCTAAATTATGAGCTGCTTCTTTAGATTACAAGTCACTAAGAATTGAATGTTGAGCTTGAGGAGTTATTCATAATGCAAAAAATTTAGACACTTGTCTACTTCTCTTCCTCACATCAGATACAATGCTCCCTTCTTTTTAGGTAGAAATATCACCTTCAACATCCCTAGTATCATCTTGACTAGCGGAAAAGAACTTCTACTAACCATTTTGTTGTTTAGTCTTTACCTTCTGTCTTTCTCATAGTGATACTCTTTAAGTTAAGTTTTCATTTGATATTTCATGTCATGACTAGCTTTCTTATAAGACTCTACATCACCTTTGATCCAAGCTAAATGCTTTTTTAATATGGTGATTCTCCCACCTTTCAAAAGCTTGTTACATTATAAACAAATAGTATACCTCTTCAATCTAAGAACCAATTTAAGATAAACCCAAGCTAGATCATCGAATCTTCCCGAAGAGGTTGAATTATTAGTACTTAAACTTTCCTCTACTTATCTGTAAAGATAAATAAAGACATATATCAAAATTAAATTGATAACCTCATATCAAAATAAAGTGTTCTTCCAACTTAGTTTCATTATGAACTGGAGTATGCCCAATACAAGTGCATTTATTGCTTGAAAATATGACATGATCATTAAGTCATAAATAAATATGTAAAAGTTCATTTAAAACATATAAGTTCTAAACTCTTTTTACGAAAATAGCATTTTTCACTTAATAACATTCCTATCATTACATGTTTAACCTTGATAAAAATAAGTTTATGGACGAACTTAAATAAATAACACTAAGTTCATCAATCGTTTACACAAACAAATAATAATTGAGAAGATTTTATAATGAACTATTACATAAACAAATGCAAATGTTATTATATTATTACTTGTTTAAAGAAGCAATTTTCATTTTAATAAAAAATGTATAATTAAAGTCTAAAAAATAATTACCATAGGCATACGCAATTTCTCATATTAATAGAAAATGCAACAACTACTTCAAATTCTCAATTACATCAATATACCACCATTATATAAACAACTTCTCATGTTAATAAAATCAATGTGATAAAAATTTACAGGAACTCACAAAATGAACCACTTCACAAAATGAACCACTTCAGTGATGAGTGAAAGATCTAAACAAAGAAGACACTAGATTTTGGATAGAGATGGAGATGGAGAGAGGAGTGGTTGTAAGGAAGTCTGGTTGTGGTTGTTGGCGCCTAGTTTTGAGTTGCATGACTAGTTGGAGATGAGTGATAAGAAAATTACACTGTAATAAGAAAAACAAACATTTCTTCTTTGACAGACATTTATTGATGATGCTTTGTATATATATATATATAGGCATACAGTGGAAGAGTCTGGAATAAAAAACATGTTGTTACTGATTGTGAGTTTGGACATGGGCTTGGGGATTATTATGTTGACCCATTAGGCCCATGTTCCAGATGTTTCTTGTGTGTGTACCCCTGTCTCCTCCTGTTGCGCGTAGATGCTGGTTGGCTTATTATTTGTGGTCTGTCATCTATTAATGAGATGGTGGATGATTCTGGTAGCGGTGGCAATGACAAATGAAGTGACGAACAGAGGACATAAAGGGGAAGGAAAGGGTGGACGGTAGACGAGCAAAGTAGAGCTAAGAGCAGAGAGTTGGGAGTTGGGAGTTGGGAGTGGGTCTTCTATTCTATAAGTGGGTGGGAGTTACGGGCTATTAGAGTTTGGGAATGTTAACTAGTTCTTTTTTTTTTGATAATTAAGAAAATTTTAAGTAATGACCGATCGGTATTTATTCCCGGTACGGTACTAATGTTTGGAATACTAATTTCTGACTTCAGTATTTCAATCACTAGGCACAAGTGACACTATAAATTCAAAATATAATATATTTTACCATATTATTAATGACATGACAAAAGATTGATGAAATTATGTTGTTTTGGTATTTTTGTCTACATAGTATTTAATTTAAATTTTTAAAAACAATAAAATTTAATTTTACCATGTAAAAGTTAAAATTTAACTTATATTTAGATATAAACATTAAACCTAAATTTTAACCTATCTTTAAGCAGTCAAACCAAGACTTATTACTCTTTAAAATATTGCCACCAATCTTTAAGCAGTCAAACCAAGACTTGTTACTCTTTAAAATATTGCCACCACTAGGCCTAACAAGTCACTTACAGGCTTAGGCCTGAAGTTGAGTTTAGTGGGCTTTTAACTTATTTTTTGTTTCTTTTCTTTTCTCTTTTTTTTTTTTTTTTTTTTTTTTTGCCTCGTTGTTTCCTCTTCAAAAGCACAGATGATTAAATACTACCTAAGCACCATGTGTAGAACTCTGCCTAACCATCGAATTAAGAAAGAAAAGGAAGTGAACAAACAGTTTTGTACCTTGCCAAACTGAGACTAAGGTCCAAAACTGAAGATTACTGCACTAAGTAATCTAAATAGCTCCACACAAGACACGCATGAAGGTCCAATAGCTTATAATGGTCCGTGCAGTATTTCTAGCAAATTTCAGTTTTTTTTCCTCCCTATACAAATGCCTCTGATATGCTAAAAGGATGAAGTGACGTCCCATAGTCAAGAACTACAGTTGGAGCGACATGTTATTTACTAACCCATATCTAATCATCTAATTCTCATGCAGCCATTCAATACGATCGCGACCCTTCAAGGACTGCTCGTTGTTTTTGCTCGGTGATCACATGATTAAAGTGGTCCTACTGTGAAACCAAATACTCCATGTATACCGCTATCCACACTTGCATGTTGCAACCTCCAAAATGGATATGCTTCCCATTCTTGTTCATTAAAGAAACTCTCATGGCTTCTCTTAGATCATCATAAAGGGTGTGTGATTTTCTATATCCCGACTGTCTTTGAGCCCATCTGCATGTACCATAATTTGTGTTCAGAGATGAATTGAGACATAAACTGATAAAGATCATTACTTCATAAACGTAGCCATTACTCTTTTGTTGCGTCTTGTTTTACCCATTATTATGGATCTCCTTTCTTTACTTAAAATTTAGAATCCCTTTTCAGGATGTATGTACTAAAATGCCTATTAAGGTAATGGTACAGGGTTTTAGCACGGCACGACATGCTCCTCCAGGGACCAAGGCCATTAAGAGTGGCTTAAAACGTGAAGCTGATACCTAAAGTGAAAGTCAACTACAGATATTTGAAGCCATTCTTCTATATCTTTCTTGAATAGCTAGTCAGAGACATTGCTTAAAAGACACTCGGAGATATATACTCAATACCAACATGCTAATTGCAAATTGGTATTCATAAAATATAGGATTTGATATGAAGATAACATATGAGCATTAAAGAAAGCCATAAATGTTTTGCTGTAACCTGTCATCTTGGTCACCATGGACGTATGCGCAGTGTCCACTTGACAAGTGAAAAGAAAAGCAGTAATGAGCCTATCCATTTCATCTAGCCCCACCATATTCCTTATCAAACGCTAGTGGTAGTTGATTTCAACTTAAAGTAAAGCATTTCTTTTTAATTTAAAAAAGTATTTCCGAAAATAACTGAAAAGTGCATTTCTAACTACCAATGATATAGCAAATCGTTGACAGCCACATACCAAGGTATAGGCTAAAAGAGATTGAAGAAAGAAAAAGGGCAGAGCAAGGGGCTGGTCATATTCCTTTCTATGCATAAAATATGAATCAATTTACTTCCAAAGCTATGCGGATTTACTCATTACAGCATTATGGAAACTAAGGATGATCTTCTGACGTGCAAGTGAGAGAAGAAAAAAACTTAAAATATGCCATACCTTGTCCAGAGGGCTTTTAGATACTTTCTGTACCCGATAAGAACTTGACAATGGCATGGCTTTGAAATTCAGGCTCTGCCTTAGCTTTCTAGTCTCACCCTCTTTGTCCTCCTGTAGCAAGTAAACAGCATAAAAACACTAAAGCAGTTTCAATTTGTTGATATTATTGCATTGCTTAACTTTATTCTCCAAATACTTTAGCAACAAAAACATTCTATGAAGGGAACCGTGAGAGGAGCCATCTATATCTGAATGCTTTCTTCACAGGGGAAATTGTACTAACTATGGCTTGTTGATTTAGTCCATTGACACGCTACATGCTACAATCTTGATGTATGAAGATGCACCTTTGATTTTGCTCGAAGGCGTGTACTCCCTGCCTCTTTTGTCTTTGATTTTTCTTCCAATTTTTCATTAAACTGAAACATATCGCAAAACAAATCCAACTTGAATAGCTACCAGAAAACAAAATTGTATGTTCAAGAAGTATCAAAGAATTTTTTCTCCCCATGAGAACACAGAAGAGAGGAGAAATTTATTGGTACCTCTTTGCTTTTAACAGCCTTTTCATCACTTCTATGCCCCAAAGATGGGGCTACTTTAGCAGTTTTTTTATCCATACTAACTGCTTTAAGGGACCTATCACAAACATATATTGCAACATTAGCGTTCCAGAAAAGGTAATAGAAAGGAAAAAATATTTACTAGCTCAGAAAAATATCACTGCATTTTCGCCAAACCTTTCTTCAATATGACATTGATATAAAAAGAGCTTGTGAATGATATCAATCTTACTGGTAAAATCTCAACCACAAATAAGATAATATCAAAAAGAAAATGCATTATTACATTGCAGCATTGCTTGAAAGCAACAAGATAAATTCAACATTCAATAATATAAAGCATAATTATGGGGTAATGAAGTATGATGTTATACTATTTCCCATTCATGCAAATCAAACAATTTACAAAGAAAATTCAAATCAGCGTAATGCCAGCTATAATCTTGTAATCTCGGCAAGATGAGACATCTGTCTGCAACCCGAGCATAAGTGAAAGTGGATATTGGGATGATGAGTGAGAAAAGTGTACGTCACAGAAGGTAAAATGATTAGAATGTTCTGCAGTTTTTAGCACAGGGCAATTGCCCATGACAATACAAATTGAGCGAAAAATTAAAGCACTCTTTTAAAGAATTTCACCACTTCATATCAATGAAAGAATGGCTATGAGGATTTATATGGGAAAATAAGGGTAGAAGTTAGAAAAGTAGTATTTTGACCAAATAACAAAAATTAGGGCGGGGCGCATCTTGTTCAGCAAAACTTCAATCCATTTTTTTCCTTTTACTCTATTTGACTTTACAGCTTCTCTATCACCTTTCTTATTCTGTTGTTTGATAACAGAAGTAACTTAAAAATCCAGACCTAAAGTTAATGATCCCATAGATAAAAACAGCAGGTAGGCATCTAATTGCATGAATGTGCAAGTATCATGGCATTGAACAACACATCACAGTTGAAACATGAAATATATCATGCAAAGTGAGTGCATTCCTGGTCATAAGCTGCAAGGGATTAGGGACCTTACCCTCCATTTTCTTTTCGGGGAGTAAGAGAAGTGGAAACTCTAACTTCTGTCCCCTTTGTAGACACCTGTCAGAAAGATTCGGAAGTTTACATCTAACAAAGTGGCAGTGACCATTACTATAGTCGTAGAAACCAAAAAGGGAAGAAAAAAAAAAAAAGAGAAGAAGTATTCTTAAAGGTAAACTTTAAAAAAAAATCATACCTGCTTGGTGCCAACAGATCTATCTTCAGAAGATGATTTCAATTGATTGAAGCTACATTGGAATGTCTTAAATGCTCGTTTGACAATGTCTTTGTCCCCCATTTTTTCCATAATAAGAGACTTTCTAGTTGTTGTAAGAGGAGCTGGGTTAGAACTAGGAGGATCCAAACTAAGAGACATGTGCAATGATTTAGGAGCCATTTTCTTGCTTTCCCCTGCAGAAGGAACTTTACTTTTTGATAATGACGAACTGATGGAATTCTTCGTCCAAGTTCTTGATGTGGACAACGCACTAGAAGTGAAGACTGGTTTTGAGGGTTTTGGGGTGGAAGTTTGCGGCGTTCTAGTGACAGGTAGCGCTGGTTTCTTCTTCGCTCTTGCCATGTCTCTAACCTTACCCAGTGGTGTATTCTAAATGAACATATTAACGTAGATTAATGATCAATTACTGAAAAATAGTTTCAACGGGGAAAAGAAGGATAATTCCAAGAATTAAAACCGGGCAGTACTTTACCTTCTGAGATTCCTTTTGACGGTCTAACTTATTAGCTTTCCCTTTATTTGTCGGGAACTTTTCCCCCTCTTTCTCCAAGCTCTTTGGCAATTCCTTCATGGCCTGAGACTCCAATGGTTGATTTTCCTGTTCTTTTACTACAGGAGCTTCTTCTATCTTATTCAACTCGGATATATCAAATTTATTGTCCAGTTCTTCAATCACCTCAGTCGATGAATCATGAACTTTTACATTGGTTGCATGTTCATCGCACTCATCAACACCGGCACTACCCAACTCACTCTTCAACTCTGTTTCCTCCCAGATAGCTTCCTCAGAAGTTTGGCCACTAAAATTCCCAAACTCAGACTTTGTCCCGCAAGGTTTGCCCAGCAGATCTCCATTGTTATGGTCATCTGACCTCAAAGAGTCATGACTCATTTGCTTCTCCTGATCCAGTAGCTCAGCTTTTCTAGCAGCAATCTTCTTGTAATGAGCTTCAAAGTAAGCTTTTTTCTGCGCCACAGATCCAGGTGTAGCACACTTCTCTACTTCTTCCAAGTACTTATTGGGTGAAAAAGAAGACCATTTTTCCCAAGACAATGAATCATTCTCAAATCTACCGAAAGATACCGACACATGAAGAGCAGGATTTGAGGTAGCTGTCTCACCCATCTGTGAATGTAACACAAAAACCAAAATCCTATCAAGAAACAAAATGACAACCCATGACTACAAAAGCAGCCAGGGAATTTTGCAATCATAACATAAATGAGTTATCTCTACAGCAAAACAAAACACATCCTGGAAAATAAAAATAGTAACTTGATCGAAACAGATTAGTGGGCCAAACTCTTCGAAGGTCAAGTGAAAAATGAGTGTACCTTATCTTTGAGTCTCGAAGCTGTCACCGTTGATTCAACCATTAATTCTCGAGCTCAGAGCACAGTAAGATAGATTTGCACACAAGATTTACCTGTAAGTAAGCATTGGCATGTCATGGATTCGGTGATCTTAAGAGGAACACCAAGAACAAGTTAGATCACACCCGACAAAAAGAAAGTTAAAATATGGAAATCAATGAAAAAGGAGAACATGGGAGGGGGCATGTGGTTGTGTCGCAGTAATGAGACCAAGATACCTTTTTCATTTCCTACACTTCTATAAAGACTTGGCCTTTTGGTAGTGAGAAGAGCCTTGTCTGTTTCTAGTTCTTGAGGAAACTCCTAAATGATGCACCCAATCATCAAAGACAAAAGTGGTGAGGTAATTACCCCTTACCCATTACCCAAAATGATTTAGCTTTTGATTTAGTCCCATAACTTGTTTATAATGAAAGAATAAAGTTCTAGGGTTAAAAAGCGAGTACTTTTCATGGTTTGTTCATCAATAATAATGATTAAACAAACGAAAAGGAACCAAGAGCAATTTAGTGGGAAATTAGAAGATTTAGTTGGACCATAACCAGGGAAGATTCAACAAACAAAGTGGCTACATTGATTGTACAAAGATATCACAACCAATATTTTGATTTTTGACCGTCACATTACCCGCAGGTTTCTCTTCCTCAATCTAAATCAAGAGTTACAGAGAAAGGCCGGATGAACTGACCAGACAAAGCCATGAAATTCGAAAGAAGCAGAAGGCCCACATAGAAAAGTAAATACAGTAGAAATAGGAGTATCACGGCGTCTACGTAAGAGCCAAGGGAACCCATTAGACAGCTTAGGACGCTAGTGGACCCTGGGATTGAATGTGTTGAACCCACATTATCGTCAATAAAACGCCCAAGGCGGAGTGTAAACATAACCAGGTCATTTCCGCAAGATTAGCGCCGTGGCTTCATTTCCTTCCGTCTTTTTAATTTCTTACTTCCAAAGCCAAAGTGGATACTATGTAACATCATAGATTCCTATCTTTGTTTGTCAAGCGTAGATAACTAGTAATACTGATTGTTATCATTGTGCTTTGTTTAGAAGATGTATGGTAGTGAGAGGAAATATCCAAATTAATGGTCTCATATTTAAATTTTTATTTACAATATTACAAAGGAGTAATACTGTTTTTTTCCCTTTTTATATAAAACAAGTATTAAGATTGTATCATCATTATTTCAATTTCAAGGAAAGTTGACAATGATTGAATAAGAAAAGATGAAATGGAAGCTCCTTTCCTCAATAGAAATGGCAGGACAGGCACATTACATTCATGTGGGGCTCATCCCAACTAGAACTTTAATCTACTTTAACTTGCCTTGCTGTTTCCTCCTTTTAATGCTCTTAAGCTACTCAATCTTCCTCCTTTTTTTTTCTGATATTAAACATCACCGTTCCATCCATCTTGTACTATATATTAACTCTCATTCCTTTCCCCGTACTCGCAATTCACATCTCCAAACCAAAACCTACTGGGTCTTGACCATGAAACTCACTTCTTTGTTCTCGTTGTTCCTAGGCCTGGCTCTAATGTTAGGCCCTGCCTATCCAGACCCTGAACCACTTCAGGACTATTGCATTGCTGACACAAAGAACCCTTGGTCTTTTTATGTGAATGGTGTGCCCTGTATCAACCCAAACCTAGCTTCAACTTCCCATTTCACCACATCAGTTTTGTCCAAGCCAGGGAACACAAAAGCTAACCCTTTCGGCTTCAACGTCACACTGACCAACACTGTCAATTTGCCTGGCTTAAACACTATGGGCCTAACCATGGCTCGAGTTGATATACAAGCTAATGGGCTCGTACCACCCCACTCGCACCCACGAGCCTCAGAGGTGACCATTTGCCTCCAGGGTTTACTACTTGTGGGCTTTGTTGACACCTCTAATCGCTTGTTTGCTCAACAACTACGACCTGGTGACTCGTTTGTGTTCCCAAAAGGTCTGATCCATTTTCTTTACAATATCGACACAAAGAATCCGGCACTGGCTATATCTGGGCTTAATAGCCAAAACCCAGGTGCCCAAGTCACTTCCCTGGCTGCTTTCACGTCAAAGCCTCATCTCCCCGACGAAGTTCTGAAGAAAGGGTTTCAAGTCACTGGCCAAGACATCATCAGAATACGTAGTAATCTTGGAGGGTGATTACGATGACTTAGTCTGATATTGAAAGTGATCTTTGTGTCTATTTACTAATCACCGCAAATAATTATTTATTTATTTATCTTCTTTTTTATTTGTACTTACTTGTATATTTACCTTGTTATATATTTATTGTATTATTTATTTTACTTCTTATTTTTATATTTAAATTTATACATATTTATTTATGTGTATTTTATTATTATTATTATTATTATTATCTTTTTATGTGGGCCTATCAGAAGCAGTTTTTGTCTACTAATTAAGGGTAAGATTGTATAATATTAGACCTCTGCATATCCCAAAATTTTCCCTAGATTATTGTTACAAATATGAATATGTACAAAAGAAAATGGAAACAATTTAACTCGTTAAACTACTTGGATTAATTGGGCGATTTATGTATTAAAGGCCAGTTACATCACCTTAAAATAGATTTTACAGCTGATGCAGAGCTTTAGATTAGAAAAACTATTTATTTATTTATTTATTTATTTATTTATTTATTTATTTATTTATTGTGTTTTACTTTTTTTGGACTATAAGGACATTTTTATCCTTGTTATTAGTTTCTAGGTCATTATAACTCATATAAATACTTTTTTATTGTATTGCGGAAGAACCTTTGCCTATTTTTCAATCAAAATACTCTATTTTTTTAAGGTTTTCGTCTACCTTTTGAGTTCTTTGTAGATCTTGGATTAGATATGCGTTTTCTGTACTCTTGGATTAGAATATTGCGTTTCCGCGCTGCGTCAGGTGGTATCAGAGCCTTGAAAACCCAAGGTTTATTCGTCTGACAACGGTCAACACCAACGACGACGTTCATGGGTTACCCGAAGTTTGGGAGTCAATTCGCAATATAGAATGACAGTTGGCGTTAATTCAGGACCAGTTGCCAATGTTGTTGAGAGGAGACAACATAAGAAGAATTGAGGAACCAATTGTTAGGGAAGGTGACCCTGTGAGGCATGCTCAGATTCAAAATCTCGTGCTATGGAATCATGAAAATAGCTCCAGTGATGAGAAAGAAGTCATCCAGCTAAGAGGAAAAGGAGACTATGAATGTAAACTTAAGGTAGATATCCCATCTTTTGGCAAAGATCTAGCTATTGGAGGTTATCTTGATTTGTTAGCAGAAGTAGAGAGATTCTTCGATTATATGAAGATTCTAGAAGATAGGAAAGTGAAGTTGGTGGCCTACCGTTTAAAGGGGGAGCTTCTGTATGGTGAGAGCAGCTGCGGAAGTCAAGAAGGAGAGAAGGGCGGAATCTAGTTTCTTCGTGGAGGAGGATGAAGCAATTTCTTAGAGGGAGATTCAGATTCTTACCGCCAGATTATGAGCAATTTATTTTGACTCGCATCAGCAATGTCATCAAGGCGGTCGTAGTGTCCATGAATATACAACAAAGTTTTTGAGGTTGGTAGCCGCAACCAATTGTCTGAATCTCAACCTCAACAATCCTCACTCTACTTGAGAGGGTTGAGATCAAATATAAGGGAGAAGATAGGAATTCAGATGGTGTTTACAGTGCAAGATGCGAGAAATTTAGCTATGAAAGACAAATCTATATTGAATGAGAAGCAACGAGAGTTTAAGCGCTATAAAAGTGAGAAGAGTCTAGGCGATAAAGGAAAGAAGGTGGTTACTG
>JANZLC010000003.1:11408945-11422715 GCA_026413385.1 Erythroxylum gracilipes
GATCCCGATGAGATTGGGATATGTCCCGATGAGATCGCGACATCAATATTGCTGAGAAAGGTCTCCGGTGATTTTTCGGTACCGGGGCCCGGCAGGCCGGTAGGACCGACCCCAGTGTGACTGGACCGCTTCAGCATTAATATATATATGTTTATTGATTAATTAATTAAAGAATTAATTAATTAATATATATATATAGCCATCGTTGGAAGAAGCAAATGGAGAGGATAAGAGTTGAAAAGTCAAATGTGATAATTAAAAGCATTATTTAATTATTATACATGCATCAACGTGGCTAGCATCTCCTCCTTACATTAAGACTCTTTAATTAGTTAAAGATATGTATAAAAGGGAGAGTGTGGTCGACGGTGGGCATAAGATGAAAGTGAGAATGAATAACTTAATGGTTAAGTTTGTTTTGAAAATGGGTTTTCAAGTTCTCTTCTCACATGATTCACGATCTTCTTCTCCAAGCATCTCCATCATCATCTTCTCTTAAGCTCTCCAAGAACAAAGGTAAGATCTAGCAGTCTTTAATTTGTTCTAGCTATTCCCGGGTCAAAAAGATTTGCCCCGGTTAGATTTTTTGATCTCTGCGTGGATACTTTTAGAGATAGTCTCTATTGGCTATTTAGGTTTGGTTCTTCATACAGACACATGGATCCTGGCTTTCGGGAAGGTCACGGCAACAAAAATTTTTGTTTTCCGCACCTTGTACATATGATGTACACCCCGGGATTTTCCTATACGAGCCACATCCAGATTGTTATAACATTGGGTGGATCAAGGCGGTTGGACAAATTCTGGTTAAAGAACAGTGTAAAGTAACTTTCTCTATTAGAAAGTATCAGGATGGGCACTACTATGATGTAATAGAGATGGATGCATGTAAGATCATTTTGGGAAGACCATGGTAGTTTCATATATATGCGATGTATTCGGAAAGCAAAAATACATAACATTTTGTAAAAGATGGCGTAAAGTATACTTTAGTACCTATCAGTGGCGTGAAGTCTTAAGGAAAGATCCAGAAGCTTTTGTTATAGGTAGAGAATAATCGAGACAAATTTATTAGTGAGATAAAGGAAACAAAAGAGGTGCATTTGATAATGGTTAAAGGGGAAGAGCTAGTAGGAAGCTAGATCGAGCCTGTAGTACCTCAAGAAGTGCAATCTATATTGAAGGAGTTTGCAGATGTGACTCTAGAGGGATTACCGCCTATGCGCGATATTCAACGCCATATTGACTTGGTTCTAAGAGCCAGCTTACCCAATCTACCTCATTACAGGATGAGCCCAAAAGATAATGAGATTCTACGGGAGAAAGTAGAGAAGTTGATAAGTAAACGCCATAATCGGGAGAGTATAGGTCCATGTGTAATGCCAATATTACTTGTGCCGAAGAAGGATGAGTGTTGGAGGATGTGCGTTGACAGTAGAGCAATCAACAAAATCACTATTGGCTATAAATTTCCCATTCTAAAACTTGATGATATGTTGGATTAGTTTAGTGGAGCCATTATTTTCTCTAAAATTGATCTTCGGAGTGGATATCATCAAATAAGTGGAAGACAGCCTTCAAGACAAAGGATGGCTTATATAAGTGGTTTGTCATGCCTTTGGAATTATCCAATGTCTTATGAACTAGGTGTTGCGACCTTTCGTCGGTAAGTTTGCGGTTGTTTATTTTGATGATATTCTTATATATAGTAGATCTATTGAAGAGCATGTGGGACATTTAAGGCATGTATTCGAGGCCTTAAGAGAAAATCAATTATATGACAACTTGAAGAAATGCCTATATGTTAAAGAATTTGTTGTTCCTCGGATATATTATGGGAAAAGATGGCATCCGAGTAGATGAAAATAAGGTAAAGGCCATTAGAGATTGGCCTACACCGAGAACTGTTGGACATGTAAGGACTTTCATAGTTTGGCGACGTTTTATAAGAGGTTTATTAAGACTTCAGCAGCATTGTAGCTCCAATTACAGACTGTCTGAAAAAAGGGAAGTTTAGATGGGAAGAAGAGCAAGAACAAAGCTTCGCCCTTATCAAGGAGAAATTGTATACAGAACCGGTCCTAGCCTTACTAGACTTTGAAAAGTTATTTGAAGTGGAGTGTGATGCAAGTGGGATAAGTAGCAGGGCAATATTATCCCAAGAGAAAAGGCTTATGGAATACTTCAGTAAAAAACTAAGCGAGGCAAGGCAAAAATGGGCTACCTATGATAAGGAGTTCTACACCATTATGAGGGCTTTGAAGAAATGGGAGCACTACTTAATTGGAAAGGAGCTTATTCTTTATCCTGATCACCAAGCATTGAAGTATTTGGGAAGTCAGAAGTAGTTGAGGACCAAGTTGTATGCTAGATGGTCAGCTTATATTGACAAGTTCCCATATAAACTTGTCCATAAAGCTGGGAGAAACAATATAGTGGTAGATGCATTGAGTCGATGAGTAGCTATGATCAGAATGCTAACAGTTGAGATTGAAAGTTTCAAATACTTGAAAGACTTATATGTTGATGATGAAGACTTCAAAAGAATGTGGTAAACTTGTCAAGGAGAGAAGCCGTATAAAGAATACCACATTGATTATGGATTCCTTATGAGAGGTAACTAAGTATGCCTCCCGCAGACATCAATGAGGGAGAAGGTAATTAGAGACTTACATGGAGGAGGGTTAGCTGGATATTTGGGTAGAGACAAGACACTTAAGGAGGTACGTAAAAGGTATTTTTGGCCTAAATTGAGGAGAGACGCTGTTTCTATTATTTTAGGTGCCAGATTTGCCAAACTTATAAAGGCCATGCATCAAATGTGAGTTTATACATGTCCTTACATATGCCTAACAATATTTGGGAAGACCTTTCCATGGACTTTGTACTGAGTTTACCAAGAGCGTAAAGGGGCATAGATTCAGTTTTTGTGGTGGTCGACAAATTCTCTAAAATGGTGCACTTTTTACTATGTAAAAAGACAGCAGATGCGATAGTCATTGCTAAATTGTTCTTCCAAGAGGTGATGAGGCTCCATAAGGTTCCAAAATCAATTACCTTTGATAGAGATACTAAGTTTTTGAGTCATTTATGGAGAACTTTGTGGGGAATATTTGATTCATCCTTAAAGTATAGTAGCACAGCTCACGCACAGACCGATGGACAGACTGAAGTGGTAAATAGGACTTTGGGTAATTTAGTGCGATGTATTTGTCGTGACAAGCTGAAAAATTGGGATTTTCTTATCGCAGAAGCTAAGTTTGCCTACAATAATACTATCCATAACTCTATCGGTCGATCTCCATTCTCTGTGATTTACATTAAGGTACCAAATCATGCACTAGACCTTATTCAGTTACCTAAAAATGTTATCATCCATGCGTGTGCAGCCAAGTTTGCTAAAGAGACCCAAAAAAATACAAGTCGAGGTGAAGGAACGTCTTAAAAAAGCTAATGTGAAGTATAAGGCTAATGTGGACCCACATAGGAAGAATCAAGTGTTTGAGGTGGGAAATGAAGTAATGGTGTTTATGAACAAGAAGCGGATTACTAAACATCACCACAAGTTGAAGGCTAAGAAGTATGGTCCATTCAAGATCGAAGACAATTAATTACAATGAATATGTCATTCAGTTACTTTCGTGGATGGGTAATATCAAGTCAACCTTTAATATTGTGGATATTTACCCTTACTTACCGGAGTGCAAGTTAGGGTTTTCATAATATAATTCGAGGTCTAGTTCTTTACCAGTGGAGGGGACTGATGCGGAGCTTTAGATTAGAAAATTATTTATTTATTTATTTACTATGTTTTACTTTTATTAGGACTACAAGGATGTTTTTATCCTTATTATTAGGTTCTAAGTTATTATAACTCATATCAATACTTCTTTATTATATTGTGAAAGAACCTTTGCTTATTTTTCAATCAAAATACTCTAGTTCTCTTAAAGTTTTAATCAACCTTTTGAGTTCTTTCTAAATCTTAGATTAGATGCGTCTTTTGTATTTTTAAATTAGAGTACTGTATTTTCACGTTATGTTAACAACCTTCGTGATATAAACTAGTTATTTAAAGAATACGCAATCGATGAGCCATTCGTATAGTTGTTAAAGTTTGGTAATGCAAATAGCATAATTGTTTAGCCACCAAGAGGTCGAGAGAGTAACTTAATGGTACGTCATTTGAAGCAGAAAAATAAGGGCGGAACATGAAAGAGTTAAACTGTTTGCACAGCTCAATATTAATTGCAACATTATAGCTTAGTGAGAAAAAGGGTATCAAACTTTCTCATTGACTAAGGCTTAAACTTATGGGATATTTGGCATTGAAGATGGTTGTTCCCAGGTTTGGAGTCTAGCCGAGGACCCTAGGTTCAAATTTATTGGTGCACGTAAGAGTGAAGGAAAGCAAAGATTACGTGTATTTAAATTGGTCTTATGTAGGTAGGGAAAAAAGCATAAATGAAAATGGGCCATTGATGAAATTGAGGAATAAAAGAGTAATTAAAAGTTACTTGTTCATGGAATTTGCTGTTAAAATTGAAGAGAATTTCATCACTTGCACCTTTTGACCAGACCAGGTCACTAAAATGAATAGTCGGTCAGTTAAAAGTTAAAAGCCAAAAAAAAGTAATATTCACTTTTGTATTCTTTACGTAGAAAAAAAGTGAAGCGATTGGAACTTAGGAAGTCACAGTGCATCTGGTGGAAACGATTATGAATAGTGACTGTTTATGCCTTCTCGACGAAGCAAAAGCACACGTTTATGTGAAGAAAAATGCAGCGGCGTTGACAAAACCCAATTCAAACTAACCTGAATTTTCCAAGCTTGAAGGCGGATCGCAGAAGCATCCCTGTCCTTGGTGGCTACAAACAGCCAAATGGGATTGGGAACTCTTACGCGTCGGCTTCATTGGCATACCACTTGGAAACCACAAAGTTTGCTGGTCTATGGTCAATTGGATTGTGCATTTAGCCTTTTCCTCTAGAACATTAATTCTCAATTTCTTTCACCATCAAAATTCAGTAATTAATTGAACAAGTTTGTTTATCTCGTTATTCAATAAATGACATTATCCTCCTAACTTTAATTAGTTTGAAGTTCTTCCAATTTTAAAATAATTCCCTTTTTATCTCTATTTTTTATAATAACCTATAAACTCTTTTAAGAAATTTGTATCATTCAAAATCAATTGTTTCAATCGTCTTTCAGAATGTATAATAATTTACAACGACTGATTCAACCAAACGCTGTATGTAAATGTAAATGCCCTTGATCTTTTATCCAAATGAATTATTAACTGATTATTATTAAATAAATGATGTTGAAATTGAATAACAAGAATAAAATAAAACTATGCAATACAACAGAACTCAAATATGAAGTCTCTTTACGTGGGGCCTGGAAGTGGTTGAAACGTAAATGCAGAGCATCAACGTGTCACGCTGAGGCCCCCAAAAGCCACCTTAATTCATTGCTTCTCAGAGTCTGCTTGTTCATTTCAGGTGTAGGTCTTCTGCTTTGGATCTGGAAAACTCTTTTTATCATATTCATAACTAAATCCAAACAGGAACATGGAACCAAGCGGACAACTGTATCTGTATGTTATTCTTCCATTCCTATACCGCAATAATCCAATTTTAGATACAAAGAAATGAATCCACAAAAATTGTTCCCGAGCATCGGAACCAGAATTACACTGAAATCAATCTCCATATGTAAAAACGAAAACACATGAATGCTAACACCAAGAAGCAAATGAGAAAGAATTCCACCACAAACCCCACCAATCCATCGTCAACCTCCTCTCTTAAATCCCTAAAATCTGTACACATTTTTCTACCAAAAGAATGTGTAAACCCCAAAACAAACCAACCGTTAAAAGTAACTAGAATACCCCTCTTGTGAAGGCCTCAAAGCCCCATAACTCTTGTCCTTCATTCTATCATTGTCAAACCCTTTGTATAGATCATACGGTTCCCATGATCGATCAAGTGGACAAGGTTTACCGCTGTCCAGCCTAGCCCATGGCTTCCCTTTCCCACTCCAATGCAACAAACTTACTGGACCCGGATGCAATGACCTGCAATCCCCTCTCAAGTTGTCGCCGCCAAGACCGTGCTGGTTCCACCGGTGATCGATCGGTTCCACATTTCCCGCAAACACCAACAAAAACGGCGGCAACGAACCCAACTCGTAAATCCTTCGTTTTCTTTGTACTTCCATCCAATTCTCAATCCTTCTCCGGTAGTTTCCCTCCCTCCATTTTACCAAGTCCATGACCATCACTCCTGTGTTGAAATAACACGGGTTCCGGGTCGCGAAGACCCGGGATAGAACCGGGTTAGCCCAGAACCGGTCGGTGAAATACTTGGTGAAATTTGCGTGGCAGTACTCGGGCGCTCCAATTACGCGAGACCCAGCAAGCTTCGTGCTCCATAGCTTGTGTATATCGTCGACAACGACAAGATCCGAGTCCAAGTAAATGACGCGGTCAACACACTGATCCAAGATATTACCCAAATAGTTTCTCGCGTAGTTCAATGGATTCTCCAATGCTTGTCTGACCGAGGAAGAGATGAGATTAATGACTGTGTCTTCCCTGAAAATGTAGACCTTAAAGTTGAGTGAAGGGAAAGTGGAGCGAACCAGTTGCGAGAGGATCCGAGGATTAGCCGGGTCGAACTCAGCCGTTATAAAGTGGAAGAATACGTTTTCGGGGCAGGAACTGTGCTTGAGGACGGAATGAACGGCGGCGATTGAGCCACGCAGGTACTCGGAGTCGAGAGTCATCGCTATATGAACCAGGGACGGGTCACATGAGGAGACAAAGTGCTTACTAGATGACACCGTACAGCCTATGCCGTTACGGTATTCAGGCGCTTCAATGAACGGAAACCCGCTGTCACCGTTAAACTCCTTTCGCGGAACGGAACGAATCGAGATGCAGAATGGTGGCAAAAGAGCGGACACAAACAAGGAGAAAAGGACAGCTTGGGACAAGGCCATCCTCTCCGTTTTTTGCAGTTCTCAAAAGAGAGAGATTGATGAGTGATTGGTTTTTTTTTTCTTTTTACGAAGTGAAAGAGTCAATATATGTATAGAGAAGCGGTGAAAGAATAGTAGACGCGGTTAGCGAAAATGCTTGCGTTTCAAAGGAAACGCGGTTTTGCCTTTTCTCTCCTCTGGGGCTCGAGGGAGAGAGAGAGAGAAGAGGAATTGTTCCTTATGACATGCAGGCTCTCTCGCTCTTTATGTATATATACAATACAATTACAATGAGCACTCTCACTCTGCACCGCAGTGGAAGGTTGAGAAGTTTTTGGATCTTCTGCGTAGTTTCTTTTGGGTGGTGAGTTTGGTCTGGTGGGTTGCTGGGTGGAACCGACGCGCGATGATTTTGCGTGGTTTAGGCAGCTGGAGTCTGTGATCAAAACCACTTTTAACGTTCAATTTTAATTTTTTTTACCACACTATATTTATTTTCTGTTTTTCTTTTTCTGAGGCTTTTTACGGGATGTATAATATAAATACAAGAATCAATTTTTTGAAATCAGTTAAACTAGAAAAAAAATGACAGCTATTTAACGTCTCATTGCGCGTGTTATGAGGAAATACTTGTGGGAAGTATATGTTAGATAGATGTTTACCGTTATTAACGCATTACTTTAAGTCATAGTATATGGTCAATTTTTAATACATCGGATTTTTAGATCGGAAATCATATCATGACTCCATTAGGACTTTGGCCAAGTAACAAGTAACAAAACGGATCGTAGGTGCAGTGCCTTTTAGTTTTGGAATTAATTTAAGGTCAGAGTCTACCACCTTCGAAACCAGTATTACTTACATATATCTTCAAGTAAAGAGCTCAAGCTATCTAGTTATGAATATTATAATTGAGCTCAGTCTATTCCAAAAACTTGGGTTGTTGGTGATGACTGCTCGTAAAAGTAAATGAACAAGTACCTGAATTAGTATTTTTACTAGAATTAACTTTTGATTATTAGAAGCATAAGAAATCAAATTTTCTTTCACACACTGTGTTAAAGAGGGAAAGAGATTGGGCGTAGAAATGGTGAGGTTGAGCTATTTTGTGTGCCTAAATTCCAAAGAAAGGAATATAAAATGGGAGAGGAGAAAGGGAACAAGCTCTCCCTTTTTACTATTCGTAATATTGTTGGGACAAGTAATATTCTTGCCTTCCAGTAATGCGAAGCCAGCTGTTTTTGCAAGGCATCCAGCTGTGTGGCTTGTAATCTTTGAGTTTTGACTTGGACGGCCGTGATCAAACCTGGCAGTGGGCCCATTTCGTCGTCTGTTGGATCCTCACCCATGTGATCACGTGCATTCCTGCCTTATTTGAAGTTTTGTGTTTTGTTTAATAGATGCCAACAAGTAGCTGGAATGTGTCCCTTGTATGCTACACCACACTGTTTTTTGGGTGCAACTTTATTTATCAGTCAATTGCACCATCATAACACTTGTCCGAAGCTCTAACTGGCCTTTCTATTATCTATTTACTTCGCCTATTAGATAATAATATATAGATGTAAGATGCAATAGGGTGATAATATTCAGTCATTATTTCGTAACATGTTAGCTATTATGTAATATTCCCTTTTTAGATCATAGATGGCAGCAGGTTTCAGAAGCATAATAGTGTATGATTTATCTTGTTAGACATTTTATAGAATATCAAGCATGTCTTAAATTTATGATTATCAAAATTAAAACAGTGATAATAATTACAATAACTGGAATAATGACGATGACTTGAGGAGAACGTACGATTCGATTTCATTGTAAATCAATTCTTGTTCTTGAATTAAAATATCGAAAAGACAATTAGTGGAGGTACATAGAATCCAATTGTCAATCCAATATGTTGTCAAACGAAAAAGTATCCAATGTCATATTACTACTAGCCCAATTACACGCAACAAAATAAAACATACAAGAAAAAAGATGGAATCTTTCGCATGAATTCAAAACTTGCCAGAACAAGCGACGGAGCCTCCTTTGTTTGCTGTGATCACTGCATTCAAAAAATTATTTTTTAATATTTAGTACAAGAAATTAGATGTTAATTACTTATTTGATCTCCGTGTTCATTTGCATATAATCAATATATTAAATATTCGACCCCAATTTAAACCAATAAGATAAAAGTTTAAATTTTCAAACATTCAATTAATATTAAACTGTTATAAAATCAATTAAAGTAAAAATTTTAAAATATAATAAAAGAAAATGTTCTTAATTTAAAGTTTAACTATTAAATAAAAATTAATCGATTTATTTTTATTTATAAAAGTTGATTAGTTTACAAAAATTTACCAATAAATTAATAAGCTAATTGATTTTTAACAACCCTAATTATTAAAATAAATCACACCCAAAATTTGAAAATCGAAAAAAAAACTTTGTTCATTCAAAAATTTCAGCAGTTTGAATTGAACTTATAACCATTACATATAACCACAAGTTACTGGCATATTAACTTTTTTTTTTAATAATAAAGTTAGAATCTACCGACTCGCACACTAATACTTTTTACGTGTTAGTACCATGTATTATTTATACTGGCTTCAAACTTTCATTGATCAAATGCTACTCCTTCATGTTCTGCCTGTGGCATCATTTTGACGGTAGAACACTGACAAAATTGAGCACTTCTTGCCATGTACAACGTGTTCTATTCAGTGTAATTCCAAACCTGAGCGTTATGCGTAAGTTTACAAAATTGGATTATCAGAAAGATGTTGGGAATTGACCTTCAGATCTTATCGAAAATGAAGGATTCTCTGCGCTGGCCACTAGCACATACTAGTTTATAGCATTAGTTTTGTTGACAGGTAATGCAGTACTAAAGAGAAATAAATTATACAATTTATGAGCAGGTGCAGTCAATTGGTTGCCTTAAATTAAGAGTTTGGTGGATTGAGATTCTGAGAACCAACCAACTTGCCATAAATAAGAACTGAACCCCTTCTTTGTTTATTGGTTCAAGGCCTCGTTCACCAGAAACCATTAAAACCCTTTATTTTTTCTCTCTTTCCAAGCTAAGCTAACCTATATTTATGTTGTTTCAATTTCCAAAATGGTCAACTTTTACCGAGACGCAACTTCCTTGGCTGAAAAATTTTCAGAAGTTCACTCTGTTTCAGGGCAGGGAATAAATGAATATTTGTCCGTTCTCTTCATAGACCTTAATAGTGCCAGTATTATTAGCAAAAGAGAACAACAATGTTAACTATATTTCTCTTCTGATTTCTTCATCAACTAAATTTTATTAAAAGGCAGGTCAGATGCAAATTGAACAATCTAAAGGCCGCCACATAAAAGTTCATTCAATATTGAAAACTGAAGGATGGTGAGAAGTGGGAGAGAGTAGGTTTAAAGAATTAAAAGTGTTGCATTGGAAGGTACGCATAGGATTCTCATGACGGCACGAGGCTGATACCAGAGTACAGTAGCATAGAGTCCGCAAATGCAAGAGGCCACGAGTTTCTATAAAATGATGCTCAAAGCGCACCGTCGCATCCACGGAACAACCGCAGACAAGGCGGTGATAAGTTGGTCAGCTTGTGAAATTATTAAACTCTGACACGTGGGAACACAAAACCAAAGTTATTATTACTGTAGAGGGCCCATCTTTTTGGCATATTAACGTATTAGTAGTTACGCTTGCGGAAGTATCCAATTACACAAACACGACTTTAACTCTAATTTTTTTTTAAAAAAAAAAACAAGTAAGACCAACTATACTCAAATTTAACAAAAATTACGTGGAATGAGAGGTATTCAGTTTGTTATACTAATCAGTGTAACGATACTAGAGGCCTTGCGAAATTGCTAGGAGCACGTGGACCTGTGAGGAAGAACTTGTGGGGCATGCCTAATTGAGGGGGTCCCGTGGTTTTAGAAGATGTGTAGAGACTAGAGAGGAGTGTGGAGGAGGGTGGAGCAGGAGTATACTATGGCCTGTGAATCTATTTACTGGTACAGTGGATCTAGTCATCAAATTTATATTCCCGTCCATTGATTCCTGACAAAGTTAAGGTAGCCCGTGAGATTAGGGGCGTTTTCATTCACAATTTACGCATGAATCTGTCTACTTGGACCGTCGGGATAAAATATAAAGTGCAAATTCCAAGTAAAAGATTGCTGATGATGTAAGAGAGAGAGAGCACTCAGGGATACCCTGTGAAGAATGTGCTTTATTTAAAACGATTTTTATTCATTTCTTCGATTTGGCAGAAAAATATTCATCTTTTACTTTTTGGCAACAGATTAAGGAACGCACAAGTCAATGACTGAATTATATTCTAAATAAGAATTTATCTTATATTAAGCATGAAATAACCATAATTTTAATATTTCATGTTTATCTTAATTTTTATTTTAAAATATTTAATAATTAAAAGATTGAAATAAAGTAATATTAACTTAAAATATTAAAAATATGTTATCTCATACTAATTACTATTACTTACCATATCACAAGAAGAGATGTGAAGGTTAATTAATTTGTGATGATTTTTTTTCCTCAAGTGACATATAGTAAATACATGGTGAGAGTATGTATTTTATGCCTTTTCACAAATTCAATAAATGAATTATATATATTAATGTATGGTTATGATGAATTTATATAAGACAATCACAATACTAATAAAAGAGAGTAAGTAAAAGAGATAAAATTGATTTGTAGTGATTTAACTAAATAATTCTTAGCTTACAATCACTCTCCAAATTTTATTTAGTAGTTTATTATTATCTTTCTTTAATGGGCGAAGAAGGACCTTTATATGACATTTTCTTCGTTACAAGTGAAGAGGAAGTACTTCCTTTGTTATTCACATTAATGAATTAAGATTCGATATGTTATGCAATACAAACACACACTCAAATACTCTCAAACTTTTATTAACTCACTAATATGTCCTTCCTATAATTTAATTGAGGTGTATTTATATTCAAAATCACTTCAAATGTTTGTTATTCACATAAACTAATAAGATAAGAATAAGCTTGCTAAGAATATCTAAAGAGATGTACCTTAGTGTATATTATTTGCTAATGACATTTTTTTAATGGATGAAACAAAAGAGGATGTTAATAACAAGCTAGAACTTTAGAGACACACACTAGAATCTAAGAGCTTTAAAGTGAGTAAGACTAAGACTAAGTACTTAAAGTGTAATTTTTTGAGTTGTAAGGTTGCATCTGATGTGAAAATCAAAATTGGTTATGTAGTTATACAATAGAAGTATTATTTTAAGTACCTTGGATTCATTATCCAAAACAGTGACAGAGATAAATGATGACATAATTTACCATATTAAATTAAGGTGGCTAAAATGAAGGAATATCTCATAAGTTTTATATAACAGGAACATACCACTCAAGTTAAAAGGTAAATTTTATAGTTAACAATTAGGCCAACTATGCTTTATAGAGTAGAGTGTTAAACCATCAAACAAGCATATAATCATAAGTTAATAGTAACAGAGATGATAATGCTTCGTCAGATGTGCAACCTTGTAAGAAGTGATAAGGTCAAGAAGGAAATGTTAAGAGATAAGTTGGGGAGACTAACATTGATAATATAATCAGAGAGAAAAGGCTTAAGTGGTTTAGACATATTAAAAAGAGTTATTGCAACACCCTACTCAGAAGATGAGAGAAAATAGTAAATTGGCATAAGATGGGTTAGATTGCGAGTGTATAGGACTGATCATGCATAATAGGATTGCTACACAGTCACATCTGTGCACAGAAACTTTCTGGACATGCATACATGAAATTCTCGGTCTAGTGCCTAATGCAATTTGATGGAATTAATATGGTTAATGGGTTTGGAAAATTTTTCTGATTATGCCATAAATTGTTTTCTATTTCACTGGATTTTTAGGAATTTTTCTGGATTTTTCCAGAGAAAATTCCCGGACCGAAAAAATCGCCAATTGGCGAATCGGTCGATTTTCGGTAGCGAAAATTGCTACCCAATAGTACTGTATTCTTGGGTATATTATTTTTGTATTTGAAATTAGGGCCCTTGGCATTGAATGGGTCAAAATTCATTAGGATTTCATAATAAATCCTATTACATGTTTTTGTCTCTTACCTTTTTGTCTTTTTCTACAAAATGACAAGTGGCCTTTTTCATTTAATGTGTTTGTCTTGTTTCATTCTTTCATTTACGACACCTTAGCATAATATTGGCTTTCATCTTCTCCTCTTGACTTCTTTGCCTTCTCCACTCACGAAACTTCTAGGTGAAAGGTTAAAAAGATGATTGTTTTGCTCTCTTTCTTCTCTCATCCGTGGGTGTCTTTGTCTTCTTCCTTGTTGATTTTCTTCATCTTATTTGTTGCTTAAACAAACAAACAAAAAAAACTCACTTAGCCCTCCTTAAAGTGGTGGTCGTATGGTGTTGGAGGCAAGTAGAGGAGGAATTACGATGAAGTGATAACTAGTTGGGAGATTGGAAAGAGTGAAAGCTTGATTAGGTAAGTTGTGCTTTAAGTTTTAATTATGTATTATGTTTGTGGATGCCTTAATTTGATGAAGAATTGGACATAGGAATGGCAAAATTGAATGCTGTAATTTTTGTGTAATTAAACCTAGTACATGTATGAATGGTATAAGACTTGATTGTGTCCATTTGAATGTTAAATGATATGTAAATGGCATTGGTAATGAAAGAATGAAGGTTAAATGCAAATCTGTAAAATTAGGGTTTTTGATTGCTTGTACTG
>JANZLC010000003.1:11422815-11452710 GCA_026413385.1 Erythroxylum gracilipes
GTCTCTTATCATAGGATACATACCGGAATGACCTACGGGCGTCCCGGTGGGTACTCTATGGTAAGGGGGCGCTACATAAGGATTGTAAGGAAAGAAGAAGAAGACCTAAGAAGAATTGAGGGGTGGTCATCAAGAAAAATATGACCTTGCTAGAGTTTACCGAGGACTTAACTCTTAATAGAAAATTTTGGTAAATTAGGATATGGATAAAAGACCATACATAGAGAGGTCCTTCTTTCTTAATAGGCTTTTTTGAACATTTTCCTTTGATTTTTGTGTCTTTTAATCAACTTAAATACTTTTGTTTGTAGTACTAGTTCCTTTAATTATTTTGTTTAGTTATTTCTTTTTCCTTTTTCAATTGATTGTTTGTTTTATTTACTTTTTTGTTTTTTGTTTTATTTACTTTTTTTGTTTTCTATCTTGTTTCTTATTTATTTAATTACTTTATCTTTATTTTTATTTTGATTATGGTTATGGTTATGGTTATGATTATGGTTATGGTTATAGTTATGGCTATGGTTATGATTATGATTATAATTATGATTATGATTATGATTTTTATTTTTATTTTTATTTTATATAGTTATTTGTTTATGTATTTCTCTATTAGTTTCTTCTAACTTTTTTCTAAAACTTTTTTTTTCCTGTGAGTCTATTGAAAACAATCTTTGTATTAGCTAAGGATAAGGATGTGTATTTTTGGACCACCCCAAATCTCACATCTCCGTGGGATTTCTATTAGAACGTTGTTGTTGTTATTTATAAGCTAGTAAGATAAGCAATTTTAAAGTGCCTAATTTTTTCAGATTTTTTCACTTTAGTACGTAAGCTTTAAAAATTTTCAATTAAATGACAAACCTTTTATAATCTTAATAACTTAGTTTAGAATGTTAGTCCTATTAGTAATTTGCTAAGTTGACTAACAAAATCTTTATTTTTTATGATATATAGATGCTCACGTGAAAAGTAATGGTTAACTAAGCATACCTATAACCCATTCTGAATAGCCCATAACCATACCTAATAGCCCAAATACTCAGTATCCTTATACTCAAATACCCATTACATAAATAATTATTAATAATCACTAGAACTTATCGTGATTCAAGTATTCAATCTTTAACCATTGCACGTCATCTCCTCTCATCTACAATGTCATATATCTCATATTTGGGACGCACCATTTTCAAGACGTACTTAGACACATATTTTTGCATTTTCTTACGCGGTCCTTGTTTAAAACCAAAAAAGGCTCATTTATATAATATGTATCCCACATTCAATATCTCGTACACATTTCTTGCCTTAAACATTTTGTCTTCAATAACCAAACATGTCAAACTAAAATTTTCTTCTACATTCTCGTAGAACAGACACCCAATCATACTCGTATCCCCCAAAATAACTTCCCAACTTTCCTTGATCTTGTTTTAGGCATGGGCTAACTAGGACGAGCCTAAAACTAAGTTTTCCGCACCGCCTTCTTCTCTCCCTAATGTCGCCGTCTGCTAATTCTAGAACACTACCCATTGGTCTCCACAGCATCTTGCCATCACTTGTGTTGTAGTCAAGGGCGTTAACTACCCATCTTCACATAAATAAAAAAGCATAGGTCTTGCCTTTCTCTCTCTCTCTACGAGTGCAAATGTTGGTCTTGCCGTTCATGTGCAAGGTGAGCTCTAGGTATTATTTCTATGTTGGTCTCTCTTAGATTTTCGTTTTAGCTTTATGGATTCAAGGTTGCAAAGGCTCTCTATTCGGGAGAAAGAAGACAACGAGTTTGTTGTTTCTCCAGAGGATGTTCAGACGGAAGAGTTTGCTGCGGTTCTTAGGGATGCACGAGGTAGGCTTGTGACTGTTATTTCAGGTTTTTTCCCTGCCCTGTTTGACCCAGTTCGTACCGAAATTATGTCTACAAGGGAAGCTCTTTCTTAGCTAAAAGACCAATAGCTTTGTGGAGTCGGATTGTTTGGTAGTTGTCCAATCAATATTAGCTCGTGCCAAATCGGTCTGCGATTGAAATTTTGACCCTTGATTATTTATCATTCAAATGACATTTCTTTCACTTGTCCTTTCAATGGACGCGTAGGATTGCCAATAAAGCAGCTCATGCTTTAGCCAAGGTAGCTTTATTACATGCAAACCCACATTATTGGACTGATCGTCCTTCTTGTTTAGTCTCCATTTTAAATTCAGATTGTTCGGCTTCTGTTATTGTTGAGAGAGAAAGGCTATTAGGTTCCGGGTGTACGGGATAAGCCTGTTGACTTGGGTTAGTTTTCTTTACCTTCCCTGCCTTTATCTGTTTTTTGCGCTAATGTTGATTTTATTAAAGAAAAAAACTTCCAACTTTCCTTAATCCCGAAAGTGAGTTTTGATTAATTAATATTCTAAATTTTCCATTTCCATTTCTTTATCTTTTTTAGTTATTTTAGGTTGATGTTTAATTTCTTTTGGTTGGAATATCGTTTGGTGTGTAAAGATCTGCAAATGGAGGTTTATGTGATTAAGAGTTCTCAGGCAAAGATTTGTAGGAGCGATTAGGTTTTGTTGTGTTCATAAAATTTAGATATTCAATATATATTTAAAAAATGGTGCTTCCTAGATGTGAAACGATGACGCAAATGAGAGGAGACGACACATAGAGGATGAAGATTAAAGAATTAAATCACAATAAGTTTGAGTGATTGGTAATGGGTATTTGGGTATATGAATAATGGTTATTTGGGTTATCGGATGTGGTTAAGGGTCATTTAGATTGAGTATTTATCTGGCCATTGTTTTTTATATAGACATATACCTGTCACGGATAATAAAGATTTTAGTAGCCAAATTAGAAAATTATTAAAGGAACTAACGTTTTGAACTAAGTTGATAAGGTTATAAAAAACTAGTTAATTGAAAATTTTGAAAGCTTGGGAATTAAATTGAAAAAATCCAAAAAAGTTGGACACTTTAGAATTGATTATCGTTAAACTAATCATTATAGGGGCTACTTTATAAAAATAGTAATTTAGATGATGCTTAATCTTAGACTAGTTGATATTTCTTTAATTGTGGTATTAGCTAAAATATTTGCTAGTCAGACACTTAACCCTCTTTCTATTCAAAATCGTCCTATGTTTGACTAATTGATCAAAACCCTTTTTCTTGAGTGAACAATGCATTAAGAAGCTCCTTTTTTTTGTTCATAATGCTCATTTATGTTAGATAATTGATTTAATTAGCTTATTTGATACTTTGTTCTTATATTAAACTTAATATTTCATATATTACTTAATTCTTTGATAGTTTAAAATACTAACATCATCAAAGACAAAAATTATGTAATATATTTTTATATTATCAAACTTATGGATTAAGACTTCACTTAGTCTATAAATCCTCTAGACTTTGGGTGAGGGATTTTATTTTTGCTTAATCTAGAAGATGAATTAATTAAGTGAAATAAAATGTGCATATAAGATTTTAAGTAGTCATATGTGTGCTTAAACTAATTCAGACAACATTACAATCATTATGAAAAAATGTCGAGCTTGTAATTGAACCTGCAGTTGTGCAACAAGGTAGAAACAAGTGTCCTTTAGCTTATAATATGTTGGAAGGAGTAACAAAGTGCTAAAGGTCAAGTCTAGGATGACAACATTTGTAAGATGGAGTTATATACAATGGCTTCAAAAGCTTGCAAAATGCATGCAAAAAATTTATAATATCCAAACATGTTTTGATTGGTTGAAAAATTGATGGAAAGTGCGCGCGCGCGCGCGCACACACACACACATAAAGACAATATTTCTTTATATAATTAACAATAAAAGAAGGGTAAATTATAAATAAAATCTTGAGCTTCACCCAATTTTTAATTAAAAATAAATAATTAATAATAATAAAAATGACGATCTCCGACGCAACAAGCCCACTATTTGGTGAAGAAATTGTTTTTCTTGCTAGTGAAACATTCTTATCATTGGTCCTTGAGTATGTAAGTATCAAAACCAAGAATGTTTTACTAGAACATTTGTTTTGAGTCTTTGCTGAGAAGGATAACTCAGTTGGATCATAACAGTTAGTAGTAGGGTAAATAATGGATATAAATAGTAAAGGAAAGAATATAAGTGTGAGTGTCTAAGAGTACATTCATATTCATAAAACTATAAGGTCTCTTAGACGCAAAAGTTATTTATGGGGCAATAGTAGGAGGAACAAATCAATGAGACTAGAAAATGTAAGAAAATATGTAAGGTACATAGGGTTGCTATTTCAAGTTGAAATGCCCATTATTTGCTAAGTGGATGCCATTTGTCAACTGGTTTTGTTGACGTGGCATTGTTTTATATGGTTAAAGAATGCAATTTTTATTACAAATTAAATGTTTGAGTATTTAATTACTAGTTTTGATAGTTCTAACTAGTATAACAAAATTAGATAAAGTTCAAAAATTTTATTATAATTTACCCTAAAAAGAATCTTAAATTCGTAGTAAGACATATAAGATGGATATTAAGTCAATATATATAAAAAATCACGTTTCCTTTTATAATAAAATTTATTATTAAGTAGATTAAAAGTCCTTTTTTATTCTTTACTTATAATGGAACTACTTAAAGTACAGATAATTATACGACTATCTCTAATAGGTAGTTAAAATTTATTCTTTTCCTTTAAATGGAATTACTCAATGTATATAATAAAAATTAAATTTGACATTTTATTTTTAAATTTTAAGAAAATTATAAAAAAGTCTAAACTGTATTTTTAGCAATTTAATACCTAAATTATTACTTTGTGTCTAGCATAACATTAGCCCTAGTTGTGACCACCGTTAACTTAGATAACATGGCTTAACAAGTGGACTATTTAATTGATTTGTAATACTTGTGACTATTAGACTAAATGATTTTCTAATACATAGTATTGATGTTTACAAAACATGTTACTACTAGTATTTTTATCCTTAGTGATATTAGTAAGTTAATATATGAAAGAACAAGTTCAATAGGAGAATAAAGAGAGAAGATAAGTCAATTGAATCAGTTGAGCATCAAAGGTGAAGGAAATGAGCAAAGTGGAACATATATACAATTCAAGTGAAAAAACAAGAATAAGGAGGGATCAAACATATGAAACGTAAACCAATCATTGTAATCTTATATTGGTCATTATAATGAATTAGGGACTCAATTATTCCATGATCATGCATCCGTATAGGCATAATGCATAAATCTTTTTATAATCAAGATTAAATTTATTTTAATCTTTAAAAAAATGATTGATTTTTAAACAAGCTTTTTGGGAAGTTTTTAATAGTTTTGAATCATGGTTTGTTAAAGAAATGTGTCTTTATCTTTGAAAAAACTTGAGAACTTTTGAAAAACATGTTTTAGAAAGTTTGGTCAACTAATATAGTGATTTGGGCAACCAAAGTTAGGATTTTGGAAAGACTGATTGGCCAATGTCTTTTAAAACTACGTATTGTGAGTTTGTAACTATATTGGTCCACCAATGTGCATAATGATCAACCAATGTGTCTAAATGGTTGACCAATGCTACTATTACTAATTGTTGTAATAACTACTTTTTTATTTTATTTTTGATGACCGTCTTAGGTTGCTTTGGTTATAAATACAAAACATATGAGTTGAGAGAAGTATGTTGGGCATGCTAGAGATTGTTATGAGTATGTAGAGGTTAGAGAGTGCATAGGTGAATTACATAACATATATCTTTTGTTAATTGATGTGAGCAAGAAAAAGGAGTTTTTGAATTATATAATTATTGCAATTGGAGATCTTTTTTGGGGTACATTTTATGAAGGTTTCTCTTAACCTTGAACATGATTTGTAAATGGTTACTCTTCACCTATAGTAAATCAAGAAAAATGTAATAGTTTCTCTTGATTCTTAGCAAACAAGATGTTGTATAAGGGTTTATTATTCACCCATTAAAGGAAGAAGAAAGTAAATTTGCAAGTGGAGCTCGATGAGTGAATGCAAGCCAAGGATTGTTTTTATCTCTCTTTCCCTATTTTCTTTTATTTATTAATGTTAGTGCTTTATGGTTATAATATGAGCATTTGTCATAATGATTTATTAGAGTAAACAATTAATTCATTAATTTACAAATAAAATAAAAAGTAAATTCATACAATTTGTCATCTCTTATGTGCCATCCAAGGACTAATAATGACTTTAAAATAAAAATACAAACCCCAAAACTACTACCTTCTCCACCATATCCACTAAAAATGTAATAGCCCATTTTCTATATTGAGGGTTAGAGCCTTAGATTATTGCACATGGTCATATCATTGAGAATTGATAAAATGCATTTCATTCACATGCATATTATTAGCATGCACACATGAATTACGATTTAGTAAACATTGCAAAGATAGTATATGCACTCAATTAACATGTTCCAGAGTTATGAAAGGTTTTAAGTGATTATGATGTGATTGTGTATTAATAATGTCTTGAATTTTGGTTTAATGAACTACAATTAGTAAATTGGAATTTATTGTTACAGTTGGGTGATAGATGAAGTGATATGTGCATCTAGTCTATAGAAAATGTTAAATGGCAAGAAAAATTGATATATGAAAATTTAGGGTGACTAGGCATATAAAATAGTGACTCATGGCATTAGTACTAGGGTGAAAAATGGCTTGGATAAATGAGTGACAAATGGTGGTATAATTGGGTGACAAATGGCTTAAGAAACTATGTGACAAATGGACCAAATATTAAATGACATTTGGTGGCTGGAGTAGAAAACATGTAACATGCTTCTTTACTTGACAAGTGTTTGGACAAGTGTCCAAACCCTTGCCACACACCCACACCCACGATTTCCAAACTTGAAAGACCATCGTTTTCTTGTTTTTGGTTACATGCTCCCTTCTTCTTTCTTCTCACCATCGACCTACACCCATAACCCTTATAACCTTAGATTTTTGCTAAAATTCTGCACCTTGCCACTTTAAAATTATGCTACCTTCATCTTGTTGTTGAAAACCCCTTTGTGTTGTCCCCTTGTTCTTGGAGTATGCTTGCAAGCTAGAGGGCTAAGACATCTTGTTAATTGAGGTGGAATTAGAATTAAACAAGTAAGTAAAATTATGATCTTGTGGCATGTATAATAGAAATCTTATGGTGATTGAATTGAGGGGAATTACATGTAGGGTTGATAATGAGTGGTGCTGGAATTTGATGGATAAATTGGTTTTGTTTTGATGTATGAAATCGTAGGTTAGAGGATGTTCAATGGATGATTTTAGGTTGCGATTTAAAGTATAATGAAGGTGAATTTATGTTAAAGAAAGTTGTTAGGGTAGTGTTCTTGAAATGGGAAAGAACTAGGACTACATATATGATAGTGAATAATAATTTCTGTTTTGATTTTTGATGCATGAAAGACTAGTTTATGAGTTGCTAATTGAATGATTTTGAATTGGAAATGGAGATGAAATTAATGAGGAAAATGAAGTACATTAAGGTATAAATGAGATATAATCAATGGACTATTATGATGGTGTTAGAATCTAGAAAAAATTAAAGGAAATGGATGGTGAATTTTTTGTTCATCCATCCCATGATCATGGGAGCTACATTAGCTCCTTCCCACGATCATCTCCCACGATCGTGGGCAATGCTTTGACAAGAGAAAAATTCTGTTTTGTCTTTCCACGATCGTGGAAAGGTACCCTACAATCGTGGGCAATGCTTTGAAGTGAAAAAAAATTCTATTTTGTGTGATTGTTGAACCAACTAAAGATAAGTGATTTTAATTTGGTGTATTTGGACTTGGTTAGGGCTTGAAATGAACCTAGATGGTTGCTTGATCAATTGGTTAAGGGTTTGATAAGTCTAGGTTGTCAATTGATGTGATAATTTAAGGAATGGATTGTCTTGATATCAATATACTCAAATTTGGAATTTATGAGTTGTTAAAGGAATGAAGGTGTTCTTATGAATACAAATGTGACCTAAAGGATATAAGTAATGAATTAGGTATGATTAAATGAGAATTGAGAAATTATGTGAATATCCATAATGCTAGGAAAGGATTGATGAATTTAGAGTAATCAACTTATTTAAGGTATAACCTCAATTACAAACTAGATGTGTACAAGTTATGATGTATGAATGATCAAGACTTATGAACAAGGATACATGCTCAGGATAGTCAATTGAGCATGTAATGAACATAACACATATATATGTGTATGATTGATTACTCATTTGATTAAATAAGTTAGTAGTGTGTAAATATGTGTGTATTGCATGATATAGAAGGACAAATTGAGCATCCACATCCAGACATTGTTGGATCGTCAAGGCAATAGCTATCTAGAACGTACTGTGAGTTAACCTAGACATTTTCTCACTATGTTTGAATTGTTTTTGATTAACTATCAAATATTGAATTGTTATTGATATAATTGTGATAATTTCAGACATTATTGGTCCGAGGAGTTTGATATTCAGGATTGTATTGGAAGTGCTTTATAATGTATGTGAATATGAAAAATGTGTTCTCAAATGAATATTGAATGATGGACTCAGATCCGATGAATGTGATAAATGAATGTAGTTATTAATAGCATATTATGTGAATTGATACATTTCATTACATTGTTATGCATGATCAGATAAAGGAGTTGTGACTAGGGTAACCGGCATGAAAAAGAGCTTAAAGCTCAGGAAATGTACACAAAGAGCTACAGGCTCAGTTATTAATGAGCCCGGTATCCGCAATGGGTACAAGACAGTAAATGAAATGAGCTTGGTATCTACAACAGATACGGGACAGTAAATAGGCGCTCGGTCACAACAAAATAAAAATAAAAGTGGAGTCACATGTGCATTTGCATATATATAAATTGACATGTATCATAAGAATGATTGAGATGAATGTTGGATTGTTCTGAAATGATGATATCAAATGTTTGTATTCATAATGTACTCGTTGAAATATGATGTATATTGTGATCGGGTACTCAATACTAAATGATGTGATACATGAGATTTGATTATGAATAATGTGATATACTTGTGAATTTGGTTATATACTTGTAATGTTGTGTTCTGACTTGAGTAAACACATCGATGATGATTTACTCATTAAGTTTGTAAACTTATCAAAATTGCAACAATGATTTTTAAGTACTGGGGAAACCTGGCTTTTAAAGCAATCTAGTTGAAGTCTAGTATTAGCAATTTTGAAAACAAGAAATGATTCAAAGGTCTGATTAGCTGATATCTGAAGAATTTAGATAGAATGTGTCTGTTTAGTTTCTCATTTCATGTAAAACATTTTGCATAAAACAGTGAACTCAAAGATGTTTTGTAATGTAAATATATGAAGTATGAAATGAAATGCTACAACGTAAGTTATGTTTTGTTAATGAAATGAAAAAAGTTGATCCTTAAAATACTTGTGTTTTTGTGATGTTATAATAAGTGAATATGATTGCTCTAACATGTCATACTCATAAGGTATGTTTTCGGATGTCCTCTAGATATTTGGGCATATACTCTATAGTAGTGGTGTGTTACAAAAAAATACCTGAAATTTTTTTTTGAATACACACCACCTACAAGCCATTATTGATTAATTAAAGATGAAGGAATACATTTCTTTAAGGTTGCAAGTGCATCAATTAGAGTATTACATGTATGAGACACATAAGAAAAAGAAACAAAGGAAAAGCTCTTTTATAAAGTGAAAATGTTGGAAACAATAATGCCAAAATAAAAAAGACATTCCTTCTCCGTATGTAAAGCAAAGTAAAGCTACATCACTTTGTAGGATCATATGTTCTAGCCTAAGATTTCCAGCTTTAATAAAACCTTCCTTGATTGCAATTGTTTTTGTTATATTAATTGAAATAAAAATTTTCAAAATATGCAATTTTGCAAAGGCTAAAAAACTTTGTTAATTCGTATAGCTATAACAATAATTAATAGATTATGATTCTTATCCTAAGCTCTATCCATATTTATTTTAGCAACCAGATGAGGAAGTCATCCACTTTTTTTTTAGGGAAGGGGCCAAAGAAATAGATAAGTCTAATGATTTTGAGTCATCCGAAACCTAAGAACCTATAAACTGACTAGTTTTAGTGTGAACCAATGGGTTGCCAGCCATTAGAATCAAAGGAACACATAACAGTAATTGAAAGCATTATGATATAATCTTTGTATACATAATCAACCAATCCTGCATATAATAAAATTGGAATGTTTCAGCATGAAGTCCCAAAGGCGAAGTGAACTAGCTTGGTCTAACATCAAGACAATTCTAAAAGAAAATGAAATGCTTTTTATTCAACTTTAATCAGTGCTCCAGATTAGAGCGAATCAGCTTTAACACTTTTCTCCGTGTTTAAGAAAACTATTCAAGAAGAGCTCCAATTTCCATCTCCAACTTGTCCCAAAATGTAGCTGAACAAATAGAAATTAGGATCAAGAAATTCAGCATTAACTTTAAGATACTCTCAAAACAGCTTTTGCGGTAGAAAAAAGTACTTTTGAACCTTCCAAAAGCTCAACCAAACATAGGCTAACCCCCGTCCCAATATACAGATTAAGGCGTGATCGAAATGAATTGGAGCTTACATAATAACAGCTGATTCAAATCCAGCACCAAACTTGCAACTGCTTCAAGTGAGGGAAAGAAACTGACTTACTGAATTTTCATTTCACGGGTTGATCTCTAAAAATTAGCAGTGTTTATTCTCACGAAATATTAAGAAGTTTGTTACCCCTATATCCACAATACTTCAGGAACCACCGAATGAGACAATGCTAACATCACTCCTCTCTAAAGGAAATTACAAGTGTTGAATGCAAGATTATGCCCTTTGCTTCAGAGGAACCACATTTCTTATATACAATCAAAGCTTCAAAACCAAATATGTGGCATGAATGAGACGCCGCCTTCACAAATTTATTGTACTATTGTTTTTCAGGAACGTTGATACGTAAAGAGCCTCCATTGGTTGGGTGTCAAAAAAAGTTTAAGCACAAGGTTTAACTTATGGAAGCACAGCTCTAACTTCTTTCCTATCCGCTCCGTAAGCCTGCAAACAAAAGTCACGAAGAAAAATTATCTGTGGGAAGAAACAGCCGTAAATCTAAGTCAAGGTTCATCAATAACTATGCAGTTAGTGTTCAAATGAAAAATGCTTCAAAAAGTTGTTGCGGCATGCAATTAACAAGAGAGAACATTTATTACCTCAACCCCGAAGCCTTTAACATACACGTTGGTAAAGAGTTCAGAAGGATCCGGCATTGGACTTTCCTGTAAACATAAATCAAAATAATACAGAGAGAAAAAGGAGTTCAGACAAAAAGATCATAAATACAATCAGTATCAAATTGTTGACAAGTAACCGACTTAAAAAGTCGAAAGTAACAAGAATGCCACACATTCTGACCACTTGTTAACATGCTTCCTACCTTGGCTTGAGCAATTGCATCGTCCACTTCTTTTCTTATTTCTTTCTCAATATCCTGCAAAACATAAGAAGACAAAAGTTACGTACTTTGTTCACGAGGATATTCTGTTGTGAAACCAAGCTCTCATGTACCCAAAAAATAAAGACGAAATAAAGGATCACATCAAATTCACTATCTACTATGGTTATAGTAAACAACAAAAAGTGTTTCAAACCAATAAGCAAAAGATGTACAGAAGCAATCTTTAATTCCAGGTCACCTTCAGCTCTTTCTCAGTGGCTAGATCATGACTTAACAGCAACTTTCTTACTCTCTCAACTGGATCACGCTCCTGATGATGTAGAAAACAGAAAAATTAACCTATCAAAGATCTTAAATAGTGAAATGGCTAAACTAAAGGAACAGTGACGCATAGGAAGGCAAGAACAGAAAGGCTAAGTAAAGTCTTCTAACCTGTCGCACACCACTGATCTCATCACGTGTACGGTAGGTGCTACCAGGGTCTGACATTGAATGACCATGATACCTATAGGTATCCATTTCAAGTATCTGACACAAGAACAAAAGATAATGACAATAAAATTGGCATATAAATGAAAAACCGTGCATCAAGTGACATATCATGCTCAAACTCAACCAGATACGTGAAATTGTTTTCATCAGTGCGGTGAATAATTACACGATAACATGTCAAGCACACAAATAACAAAGATCACAGGAAAATTATCAGATTCCACTTGTCCTGCTGAATGCAGCAAACACATGAGCAGCTCCATTGACAAGGCCTACGCTGTGTTACCCATAAAATTAGTCTACTAAAAGGATAATCTTCTCCTTGATTCCTCAAAAAGCACATACATATATACATACAAATACATGTGCAGAGATAGTAATGACGTAATTCTCTATTAAGAAAGGAATCCTTGAGGTTCTCTAAGGGTATATAATTTTCCCTTAAACAAAAACCAGGATCATCTGCCTAAAAGGTGGAAGCAAAGTATGAGTAAGACAAAGTTGATTTCTGTTTAATAATAGAATAATAGCCCAAAAAATTCTTTGATCTTCAGTGGTTTAGAAAAAGATATGTGGTTCATCTATCATTTTTCATGGCTCCAGAGGACAATACGTCCCCAATTTCTGAGCTAAAATTGGAGCACCATCAAATCAAGAATCGCAAACTTTAATCTAATAGGTATGCAAGCTTCACAGATAGTGTATGTGTGAACATATCAAGGTATAACAGCTAAAGATGGGAGAGCAGTATCCTAGTTGTCCATATTTAATAATTCTGATACATATTCATGTGTATATTATTGTGTACAATGAAGTGAATGGGCAGATTAGAATCAGGAATAAGTGGGATAGTTTAACTAATAAGCTTGTCTTTTTCTGACGTTCTTGATCCTTAAATATATCTGAAAATAATGAATATACAGCCTAAATAGATGAAGTTCTTTAAGAGGTTCTAGCTACGCAAGCTAGAGGAGTTCAAGCTCAGGATTCAACCCTAAGGAGACACAACTGACAATCCAAAAGATCTCAGTCCCAGGACATTTTGAATTTAGCTAGCTAATGAAAGATCAAGTTCAGATCAGATACCAAAAAATTAGATGATGTCATGTAAGTTCAAGGAATAATATGGCGTTATATAACCAGAAGAAAAGTACACTCTTTGCAAGCAACCATTAACCAAGCAGTAACATTCAGAACACACAGCAACGTGTTCCAAAAAAGGATGTTCAGAAACAAAAAGGAAGACTATAGAGAAGAGAGTTCACAACTCACAATTGGTCCATGCTTTAGGGCATGCTCCTTTGCAAATTTGCATGCTTGTTTCACAGCAAGAACATCCATGCCATCTACCTGTACAAAAGAGATGAAGTCTGTATACAGGCTTTTGCATACTAATATTGATGTCTAACCTCAAATTCAACGTAGCAAAGAGGAATGAATCATTGTTGGATAAACGTAAAACCAAACCAAAAAAAAAAAAATCAACTACAAAATGACAAAAATGTTCTTTCTTCAGGGTTGATTCTCTTAGATGACCAACTTTCTTGGAAGAATTTGTAAGACCATATGTTAGCAGTTCAAGACAACAACAACAAAAGCAGATGTAAATAGCTAACTAGAAAGAGAAATTGTAACTGGGATACACCATGATCCACCCATAAGCTAACTCCACAATTCCTTCACTGAAGGCAAACTCAGCAAGCAATGACTATATTCCAATTATCAAATTTGTATGATGATTAGAAGTCATGGCTTCACCTCTTTACAATAAATTGTCATTTTTTTAAAATTCTCCCACGAACTTAAGGTGTACTGACCTTCAACAAATTAATTGCTAACGCTAAAAATAGATGGCATAATAAACTATAGCTTAAAATTTAAATCTTTCTCCGTCAACATCTAAACTCTACAAAGCTTTAACATGACAATTACAGCAAAACCCTGAAAATTATAACTCACAATGCCAAAAAAAGCATCCATTGCCCAGAAAGCAAAGCAACAAAAAATTCAATAATCTGAATTAAATTAAAAAAGATCACCTTTAGTCCAGGAACATAATCTCCTCGCTTATAGTATGCCGGACTCTTAGCAGCTCTCCACTCAGCAGTTCCCATGCCATCTAGCCAAGCATAAACACTCGAACACTCAAAACGCAAACTAAAACTACAAAATATCAAAAAGATCTAATCGTGAAATCAAGATCATTACAGTGATTATTCTCGCAGACCAAAATAACGGGTAGATCCCAAAGCGCGGACATATTAAGAGCCTCAAACAACTGGCCTTGATTGGCGGCACCATCACCGTACAAATCAAACGTCACAGCCTCCTCCTTATTATACTTCTGAGCGAAGGCAATCCCACACCCCAAGGGCACCTGAGCTCCGACAATCCCATGACCTCCGTAAAACCTCGATTCCTTCTTGTAAAAATGCATCGACCCGCCTTTCCCTCTGGAGCACCCGACTTGTCGTCCCATCAACTCCCCAAAAACCTCCAACAACGTCCCTCCGCGACCTAAAAACGTGCAGTGGTCTCTGTAGGCGGTTATAATACCATCCTTCTTCGTGATCGCCGCTTCCATCCCCACGGCCACAGCCTCCTGGCCGTCGTACAGGTGGCAGAACCCGCGGATCAGCTTCGCTTTGTACAGAGAATCCGCTGCGATTTCCATGCGACGCATCGTCGCCATGCTGCGGAAAAAAGACCAGAGCTCCTGAGGGTTGGTTTCCACGGAACGGGAGGGAGGCTCACACTTATGGGGAGTGAACGGAAGGGATGTCTCTACAGTCAGCGGATCCGAGGAGCTGGAGATTTGACGTCGGAGGATGCTTGTGGCGGCGAGGAGCTTCGATCTGGAAGAAGAATGGAGGTGCGAAAGAGCCATGGTCGATCGGATATCGGAAGTTTTAAGGCGTTAGGAGACGAATAGGTAGAGTAGGAGTCAGTAACTCCGGTGAAAGGATACAAAATGTTGTGCGTGGCAGAGCGCATAGGATAAAGATCGATACTTTTTAGTAAAAGAAAAATTAAAAATCACTTGGCCTTGGCTAGCCTAGAACTAGAAGTTTAAATAATTTAAAAGAGAAATTCTTAAATCATAAAATGTACGAACAGGACAGGTTTAATGCTAAAATTTATCGTAACGACACCGTAGCAGCAGTGATTATCTAATCCATCCGTTTAAAAAAGGGCATCCAAATAACGCCCAAATGACTTCTCTCCCGCCATGAACGCGCTCTGCAGCTCTTCTCCACTCTTCATCTTCTTCTTCCCCTACAAGCCTTCATCATTTCCTTTCCCACATGCTCTCTCCAAAACCCTAGAATTTTCCAGTCATATGCCCCACCATGCTGCACTCATAAACTTGCCTCCAATTGGCCGGTCTTTCAAGTCCCTCAACTCTCTCTACCCTGTCGACTCTCAGCTCTCCGACGCTGACGAAGAAGAAGGGTACAACGAAGACCAAGAGGAGGGGGAGGACGACGACGACGACGAAGAAGAAGAAGATGATGAAGACGTGGCTGCGGAGGAGTACGGCGATGTGTTGGCCGAACTAAGCGAGGACGAAACGGAACTGTCGGTTGATGCCAGGGAAGTGTCAGCTTGGCGTGAGGAGTCAAAGAGGAGGAGAGTTGAGAGGCTGTGTACTGTGGTCAAAGAGTTTGGGGATGAGATCATTGATGTTGATGAACTCGCGTCTATTTACGATTTCCGTATTGATAAATTTCAGGTTCGATTATGGGAATGTATGGTTCTTTAAGAGTGAAAATCGTTTCTTTTCCAATTGGGGTGTAGAGCATTCTGATTACTTTTTGCTTTTGTGTGCAGCGTTTGGCCATAGAAGGGTTTTTGAGGGCATCGTCCGTCGTCGTTTCGGCGCCGACGAGCAGTGGGAAGACTTTGATAGCTGAAGCTGCGGCAGTTGCCACGGTTGCGAGAGGGAGGAGGATATTCTATACCACTCCGCTTAAGGCCTTGTCCAATCAGAAATTTCGTGATTTTCGGTTAGTCATTGTTAGGAATTGCCTGGGGATTATTATTTATAACTGAAGGAGAAACTATGGAAAGATAATTTGCTTGATGTGTCTGATCCTGATTGCTAGGGAGACATTCGGGAATGAAAATGTTGGCCTTCTTACGGGAGATTCTGCCATCAATAGAGATGCCCAGATTTTAATTATGACCACTGAGATTTTGCGGAACATGATGTATCAGAGGTATGACATATTGTAATTTAAACTTCATCAAGGTAAACCATTTTGATTCTAGTTAGTTTGATTGATTCCCCCAATGTCCTGCAAGTGCCACTTAAATCATAGTATTACTTTATTGATCATGTAGTCGTTCTTTAAATGGTGAAATACGTTTTTTTTTTTTTCATTTTCTTAATCATTTTCAAAGAGAGCTGAAAGCTTGCTGGAAGGTAAGTTTGTTTTCAGATGAATTTTGCTGCCCTCTGCCTTATGATGATACGTCCATAGTCTTGGTTGCCAATTGCAACTAATTTTAGTTAATTAGATTAATTAGCCCAATGTCTTGTAAGTGCCACTTAAATCATATTACTGTATTGATCATATAGTCATCCTTTAAATGGTGAAATACGGTTTTTTTAATCGTTTTCAAAGAAAGCCGAAAGTCTGCTGGAAAGTTTGTTTGTTTTCAGATGAACTTTGCTGCCTTCTGCCTTATGACGAGTACCTCCGTACTCTTTTTTTACTGTGGTTCTGCGGAATTTAATTTCTTATAAAGCAAGCTTTTGACAACTTAATCTTTGCAGCATTGGACTGGCTTCTTCTGGGAGTGGGCTTTTTTGTGTTGATGTTATTGTTCTGGACGAAGTTCATTTTCTGAGTGACATATCTCGGGGTACAGTGTGGGAAGAGATAGTAAGTATAGTTTCTTTTGTTGGATCCTGGATATGACACAACGTCTTTTCATTAATAAATCAAACTTGTTCAGGTTATTTATTGCCCGAAAGAGGTTCAGCTCATATGTTTGTCTGCAACAGTTAAGAATCCAGATGAGCTAGCTGGTTGGATCAATGAGGTACTTTATGCGTTAAACAATCCAGTAACTACTTTATCCGACGATGTCTCAAACATACTATGGATGGTACCAGACGTATAGTTGTAGGTTGAAAGAATGTGTTTCATTCACCCCATTCTTGCTTGGGCTGTGCCTGTTGTTTCTCTCATGTCGTTTGCTGGATCTAATTGTTCTGAACTCGTGTTACAATTTCTGAAAATACCAGTCCCTGCTGCAATAATTTATATCCATATATCCCAAGATGTTAATGTTAAAGTCCACAATTCAGATACATGCACAATGCTTTTAGTACGTGTCTCTTTTCTATGGGCTTAAAATTTTATGATATTCCTGATTTATGTCAATGCAAAATGCTAGTGGGCTTCTTTTCTCAAAGTGATTAAATTCAGATATGTAATAAATCTGATTGTCAGGCTCCCCATCCCTGACTTCTAAGAGATTTTGTACTTTCTAGGTTCATGGAAAGACAGAATTGGTGACATCATCGAAGCGTCCAGTTCCACTGACTTGGCATTTCTCCACAAAAAGTTCTTTGTATCCTCTTCTTGATGACAAAGGAAAACGCATGAATAGGTTCATCTTTCTTGCCAGTTAAACCTCCTTTCAACATCAATCTTGATGTTTCACTATCATTATCTTGAGAATGACACAAGTAGAATCTGCATCATTACATTGGCACTAATTTTTAAAGCTTGCATCTTTTAATAGTGCTTTTGAGCATGTCCTCAGTTGTGTCAAGTATTTTGCAGTCCTGTGTTTTTATCGGAATTTTACTGATAAAATATCATTACATATCTTCTTTAGAAAATCTTGAATCTGTATCTGTAGTTCTTTCTACTTTACTAAATTATACTATTTCTAATTTCACTTATTATCTTTACAGGAAGCTGTCCCTCAATTACTTGCAACTGTCTGCCACAGGGATTAAATCTTCGAAGGATGGTAGCTCTAGAAGGAGAAATTCAAGAAGACGTGGAAGTGAAATTGACACCTATGGTGCTTCTGGGATGTATGGAGAACCTCTTTCAAAGAATGACATTAGTAGAATCCGCCGTTCACAAGTAATTATTAGTCCATAGGTCTTTGCTTCTGATGACCTTTTGCATTAATCTACTATGAACTCTGTATATTAACTCTACTCTGGAGTGAGAAGTTAAATAGTTCGTGATTAATTATATATTTTCAGGTACCTCTAGTTATTGACACTTTAAATCAACTTAAAGAAAGGGATATGTTGCCAGCAATTTGGTTTATTTTTAACAGAAGAGGCTGTGATGCAGCTGTTCAGTACCTTGACGGTTGCAAGCTGTTAGATGATTGTGAGATGAGTGAGGTAGAATTGGCTTTGAAGAGGTTTAGCATTAAGAATCCTGATGCTGTAAGAGAGACAGCCATTAAAGGACTTAAGAAGGGAGTTGCTGCTCATCATGCTGGCTGCCTACCTCTATGGAAATTGTTCATCGAGGAGCTGTTTCAAAGAGGACTTGTTAAAGTAGTATTTGCTACTGAAACGCTTGCTGCTGGTATTAATATGCCTGCTAGGACAGCTGTTATATCATCTCTTAGCAAAAGGACTGGTTCTGGACGTATTCAGTTAAGCTCAAATGAACTGCTTCAAATGGCTGGGCGAGCTGGACGTAGAGGCATTGATGAAAGAGGCCATGTTGTACTGATTCAGGCTCCAACTGAAGGCGCCGAAGAGTGTTGCAAGCTTCTATTTGCTGGAATAGAACCTCTTGTGTCGCAATTTACTGCTTCTTATGGCATGGTCCTTAATCTTCTTGCTGGTGCAAAAGTGACTTCAACTGAAATGAAGGCAGTGCAGGCAGGCAGGACTTTGGAGGAAGCAAGAAAATTAGTTGAGAGAAGTTTTGGGACTTATATTGGTAGTAATGTTATGATTGCCTCGAAGGAGGAGCTCACTAGCATACAGAGAGAGATAGAAATCCTCACCTCTGAAATCAGTGATGATGCAATAGATAGGAAGAGCAGAAGAATCCTATCTGATGTCGCCTATCGGGAAATTGCAGTTCTGCGGGAACAATTGAAGGAAGAGAAGCAACTTCGAACTGAACTAAGGAGGAAGATGGAGAAAATGAGACTAAATGCCCTGAAACTTCATTTGAAGGAGTTGGGAAATAATCACTTGCCATTTTTATGCTTGCAATATAAAGATTCTGAAGGAGTTGAACATACAGTCCCAGCCGTTTATTTGGGAAAATCAGATTCTTCTAGTGATTCAAGGCTTAAAAAGATGCTTTCTGTCAGTTATTCATATGCACTAGATGGATCGGCTGAGTCAGATGATATCGGGGAAACTCATCAAGATGTTGAACCTTCCTACTATGTGGCACTTGGTTCAGATAACTCCTGGTACCTGTTCACAGAGAAATGGATTAAAACTGTTTACAACACGGGATTTCCTGATGTTTCTTTGGCTGAAGGAGATGCTTTACCCCATGAAGCAATGTGGAATCTTCTTGATAGGGAGGAGAAGCAATGGGAAAAACTTGCTGATTCTGAAGTTGGTGGTTTATGGTACATGGAAGGATCTTTAGAAACATGGTCTTGGGGTTTAAACGTACCAGTTCTGAATAGTCTTTCTGAAAATGATGAGGTCTTGCATACGTCGCCAGCATATAATGATGCTGTGGAACAATATAAAGGACAAAGGACCAAAGTTGCACGGTTGAAGAAAAGGATAGCAAGGACAGAAGGGTTTAGAGAATACAAAAAGATTATAGACTGGAAAAATTTCAATGAGGATAAGATCAAACGCCTGAAGATTAGATCAAATCGTTTGAGCAAACGCATACAAGAAATTGAACCATCTGGTTGGAAGGAATTCCTAAAGATCAGCAATGTTGTACATGAAAGTAGGGCATTGGACATCAATACACAGGTTATATTTCCACTTGGTGAAACTGCAGCTGCCATTAGAGGTGAAAATGAACTCTGGCTTGCAATGGTTCTCCGAAGTAAAACCTTACGGCGTTTGAAACCGGCACAACTTGCTGCTGTATGTGCAAGTTTAGTTTCTGAGGGGATCAAACTGCGTTCATCAGATAATAGCAGCTACATATATGAACCCTCAACTGCAGTTATTAATGTTATAAACATATTGAATGATCAGAGATGCTCCCTATTGCAACTTCAAGAAAAACATGAGGTGGATATACCCTGTTGCCTGGATAGCCAATTTGCTGGTATGGTTGAAGCCTGGGCTTCAGGGCTTAATTGGAAGGAAATGATGATGGATTGTGGCATGGATGATGGAGATCTAGCTCGCCTCATACGGCGGACGATGGACCTTTTGGCCCAGATTCCAAAATTGCCTGATATTGACCTTGATTTGCAAAGCTGTGCAAAGACCGCATCTGATATCATGGACCGCCCACCAATAAGTGAACTTGCTGAATAGAAATAATTGTACAAATAGATCTCAGAATTTTTTTTATATATAACTATCCCCGCATGGAGATTTTCCTAGACAGTTCTATTCAAACTTGTAAACTTTTCACGGACAGAGGGCTTTTGTCTATACAAGTTACAACTAAGGTACTCAATCTTGTAAACTACTCACGGACAGAGGGCTTTTGTCTATACAAGTTACAACTAAGGTAAATGGGGTAAATGCATTCTATTTGCCTGTTAGTCTGCCTGGGATATCTATAAAATGTCATTGGCTGCCTGGGATATCTATGAAATGTCGTTGGCTTGTCTGCAGAGATTCTGTGGATATCTTAGGTTAACTTATCGTCCTATTCCAGTGAAACTCAAGCTAATTCTATATTCTAGCTGGAAATTTAATCTGAATTTTGTTTGAACAATGGTTGATAATTGATTTCAGTGTCAAAATGTCCGCTGCAGCCTTTTAGAAATGGGATTAATTGAGGATCAATTGGCCATGTTTACCACTTTCCTTTATCGGTAGAACCTTGTAAAAGTAAGCATAGAGATCTGTTTTCTGAATTGTAATTAGCCATTTAAGATCTTACGTGGATACGAGTTAAAATCGACTCTTTTATTATTATTATTATTATCGTAAAACATTTGGTCCAAAGCACTGAAAAGTTCCTTCCCATTCACAAATGATCAGCCTTTTGACGAATCATGTGGTAGAGTATATGTTAAAGATATGGGTGGGAGGGAGCATCCACTTGAATATAGAGGAAAATGACCAGTTAAGATACAAAAGAAAATGACTATAAAGATATTGATGAATAGAATGAATACATGTATCACATCAGCTGTAATCTCTCTTATGTACAAAGATGACTGCGACTCAAAATGTTACAAACTTACACTATACTACAGTCTGGCGAGTCCTTTTTGGTTCGTTATTGCTTGCTTTGGAAGAACCATTCAAATACTCCATCCATTCCACCTTTTATGCAAGAGCTTACAATGTAAACCACCAAGACACCTAGAGGTCAAAACATTGGAAAACTGTTGCCTTTTTGCTGCTTTCCTTGCATAAGATAAATAACTCGAAATTAGAGCAATGAAATCAAAAGGTAGGCCCAGAATATTGGGCACTTTAAGCCATTTACTACCTAGAATGGAGGGTTAAAGTATTCCAACGCTCGGGCACACCATGTCAAAGTACGTAAATAATTGATGAAAGTGTACACCAATATGAGGAAGAAAACAATTCAGTGGTTACCGTAATCCATGAAGTCTAGAATCACATCATCGAGTAGATAGCCATCTATGAAACCGCTGCAGTCTTTTAGACATCCTTGTCAGGTTGTCGCATGAGCTACTCTGTCGTTGATGTTTCCCTTTCTTACGACACAATAAGTCTTCTGTATCCAAAACGTAGGATACCTGTCGTGTATAAAATTCAATTCATCAATCAGTTAACAAGGGCAGGAGATGAACATCAACGAATACAACAGCATATGATGTATTTCAATTGACAGCAAAAGCATCTTCCGTTCGAGGAGGCTGAAAAGTCCAATTCCAGATACCTTGGACGAAGTACAAGCAATCTTGCACTCTAAACCATTAAAAACTTGAAAATTTTCCATGACCTGGAATTCATCACCTATCAAATTTTTGTATTTATTCCTGCAGAAAAAATAATTTATTAGAAATAGCAACTCAATATTATAGATTATCTTTGTTTATTGTGTTTATGCACCTTTTCATGAAAATGCCCTTCTTCTCTTTTTTGTCAGGGACAATGGAGAGGAAGTCACTATGCAGATAAGCTGCAAAATTATGATCCATTGAAACAGCTGTAACTTCAGGCTTGTCATGTCCGAAGTCCATTAGCTGAATAGACAAGCGGGTAGGCGCAGAAGACTGTAGAACAAATAGTGACAAGGTCAATTTCAGATCAAATTGCAACCACGACAATAAAATAGAAGCAAAATTTGAGAAACCTACACATTCAATCCGATATATATTTTCATCATGAAGAACACGAGCATTTTCATGATAAACAATATCAATAAAGCTTCCTGGTTTTCTTGACTTTTCATAAGCATATAGTTGAAGCAGCTTATTGTCCATCTCATCAGCTGCCACTGTTTGGAGCTGAGGAAAATTCTCAAAAGAATTGAAAATAAGGTCAGAGAAACGGTAAAGACAGCAGAAAACTTGGGGATTAATATGTTAATGAGCTCTTGAAAGCTTTACCTGTTTGACAAGCTTATATATCAACTTGTCCAGCGTGAAGAGAACATATGATTGTGTGCCAATAAGAGCTCGACAATCATCCTCAAATTTTGTATTATCGGAAGAACCATCAAGTAAATTGTAAAGTGCACTCATGAACCTGTACATACCACTAGAAATGAATGGACTAGATTTTTCACACCTAAGACTAATTGTCAACGCAGAATTTCTAAAGCTAGATCACCTGGCATAGTGATCAGTAGGACTTGTATCATTTGAATTTCGCCATTTCCGTTCAGCAGATGATGAATTAACCTTTGCTGATTGTATTCTCTCATACAAGGTCTTAAAGATTTGTGAAAGAGAAAATATCTAATTAATGAAACTAATCACAATGAACGTGGTGGCATGTAGTTTTAAGTTTAAAAAGCAACATAGAAAATCCAAGAAATCTTACTTGATGAAGCCTAAAAAGGACGTAGAAGGAATCATTTCCATAGAAAACTCGTGAGCCCTTATCTTTGTCATGTAATGCTGAAGGAACATGCTTTGATAGGGGCTTAACATTTAGCAGAAAACGTTCAGAAAATGGTAAAACTGTCCCATCTCCTTCTACATCATGGGCATCTGCCATCCCCTCAGCCTCACCTTCACTCTCAACTTTGTTATCATGCTCATCATGGTCTCCATCTTCTTCATGCTCTTCCCTAGAGCAATCTTCTCCATCACCAGACTCGCTTCCAGAAACATCACCATTCTCAGAGGCATTCTCGCTTTCCTCTGATGACCTTTGAGCGCTTTCCTCACCTTCATCATCAGCATCAGCATCATTTTCTCCTCCTGCATCTCCACACGTTTCTTCTCCTCCATGGGTTGTTTGATATTGCCTAGTAGCAACACTATCCTTTGTTTTATGCACAGCCTCCAAACCAGCATCTCCATAAGCTGCAAAATTATCCTCCTCAGAATCTCCATTTGGGGATAATTCACCTTCTTCTCTTTCAATTTTAAATTGTGCACCAGATTTATCATGTTGGTGACTCTTAAACCCTTCTGCTGTCACTCCATTGGCACATATAACTGGTCTTGAAGGATCACCAACCTGCTAGATCAATTTTATGATGCTTTGTCAATAACTAATAATAGCACTGAACCCAAAACCTAACATTCTCTGCCCTTGAGAAGTCAAGATTGTCTAATTAAGAAGTATATCTTCGCGATTTTATTTAGTATCATGCTTGATTGAAAATACTTCAAACAAACTATTGTAACAATAACAGACACTTTGCAACTCACAAGCATTTCAGTCTAAAAACCTAGATATATCATGGTCCGCTGGCTTTAATTGCTTCTCCCCTTTGTACAAGGAAGAGCAAGCCTCGTTAAAGCAAATAGAAACTCATTAGTATAAGCACTATACCTCTATTGAAGGTAAGACTTCATTACTTGATCCTAATCCAAATCCACCATCAACAGTGCCATTACATGGTCTTGAAGGAATATCACCAAGCCCTTCCAACACAAAATTATCTCAGAAATCTAAACATTTTTCTTTTGTGAACAAATGAAAACCACAAATTAAAAAACCAGCTGGATGCACTAGCAACTATTTTAGAGAAAAATAAAGCATTATGTCACAAGCACTCATCAAACCTGACTCCAAATTAGTTCTTCCGTTACTTGGCTCTGCCCCAGTTGCAAGTGATACATTTGAATTGACGAACTGTTCAGTTGAAGTAGCCAATTTACTGACATCTGATGTTTCATCAGCCACAGGTACAGTAGTCTGCACCTTATCTTGTTTCAGATTACTGCAGCATGTCTCACTCTTGCGAGCTACATGATCAACATCAGGAGAACCGTTTTCCTTAATGCTGTGATCACCATTTAGCAACCATACCCTGGAAGAACTTGACTGCTCAGGTTGGATACTTTCATCTCCATTTCTAGAAGGATTAGAATGTCTAGAGTTCGTAACAGTTGCACCACCACTACTAGGACTTCCTTCACTCTCTCCACTCTTTAAAGAAGGATTCTTAGCCTTTACAACATCTTCAGTGTCTTCTGCACCCTGAGGCCTAGGAGGAACACCAAGCATGGGCTCCAAAAATGTAGTCCAAATCTTCATCACTTTATCCAACTGTTCATTTGAACATACTTCTCCGCATGAATATTTGATGAGTTGATATATATCCTCGTGTGTGTCACGATCTGGGTAATCAAATTCCAAATTTGGTATAATGGGCCGTCTATTTCCAGCAGCAAAAGCAAGAAGTGCATCGTCTTCCTTGCGCTTCTTTTCACTGATTTCCTTGATCTCTGTCAATAAGGCTGTAAAAACAGAAGAGCACAAGCAGTCTGAGATGAAGTATAGTGCAACAGAAACCGATTGCCTTGTGTAAAAGGCCTTATTCACTGGTCCGTTTCCTTTCTGATAAAGAATGCAAAAGGAAAAGTAAATAAACAAGGATAGTAATTAGAAATTCCAGAGTTTTTTTCCACAAAAATAAATGTGGATCTTGTTAAATAGGGTAGTATTTAAGATGTCTTCTGTGATCTCTTTGGATTGATACTGAGATGATAATGTTGCAAATTATGGGCCTCATTCATAGAAAGGTATCAGGCATCAATCAAACTTGTGCCTATTGAGATACAAATATGAAAGAGCGCAGAATCTCATACATGTAATTATGAACATAAATGTGAAGAATGAAATACCTTTCGTGCTCGAACTCTTACTATCTTGTTGCTTGAAGTAAAAACTACGATGGTCTAGTGATTTGTGATAGTTCTTAGCATAAATTTCTGCCCAAACTTTGTTGAAATCTGCACGGCACCTAGCCCATTCTTCTTGTTTCTGCTTCAAGCGAGTTAAGATAACTGGTAAAGCAAGTGAAGTATTTTTCCTCAACACATCCATCACATCAAGCCCATGATCACCATATAAGCGTTCAATACACCTCAGATTCAAAGCTGCAAAAGAAGTCAAAAGACTCTGATCAGGAGCCATTAAAAATGTACATACTGATAGTCTGAGACCTCCTTCGTTCTAACCTGTTAAGTGCTCCTCAATACAAATCGGTCCATCTGTTTTGATAGAATTATTGTTTATCTTCTCTAGTAATTCTTCTACACGTTTTGTTGCTACATTTGCAGATTCTAACAACATGTCCAGCTCAAACCTGACAACAACCAGAAAAGATCAAAGAAAATAACATAATAAAATGACTACAAAATTAACATCGAGTGAAGTTCTTATAAACAAGAATATGAATATTGAAACAAATATTCCATCTTAACTTCCTGGAAGAGTATTCTGATGGATGACATTCAAAATCAACCAACACAGAAAACCAAAGACAAAGAAGATCAGCTAAAATATAAAGCGAAACATGAAGCAAGAGTATATAAACTAAAATAAAGAACTAAAGTTTAAATGTGCAAATCAAAGGAAGCTTCAACCTGTCATCTTCACATCGAAACAAGCTTTCTTCATATTGGTTTTTACGCATGTGCTTAAAAGAATAATCTTCACTTCCTGAAGTAACAGATACCCAATGATCATTCAGTACTTCGCCACCAAGTTCTGTCCTTTGACTTGCTGATGGTATGGGATACTGCTACGAGATAATCATAACAGTAGCATGCATTCAGATATTAGTAAAAACATCAGGAAGATATCGTATCAACATTAACAGACAAGGATAGAGTTGCATACATTCTTTGGAAGAAGTCTATAACTAGGGGTGCAGCGCTCACAATTGGATAAGTCAAGTTCATTAATGGGCTTTGAGAGATACTTATCCTTGCAGGAAAACAAAGTCATCTTAAGGTTTCCTGTATCTTTATTGACAAAGGCTAGATTCTTGTCAAGTCTGTCCCTTTCACGAGTTTCACAATCTCTATCCTTACTCCTTTCATCCCTTTCACAGTCGCGATCTCTATCCCTTTCCTCAACCTTCACAGGTCTGAGTAAATTACCTTCATGCACAAGAAAGCTGGAATCAGAATTCGGAAAGTAGTAACCAGGAAGCAACTATGGTTATTTTTTACTCAAAAGGTTCTGTCCACATTTTGTAACACGAGTCAAGAATCATTTTGAGCAACATGAAACTCATCAACAACTAAGATTAGTAAACTCTTGTTTCAGGTGATATTTGGTATACATGTGTGAGTATATAACTGCATGTATTTAGACTATGAGTATTACAGATAACATTCAAATATTGCCAACTTTTTAATCCTTCAAGTACCTAAATAAAACCAAGGCCCCAAATGAGAAATTGAACACAGTTGTCCGTCTTTAAAAAAAAACAAAGACAAAGTATACTAGTTTGTTTTAGAACCAGAAGATTAACCCAATAACTTTTATTTTTCATGGTGCAGAACATTGCCAATGGGTAAGAAAACATATCTGACAAATATAAATATTAAAGGACAACAGACAATATCACTTACTTTTACTCACAACACCAGCAAGTAAGCCTTCTGCGTAACAAAATTTAGTTAGCTAATGTCAATAATGTGAGGTTGATCAGAGGAATTAAGTCTATCAGATATATAGTGAAAATTTACCATTCTTCTCACAACGTGCAAAAAATTCGTTGAAGCCATCAATAAGATCAGGATACCTTCCAAGTAAATCGCCAACCTGAGTCAAGACAACAAGCCTTAATGGTTCAATCCCAGGAACTAATTCTCCATAAGTTTATCAAAAGAATGAGCTGCTAACAGCCAGTTCAAATTAATGTGATCACTACAGTATGAGTGACTCCTGAAATTAAATACCAAAAGTGGAATAGTAATTGTTCGTTAAACTTAGGCTTCTACCAAAAAAAGAACCTTAACGTGACATGTTGAATGCCACAAGACCATAAGAGGGTTCTTTGCTCAAACATACCCCAAGATAATGCAGGCCATTCATTGTCCCATATATGACATCAACCAGATTTTATCACCAAACAAACTCTAAATATGAATAAATGCATCACACTGACACAAGGTTCGTACATCCTTTTCACATTGATATATTTACATTAGGAAAACTAATCAGAATTAGCCATACCAAAGAGAGCAACTCTGATCGTTTGATAATTTCCTCAGTATAGAGATGAAGACACCTCAAAAATTCTTGGTAATCTTCAGGATTATGCAACTTCTCCTTCACTTTCTCAAAGAAAGCAAGCTCTTGGCTCAGTGCATCTGCCACAGCATGAACCTATCATCAATTTAAGGAAATATATGCACTAAAAGATGTAATCTACAAGAGGGGAAAACATGAAAACATGCCTCATGAACAATGATTTGACATGACCTATCTTTAGTAGTTAAATAATTAAATGACAAGGTAAACAACATTAAAAAAACTCTGTTTATTTGTGCAATGTTTAAGTAAGCACAACACCAAACTCACCCTTCACATCATTTTTTTCATCATAAGTGGATAAGGCAGGATGCGTTCCAAAGTTTTCATCTCCATTCGCACCTTGGTATTCACCAGTGTGTACAGATTTTCGTTTGTGAACTAGTCGTTGCATGTTGAGGTCTCGATTGCTATCATGCTCATAATACCGGTCATCTCTCCTGTCCTTTTCCTTATCACTACATCTCCTCTGATCTTTGTCTGATCTCATCAAAGCCCTGTCATGGTCTGAATCCGGACGATCAACACTAAAGTCACGGTCCCCATGGGAAGTAGTTCTGTCTTTCTGGAAATTAATGATAAAATGCTTTGTAAGCTTGCTGATCAATGTGAAGATACAAGCAGCAGGAAAGGAGGAAAAACCTTGTCAAAATACATTTGACGCACTGCTGGAATGGTGGAGCTCCTATCACGGTAGATAGAGTTCCTACCAGATGGAGCATAATGCATCGAGGCTGCAGCTGAGGAATCAGGGAGAAAATGGGTGAACTCCTTTAGAAGATCATCATGGTCTTGGAAAAGTGCAGAAACCTGCAATAGGAAGCAAGTCAATTCTAAAATATTTGTCCCAGAAATGAATGCCCTAAAGACGTTAAGAAACAAGCCAGAAGCTAAACAGAGAAGCAGGTTATCACAATATGCCATGTAGATACCTCCTGGTAAACCTCAGTGATAGACTTATTTTCCTTTCTGTACATGTTCAAAATGTCTAAAAATGATTTATAAACATGGTCATCACCTTGAAATCTAGTCTGCAAAAAACAATTAAAATGTTAAATCCTGGAAATAAAATGTAATCCTATAGTTCAAATATGGAGCTGTATTTCTACCTTAATCTTAGTCACAAAATTAATCGCTTCTTCAAATTGAACAGGTTTTTTCTGTGAAGGCTGTTCATTGTCAGGAGGGAGAGTAATTTCATATCCTTTTGGTAAGAAGGTATTGAAACCCAAAATTAAGTTGCGGTGCCCTTTGAACAAGTCTTTCACTCTTGCTATGACACCTGCAGTGTCAACTCTATGATAAACATAACAGAAGTAAGATTTGTCAACAGGCGTTTCACTTTCTAAATTCACATATAGAAAAAAAGAAAAAAAGAAAATGCTGTGATCATATTTAAACACCAACCTTTGAGCTTTGAAATCCTTCATGACTTCCAGGAAGTCATCATATTTCTCCCTTTTGTCTTGAAACATGTCCTTAACTGCCTTAAGATATGACAAGGCATCATTTGTTGTAAGTTTCTGCGTACTTGCTCCTCCCCCTCCCCCTGCCATTTGTGCTTGCTCCGAACTTCATTCCACACAAAGTACGTTTCAAGTGAAATGAACACATACAATAAAGAAACAAAAACAAGTTAAGAACATACCATATTGGCCAAAACCCAGATTCACATGTAACCTTATCCTCAGTTATACCCTTTTACATAATCTATTTTGAACATGTATGAGTTCCAATTAGAAGATCAGTACCATTGTTGATATTTATGATTTATCAAATTTCCAGCAAGAAATCAAGTTAAATTACTAACAAGGATTACAAGACAACCATGCCCAAGAATTCGATCTTCATTCACAGGTCAAACAAAGAAGAAATAATCAAAACTTGCGTCAGAAAACTAAACCACACGTCAAAAACAAAACAACAACAAGCATTAATGATATTATCAGAAACACTTTGACGATTAACAGACAGTAACAACGGTGAGATTAGGAAGAATCTAATCTCCGAGCTTACTTCGATTATCCAGCAAATAACCATAAGTTAGATAATTAGTGACTCGGATTAAAGAAGGATTGGGAATCCACTAACAAGATAGGG
>JANZLC010000003.1:11458540-11490531 GCA_026413385.1 Erythroxylum gracilipes
AATCTCTCTTAACTATCAATTTTCGATATTACTAGTTTTTATACAAGTTTTCGAAAATACTTTACAACATTGTTTTTTAGTAGTTCTTGTAAAAAGAACGAGTTTCTTTTAACAAATTTGTTTACGAAGGGGTTTATCGAAGAGAGTACACAATTCAACCCCCTTTCTTGTGCACTTGTATATCGGTATTAAGTCTTGTATTAACTTGTGATTCACTTCACTCCTACTCTTCCCTTATTGGTGACTACAGCGAATGAAAACAAAACTATTTCTAAGCTGGTGTATGAGGATATAACTTGAAAAATGCAGGGAAATGAATTTACATTCAATGTCAGTTCATTAAAATTGGGGGATGTGATATGGTGTTGGGAGTTGACTAGTTGAAGACTATGAGTCCCATTACTTTTGATTATAACAGCCTTAGTACTCCTATTAAGCTTAAAGGGATTGATGAGACTACTACCATTAAGATAGTTAGTACTACATTGATAGATAGAATGTTAAAAAAGGGAGAAATGGAGTAGATAGCCCCTATTAACTCTGTCTAATCAAAACCCTTAAAACATACCATCCTAGAACCAATACAACAGCTAGTTGGCACCTACAGTGATCTTTTCAAAAGACCAAAGACATTGCCACCCTAAAGAACCCTTGACCAGAAAATTCCACTCGAACCTGAAAGTCAACCAGTGAACTTGAGCCCCTATCAATACCCTTATTACTAGAAAACTGAGATTGAGAGGCAGATAAAAGAAATGTTACAAAACTATTTCATCTAACCTATTCAAAGTCCTTTTACTTCCTCAATTTTACTTGTCAAAAAGAAAGATGGTACAATAAGAATGTGTGTGGATTATAAGAAGCTAAATGACATGACAATCAAAAACAATTTTCCAATACCTATGATTGATGACCTACTAGATAAGTTACATGGAGCTACAATTTTCACAAAGCTTGATCTCAAATCAGGTTATCATCAAATCAAAATGAATGTGAAGGACTTCCTTAAAACTACCTTTAGGACTCACCAGGGCCACTATGAATTTCTGATGATGCCTTTTGGCTTAACCAATGCACTAGTTACATTCCAAACCTTAATAAATGAGGTTTTAGCCCCTTTCCTCAGTCGTTTGTCTTAGTATTCTGTGATGACTTTTTTGTCTACAGTAAGTATTTGGAGCACAAAACTCATTTACAGTATGTGTTTGAAAAGATGAGAAAAAAAAGGCTTGTATGTTAAGGCCACTAAGTGGGTTTTTGCATGAACTCATGTGGAGTACTAAGGGCATATAATTTCTAAGGATAGACTTTTCACAAACCCTTAAAAAATTGAAGTGATGATTAGTTAGCCAATTCCTACCAACATTAAGTCCCTAAGAGGTTTCCTAGGCCTTATAAGGTACTACTAGAAATTTATAAAGGGGCATGGACAAATTTGTAAACCTTGACCAATTTACTCAAAAAAGACTCTTTCCAATGGAGTGGAGAAGTTGCAGAGGCCTTTAATACACTAAAAAAGGCTATGACAGAAGCTCCAGTACTAATACTGCCAGATTTTACTCAGTCTTTTATTATGGAGACAAATGCAAGTAATACAGGTATTGGGGCAGTTTTAATGCATAATTCCAAGCCCATAGCTTTTATGAGTAGGGCCTTGGAAGTTAGAAATCAAGGCTTATCCATTTATAAGAAGGAATTTCTAGCCCAACTCATGGCTATAGCAAAATGGAGACATTATTTGGAGCCATGTCAGTTTATCATAAAAACTGACCATAAAAGTCTTAAATAGTTACTGGATCAAAAATTTTCTACCCTTATATAGAAAAAAGGATTGGCAAAGCTTCTAAGGTTATATTACAAAATCCAAAAGGGAAGAGAGAATCGAGTTGCAGATGCATTATCTAAAAGGTGGGAAGAAACTAAATAGCAACTTATAGCTATAACAGTGATCACTCCTACCTAGCAGATTGAAGTGAAAGAAATTTAGCAATCTGATCCAGAGATGATTAAGTTAATACAAGAAGTGGAGATAGGAGGCAAGCCATCTCAGAAGTATAGATGGGATAAAGAGTTCCTAAAATATAAAGGAAAAATTGTTGTAGGTGACTTTGGAACCTTAAAGAGACAACTCATAAGTAGCATTCATGGGGATTCAGTTGGTGGCCACTCTGGTATAATGGAAACTTATCAGAGGATGAAGTCGATGTTTTATTGGAAAGGATTATAGAAATGTTAAAAAGGTGGTCAAGGAATGTGATGTCCGCCAAAGAAACAAGGCAGAACAGATGGGCTTACCAAGTTTGTAGCAACCATTGCCGATTCCTGAAGCTACTTGGAGAGATATCAATATGGACTTCATTTAAGTTCTTCCTAAATCTAAAGGAAAATATGTAATTTAGGTGGTAATCGATATGTTAACTAAAGGAGCACACTTTATAGCACTAACACATCCCATTACAGTGCGAACAATGGCTAGAGAATTTATAAATAACTTTTATAAACATCGTAGATTACCTAGAAGTATAGTGAGTGATAGGGACAAAGTGCTCACCAGCAATTTTTGGCAGGCCTTATTCAAATCCTTGGAAGTCTCATTAAAGCTTAGCACATCTTATCACCCTCAGACCGATGACCAAACTAAGAGAGTAAATCAATGCCTAGAGACCTATTTGAGGTGCATGGTTGGTGGGTAGCCAAAGAAATGGGTTAAGTGCTACCTTTGGCAGAGTGGTGGTATAACACAAATTACCACACTTCTCTAAAAACCACACCTTATCAAGCCTTATATGGAATACCACCTTCCAAATATAGATTTGAGGAAGTTAACATCACATAAAATGAGGTTGCTAACTAGTTTCTTAAGGACAAAGGAGTAGCCATAACTTAGTTAAAGGAGACGTTGAAGATAACTCAAGACAGAAAGAAGCAGTATGTTGATAAAGACAAAATTAAAAGGGAGTTTGAGATTGGAGATCAGGTATACTTGAAGTTAGAGCCTTATAAACAAAGTTTTGTCACAATTAGAGCCAATCATAAGCTATTAGCAAGGTATTTCTAGCCCTATGAAGTGCTAGAGAAAATTGGAAAGGTGGCTTACAAGCTCAAGTTACCAGAAGGTCCTACAATCCATCCCGTTTTCATGTGTCACAATTGAAGAAGAGGAGTAGGTTGGGTCACATATTCACATAATTTCAACTTCCCATCACGAGACCAGGAGGAGAATTCAAACTTGAGCCTATAGCTATTTTGGATTGAAAAATGGTGAAAAAGGGGAATCAAATAGTGACTAAAGTACTGGTACAATGGTCAAGACTGGAATCAATAGAAGCTACATGGGAAGACTATCATGAGTTATGCTGAAAGTTTCCAATTTTGGATCCTTGAGGACAAGGAACAACTTCAAGGAGGGGTATTGTCATGACATAAATATCAATGCAACATAAATAAGCAGCCATCACAACCCACTACCATCATCATGCATACAATTAACCAAACGCACGCATAACATCCAGTCCATTATAAATTGTCATTTCTTTATTAGTTATAATTAGTTATAACTAATAAAGTAATGGATATAATTAGTTATAGTAGTTACTGTATAGTAGTTACTGTAATGTCCTCCTTGTAGAGTATATTCCAGAGTCTGTTGTAACAAGTGGGCCCAAGCTTGTAAGAGAGTCTTGTAACAACTGGGTTGAAATTTAACTGAAAAACTGAATATATAAGCAAAAGAAGAATAGCAAGGAATAATAGAAGAAATTTATCATAACTTATCTTCCTCTCTCTGTTGCTTTTCACCTTTTTTGCGCTTTCTCTTTTCTTCCTTTACTCCCTTTTCTTTATGTTCTCTCTCGAAACCCTCTTCTCTGTGAGATCTTTTCTTTAGTGTTGGTTATCTTCTACCACTCAGCAGTGTGTAGCATCTGTGGAGGCAAGTAGCTACATCATCGTGGCATCATCGGATTTGGGTAGAAAGGGAACCTTGCACTTTAGATCTGAGAAAGATGGTGATTCAACTGAGACAGAAGAAATGTGGTCAGTGAAATGGTTACTTGAGTAACCACTGATGCATTAAAGTGCCCGATGTATAATTACAGAAGAGGACAGCCCTTAACGCATCACCATTGTTGATTCACAAAGTTGACCAAATTAACCCAATTAATTCATCGTACCCAAGACCATATTTCAATCCAATTTAATATTGAAACACCCAACCTCATCAATTACTAAATTGACCCTAGATCTAATACCAAAACTACCCTCATAATCATTTTAGTCTGACATTAAAACTCTCTTATATGTATAATTAAGAACACAAAATTAAAGAATTATTTAGGAGCTACCCAAAATATATTATAAACAAGAAAATTTGCTATAAATGTTGAATCTTTTCTTAAAAATTATTTTCTTCAGTGTTTCTTTCACTTCTTGCTATTTTTCTATATTTCTTAATTAAAAACACAAACATTATCAAAAAAAGTTAATAATTTGTACTTATAAAAACTGAAATTTGAGGGATTTGATTTGTCAAACGTTCTTAATGAAAAATTCATGTCAACATTAGCTAGTTGAACCTTTATCATCAGTTAGCTGATGCTAGTTCTTATTGTCGTTAAAGTTGTATAATTTTTTTTAATCCATAATATCTTGAATAACTTCAATTTGATATTCTTATCAAAACTTATGATCAAAATATCGAATATCGCTCAAATTTGAGATTAATATTAATTTTTAATGTCTTTGTATGAAATATAGAGATTTCTCTTAATTTTTCATAACTTTTTAATCATTTAAATCCAATATTCTTATAAAAAATAATGCTTAAAAACATTAAATAGTATTTAATTTTCACTATAACTCGAACTAACAAGTCTCATATATCACAATCAACCCATCTAATTCTATCAAGAACTAAATTGCAAGTGTAAAATTTTAGCAAGATTTTTACAATTGTAGCTAGAAAGAATTTACTCCAATAGCTTATGCAATAATGTAAATATTCAAAATATTTTAGAGTCTAAAAAACAAAAGAGAAAAAAGGTAGAGAGAAAGCCGAAGGAATGTTACGTGGGGATATGCCTAGTTAACAGGATGGTTGTATTTCCCTACAGGCTAGTAAATAATGGCCATACATAAGCTGTCCCAATACTGAATCTCACATGTGCTACTGTCGTCTAAGAAGGGAATACAAACATGGGAAGAGAGTCCTTGGAAAAAATAGAGAGAATTCGATGGTTTTGGTCACATTTATTTCGCCGTCCGAAGGACAATGCTCATCAATGGAGTCTGCCCCTTAGTCAAACAACACAGGTATGACCTTTTGGCCTTCAGCTGTGCGTCTTCTGCTTATCCATCTCTCCAGCCCCCACTTTTGTTGCCCATATCCTTGTCATGAATGACCGACCATATATAGTCTTGTCCGCTTCATTTTGTTATAAATGAAACTATATGAAATCCCTCCTAATTAGACATGAAATTCAGTTTCAATGAGTTCCAATTTCTTTGCAATCAGAAGTTCCCGATTCATATGTGGAACCAAGTTTTGTCATTTTCTATAATTTGTTCTTTTAAAAATCTCTTATCGATTAGAAGATGTATCATTGTATGATGTACGTGCACGTCAAGACTAGGCCCTGGTTGATATTAAATTGGGAGGAAGTTTTGTCATTCCCCTTTACTTTTGGGAATCATGGAAAGCCTCGAATCTCCTATGCTCTGTTTTGAAATTTGGATCGAACCAGTTAGTTCGACCAGTTTGATCAGTAATTGGTCAATTATTTAATTTAGATGATCCTTAAAAATTAGTCTTTAATTGAACCAGTGTAAACCGGTAAGAACCGATTAATTGATCGGTTAAATTGGGACTGGTCGAATCGGTTGATCAGTGGTTCAATGAATTTTTTATTTTTTATTTTGCTTTTTTCTTTCATGTATTTTTTTAATTCTTTCAAAATTAAAACTCATATTTTCTCCAGAAATCTAACAGAAGTATAGAAATTTATATTATTTAATATATTTTTTATTTTTAATATTATATATAATTATTACGTAATTATGACGTAATACCGTCGATCGAACCGATCAAACCGATGACCATTAAAACTTCCAATTTGAATTTCAAAACCTTGCTCGTTTATAAATTTTAAAAGTGGACACCCTGGACCAAACACAAGTAGATGGACAATATCTCTTTTGTGTATTTTCTAGTTCCACATTAATTTCTAGATCACGGTCATACTAAAAAGTGGTTATGATTCAGGAATAGTGTTTTTGTTTTTGAATGACAAGCACCCACGAACGTGTTCCATTCCATCTCTTGCCAAAACTCCAGCATCTTTGTTGTTTTCAAGCTTTCAATTTAGAATTTGGTAGCAATTAGTATTTATTGGCTGGTTGGGATGTTAATTATGTTTCTTCAAATTATCCCTAAACCAGTTGTTAAGGCTTGGTTTTAAGTAATAATTGCAGTTTGGCATGCGCTAAACTGTGATTATGATACGAGTAAATAGATGCCGAATTGCGAGTAGCCGAGTACATTAAATCACTTAATTCTCAATCGGATGTACCTTATGTATACAGTATTGGTTGTAGAATATTCTTAATCCCACTTAACAATTAGTGCCATGGCGGTTGCAGTATGATTTTCCTATAAATTACTACGCGCTTATCAGGTGTGGGTGTTTTATTTTAAATAATGATCATAATAATATTATTATCAAAATATTAATGAAATTCAATAACTTTTCATGTACTTCACATAATATTTTAACTTTAATATGTAATTAGTTTATTAATCAGAATTTATTTTAACAATGAATAGGAAAATTTAAAAAAAGAAATAATCATACACACGTTAATCCATCTAGGTTAAATGAATTTTCATAATATTGAGCACATACAAAACAAGAGTAACAAGCTGCGTACAGCTTCTTTACTTGTTTCACCGGGCCTACCTTGTCGGAATCAAGATTCAAAAAAAGGTCTGCAATTCCTCCAACCCGAAAACTAAGATTAAAAGCCTGAAACCGACTGGCACACAGTATACTACTTGTGATATGTATACATAAGGTGGCCGCAATCGGATAGCAACAGCACGCTCCAAAAAATGGCAATTAAATCAACGGTATAGTGTAGTCACATGGAGTCTTTAACTTATTTTCTGGCACCTTCATTCCTCTTCAGATTTTGAGAGTAACATGACAATAAACACCCGCTTGGCCTTCCATTCTCTAATTATTGCATTTAACTTGATTCACGGGGCATATTTACTCCTTTTTTCTCGCCTACTTATCAGAGATTTAGATGTTGTAATCTTGCAATTTAGCTTTCCTAGGTATCTAGGGTAATGACTAATGACTACTTTGAGAGAAAATAATAATAATAATCCGCTGCTTATACTGTCGTGTGAATAGGAATCTCGTGAATATCTTAAAACCTAAGATTATGATTGGTTACAAGTAAAATTTTTAAGGGAATAGAATGATTTATAATGAAATGGAACCTAAATAAATATAATATTAAAAAATTATTATTTAAAAGGAATGGAAGAGTTCATAAAATATTATTTGAATGAATAATTTATAATGTATCATTTTACATTTTATTCTAAATCTTTCAAATTGAAAATTTTTTATTTTTATTTTTTAAAATGAAACGAGATATGATATAAAATTTTCTTCTTCTATTTTATTTTATTATAAAAATTTTTATTAAACAATAAAATAACATTAATCTGGCATGTAAATTACAATTTTTACGTCATCATCTTCATTAATTGGATCGTTTGATCAATTTAGTTACGCAGTAAACTTTTAGAGCAGAGCATCTTCCACACCTTTCCCTTAGTTGAATGTCCTTCCTCGATGTCACGTGAAGGACTGTGCACGGAACCCTTTAACAATGTTTCACGTACATGTCTCTTTCTCGGTCTCACATGCTCTAGATTTAGCTTCTTTTTTATCTTTGTATTTAATAATCATTGGCCTGTTCCATTTCGTGGCTATTGCTGTCTTACTAGCTTCTTTTCCCTCTTCAACTGTTTTTATTAATCAGGACAGCGTTAAGAAATTGCCTCTCGGGGATGAGTCAATTGGCTTATGTAGTTTTTTTTTCCATGGTAACAATTATACTCAGCACATATTATTAAGGTCCATTGTTAAAACGTTATACAAAAACAGAAGGATATACCTTCTATTTAAAAAGCAGACATAAAATTAGTTGTTCTAGTTATTATATTAGTAACATAATTCGTTGGCTTTCTAATAAACGCGAAAGAGATTAATAATAACTCATGAATGAGAGCTTTATAATCCTGTATAATCATGAAAAATATGAAAAAAAAAGAATTATACATAAATGTTAAAAATTGAATAACGATATGATAATCTGTTTTCACGCATATTGAAAAAAAAAATAACGATTTGATCCAGCTCAAAGCTTCTTATAGTTTTCTTAAACACCTGCGATTCAACTCTCTATAATTATAAGAGACATAGGTTACTTTATTACCGATTTAAATAATTATTAAATCAAATTTATTGCTTAATTTTAAATTATTAATTTTTCAAATAATTTAGCTTAATTTTTCAATTAATTATTTTTTAGTACAAAAATTTTATTAATTTTGTTCTCAGAAAATAATAACTATAAATTCGTTATATAAGAAAGGAACATTAGGTCGCTTTGTTAGCCCCCTGTGTACTAAATATTGTTAACCGCAATATCCTGAAAATCTGATTTTTGGGTGGTTGGATGTGTACATGTGATACTCCAAAATATCCTAACTTTTTTATTTAACCAATATTTTAAAAATTAGATCGGAAATTAAATTAGTAAGTTGAGATGTTTAAGGTTTAAAAGATTCAACTGGTATTAGAAAATTATAAAATCGGCTAAAAATTAAATAAATTTAAAGAATTTAAAATATAATTAAAAAAGATTATTCTTATTTATAAAAGAATTTAAAGTTTAATTAAAAAATATGTTATTAAATAAAAATTAGTTGATTTATTTTATTTGCAAAAATTAACTTATTAATTAATAAATTGATCAATTTTTAATTACAAGAGTTATTAAAATAAAATAAATCTAAAATTAAAAACTAAATTAAAAAATTGAATGATTTAAAAATAAGTTAAAATTTTAATAACTGAGTTCAAATACTGTACCTCGTTGGATAAGCCTTGAGGCATCCATTCTACGGTTAATACTAGTTGTTTTTGTTTTGTGCAAAGACTTAAAATCTTTCTTGTAATGATATTTCTAAGATTTAAAATTTTATTTTTTTATTTAAGGTATGACTCGTTTATTATCACTGTATCAACCTATTTTAGAGTAATTTCTTATTTTAACAACATATTCTATATAATTAGCATGTCCATTGTCCAATACATTGTTCAATTCATAAGCAGCTGTTGACATGTTGCCTTGTCCGAGGTTAGAACTTAGAACAGCATTTAATTATCATCAAATGTTCTGGACTCCTAGATGCCATTTAAGGTGGTGCTATTTTGTTTGATCGTTTGAGAACCTCCACGTGGGCATGTGCTAAAAACTTAAAGAAACTCAAGTGTTCTTACAACTCCATGGCTTGTGATTGGTTCAGTATAATGGTGCAGTACAGACACTACATCTTCTAAGCTCGACCTAAACATGTTACTTTGTCCATAAAAGTAATTGAGAGAAACAAATTAGCTTTTTCAATCCATTTTCAGGGCAGCCAAATGCTCTGTACCGTCCCATCTGATTTAGATTTCGGCCCCTGAACTGATTGCAGCCTTTTAGAAAGACGAGTTTTGTTTTACTAAAGAGTAAAATCTGTTTTATTCTTCTGTCGGGTTAAATCCTTACATGGATAAGCTCTCCTAGTCTTCGGTTTTATTATGTTTTACTGTACTGAAAAAGCTCTACAAATTAAACCATACATAGCATCATACTTTGGTCCCCTTTCTCTACCGAAGACCCACTTCCCCACTCCGTTCTGAACATTTAAATAGCAAGTCTTGCATACAACGAGCAATAACTTGCAACAACTAGCAGTAACACCCCCACCACCGCCAAAACCATGTGTTAAACCAATCAATGCCCAGAAGCTGAGACTGAAACACCAGCGTGGAAACAACAAAATGTCTGTCCACAGACGATCCTCATTCTCTTCACCAACAACGACAAAATCAGCCACCTCCAACAACCTCAAACACCGCCTCATTTCTTGCCTGAACAAGCTCTCCGACCGTGATACACTCCCTCTCGCAGCGGCAGAACTCGATTCCATAGCCAAAAACCTGACGCCGGACTCTTTCTCTCCTTTCCTTAACTGCATACACGACACTGACTCTTCTTGTAAATCACCTGTTCGCAAACAATGCGTGAACTTGCTGACTCTTCTCTCGCATGCACATGGCAACTCGTTATCTTCTCATTTGTCCAAGATGGTCTCCACCGTCACCCGCCGTCTCCGGGACTCGGACTCCGTCGTTAGATCAGCCTGCGTCGAGGCAACTACCGCGATGTCTTCACAAATCACAAACCCTTCATTTTCAACACTATGGAAACCACTTTTCGATATGCTGACACTTGAACAGGGCTATAACGTTCAGATCGGAGCTGCCATGTGTTTAGCGGCGGCTATAGAGGCGTCCCCGGAGCCGGAGGCAGAACAACTCCGAAGGGTGTTGCCTAAACTGGGAAAGTTGTTGAAAGTTGAGGGCTTTAAAGCAAAAGGTGCCTTGTTGAGTGTCATTGGAAGTGTAATCGGTGTTGGTGGAGCTTCAAGTAGGGGTGTTGTGGATTGGTTAGTACCGTGTTTGATGGAGTTTTTGAGTAGTGAAGATTGGTCGGCGAGAAAATCAGCGGCAGAGGCCTTAGGGAAGGTGGCGGTGGCCGAGAAGGAGTTGGCGACGGAGCACAAAGCAGTGTGCTTGAGTTCTTTGGAAAGTAAGAGGTTTGATAAGGTACAAACTATGTTAATCTTTCTTATTGATTACTCATATTTGTCAAGAAAATGAATTGTCATTGAATCCCATTCGGTAAGAAGGGCAAAAGCTCAACTTTTTCTTTCTCTCATTTGCTTCAGTTTTTGTTAGCCACAAAAGTACTAAGAACTTTGGTTGATATGGGGTTTGGTGTAACAGGTGAAAGTGGTTCGAGAGACTATGAATCGTACGTTGGAGTTGTGGAAGGAGGTTCCTGGAACTTGTGAAGAGACTTCATTTTCATCTTTATCTAGATCTTCTTCAATGGGTAAGAATAACTTTTCATTGTTCTGTTGTTTGTTTTAGTCCAAGTAGGTATCTTAATTGATTGTTTTTAGCTTTCAATTCTGGTGACAAAGGGTCTAGTTAAAGAGTTTTTCTGTTCAAGAACAATCCTTTCTAACCTTTAGTATTTGGTGGATTTAGCCTCCCTATTTGGTGAAGAGAAGGATGTTGAGTTTTCCATTAGAATCTTCAATATTTCCCGTTCAAATGGCAGCAAAACATCAGCAGGGGGGAATCATCTGATTTTCTTTTCGTTGGATTTAATTATCTACAGAACTAGAGAATCCTGTTGATGGATGCTTCCCTTTGGCCTCCAAAGGTTCTAATGATGTCAATTTCAGAAGTCCTCAACGGAAGAAATCAGTCCCAGCGAACAGGTCCCCTCCATCTGGTGCTTCTCTTGTGACCACCGCCAAGAAACAAAGCCCTTTTAAGAGTGATGAAAAGAATACAAAACCAGGAATGTTGCATAAGTTGGACCACAGGAAACCTTCCTCTTGGAAAATTGAAATTGCTAGCCGTCGAGAAACTGCTCGTGGAGATGACTTTACCATAAATGAATTTGGAGAGAATGTGAATAACGGGGATTCCAAGCCAGAAATAAAAAGGGTCCTTTCCAGCGCCACACACGATGAAAAACAACAAAAATTAAGTGGTTTCAGATCTGGGTCCAGGGTAGTACCATATGATGATGACGACCACAACGAGAAATGCACTTATAGAAAAGACGTTGAAATCAGCTACCCGGTTGACGATTTTTATGGGAGCAGCAAAGATATAGAGGATCTTTCTTTGATCCGTAAACAACTCCTTCATATTGAGAATCAGCAGTCAACTCTCTTCAATCTCCTTCAGGTACATTAATTGAAGGTTGAATTATTTTTTCCATGATATATATTCTCATTCTCCTTTTGAGCTAATGATAAGCTACTTATGCTAGCCTTGAAGTGCGCTTTCTGAAGAAATAATTACTTGATGATATGACTTAAAGCAAACGTTAGAATATGGAATGTTTGATATATTATCTCTGTTTCTCTTTGAACAATTATTAAATTTCTTTTGGTTTAGTCCCTACAAGTTGTCTTTCCTACATCTGCCTTTTCATGTCATCCTGCGATGAATAATCAAATTGTATTCACAATACGTCTGTATGGCTTTGCTGAAATTTTCACCAGTAGTTGAATTTGGGTACTTTCGCTTGAATGCAGAAATTCATGGGACACTCCCAAAATGGTATAAATTCTCTAGAGAAGCGTGTTCTTGGACTGGAAATGACATTGGATGAAATTTCTTATGACTTGGCATTGTCAAGTGGAAGAATTCCTAATCCTGACTACATGGACAATGTCTGTTGCAAGCTACCTGGTGGAGAATTTTTGAGTTCTAAGCTTTGGAGGAGAACAGAAAGTCGATATTCCACTATGAGAGGTTCTTCGGTTGGCAGCATACAATTGCCGCAAGATGCAAGGAACACTCCTGCAAAGGTTACCAGCACGAACTCATGCAAATCTGATGGCCAAAGGTTTGAGCAGAATAATAGAACTGGTCGTCTTGTGGGTAGCTCTGCAGCAAAGGGGAATTCATATCACTATTCAAGTAGAATGTCAGATAATATAAGTCGAGATAGTGTACAAGTTCATAGTGCCAATGTACTTACTGAAGCCTCAGTAGCTACTTCCACTGGACAAATGAACATAAACAGCTGGTAATTACGTCTGCTTTCCACAGTCGCTTTAATTGATGCTTACTTGTACATATGATTTCAATATATCCTGTAGTTGTACGTAATGCACTGTGAACAAGCATTAGCAAAGAAAGTTTACAACCTCGGTGACTATATCTCCTTTAAAAGCAAAAACTAAACTGGGATTACTATCAAGTTCACTAAAGTTGGTTTTGGTAGGGATAATTTACAAACAGTTCCAACCATAAGCTTTTTATATTCAAGTAACTCTGCACTAGGCGGGCATTACTATCGTGTTTCACTCTAGGCAATGTGGCAATGCTGGAATGAACTCCAAAAGTTTGAATTGCACGCCACAGTTTTGCTGTTTATGGTGTTTCTGTTGAATAACTTAGATAATTGCAATATATTGCTTTCCACTGCACTTGGTCCAAAAGGTTTGAATGATCCTGCTGTCTTTGGCTACGGGGATGCCCTCGAGCAGATGTGGGTTAATTATTTAGATAAAATCAAATTTTAAGCATCAGCTTAGTTTTTCCCATTTCAATGTTATGCTTCATTAGTCATGGTTTGCTTTTGTTTTCTGGACTAATTTTGACGATTGTTTATCATTTGTGTCATCAGATTACAAGCTTAATCTGTTTACAATCTTGGAGGGGAAGAAATTATCAATGGAACGTGATACTAGACTTGAAGGTAAAGTTGCAAGTACATTAATCTGATATTTGGGTTCCATTCATCTGCACTTAGCCTTTGCACATGGAACTAAACTCTTACATAACACCTTGGATGATTGGTTAATAGAGAACGAGGGTGTAGTAAGTTAGTTCCCACACCTTTTCTCTGAAGGAAGAGGATGCAACTGATTGAGAGTTAAAAGAAGCAATATTCCGTGTCTCCTTGTCAGTTATGCTGATCGTGAAAAGCTATAAGCAAGTCCTTGCCTTCAAGTTTCTGCTTCCCCATTCTATGTATGGAACAGGGTAACCAGTGATAATGGAGCTTTGCTTTTCAAAACTGTTGGCCGGGTATGATATTAGTTGCATTAAAATAAAGCCAAGCAATTAGTCATCATCCTTCTGGGCTTGGAATTTGTAAGGAGGTGGTTCCTCTCATTGAATTAATTCCTAGTGCTCAAAATTCAGAAATTAAAGGACCAATCAATCAAACCCAGCTTGCCTATGCAAGTTTCCCCTCAGAATACACCTAATCTAATTGACCACCTTCGTTTTGTGCACATCAGAGGAATATTATAATATCTAACAGTGAAAAGCCAAGGCCATTTCCAAACTGCACCCTGGTATTAATACTATTTATATTGCAGTTGTAGGTAACTGGGGCAACTGCAAATGAAGGGAGACACAACTACGAAAGTGATTACTATAAATTGTAATAGCAAAATTGACTTCATCTGCAATCTTGTGGTCACCTGAGTAACTGTATTTCGCAATTTTAAGCGCATATATATCTATATGTATTGATTAGAGAGTCCTGTTAGGAATAAGTTGTGAGAATTTAGAACTCCAAGATGGGGAGCTAAATATATTAATCACAACTAGCTTATTAAAAGGCAGGATCCCAGTGGACAAGCTACGCAGGACCGAGGACCCCAAGCCAGTGAATGGTTTAGTTTTTAGAAATCACAACATAATCAATACTAATTCATGGTATTATTGTAGGAAAGATGCATGACCACGCGCGAATCTTCTGCAGCCAACTTAGGATAGATGAGTTTGGTCAATATACTATAATTAATTGAAGCTGTTAGCGGGTTAGATGGGAAATTTTGGTTAGAATCAGCTGCTAATAACATTAATTATTTATTAAAAATTATCGGTTAAATTAACCGTTTAATATTAGTTGTTTATGTATAAAATAAACATGATTTTAATAAAACCTATAAAGACATGAATATTATATCTTAGTATTTTTTTTGAATATTTTCATGAGAATTTAAATTTTAGATATTTAATTTTTCAAATATATTAAGTTTATAACTCTAATAAAAAATATGAAACATATAATAATAACAATAATAAAATTGATCAAAATTTAAATTTAATTTACTATTTTTATATAATTTATAAATTAATTAAAAAAATTTAGTAAATTAATCAATTTTTAAGCTTTAAGTTTCTTACCTTATCTCCAACCTTTAAAATATTAATGCTAAGAATTAGAGGTCAACTTGTATTTTTTATAAAAAAAATAAAATTAAAATGAAAAAAAGAAAGTGTCGCAGTCGACATTTTTGTGTCACGCCTGTGACAATGAATTAAAAAAATACAAGAAAAAATCACAGAAACAGCGGGTGACAATTCTATGTTTAGAGCAAAATAATAATTATAAAAAATATAATTGTCAACTGGTGAATAAAGTGAGAACACAATGGTCATAATTTTTATGACTGGACCAAAACGTTGTTATAGAGAAGTTTTTTTAAAGTCAACTGATTGAGTTGAATAAGCCACCGACCGGCTGATATCTAAACAAAATAATTAGTTAGCTTCATTACGTCAAACGTCATCGACCAAGCGGGCCTTGTGACACATTTTCTTGGGATAAAGAAGAAGAGAAAAAGGGTATGGTGGATTGCACATGAAACTGAGCGCCAAGACAACTTGTGGAGTGCTTTTTTTTTTAAAAAAATAGAAATAGAATTAATAAATGAAGAAAAATAAAAATAACAGTTGAGAAATAAGGTAGCAACACAACAAAGAATACAACTATATCAAAGGGATACAACTTATGGAGTGCTTTACACGGGATATAAAATTTGGTTCCTTATTGCCGGCTTAGGCTATACCAACCACAGCGAAGCAACCACAAATATTTGTATTATTATGTTATCTTCAAACCTAATTCAATGGTATGTGGTTTTTTCCAATTACTTGTTAACTTCTTCTCTTTTCTGTCTCTTTTATAACAGCAGTTTGGTATACATTGGAATTTTATTTTTACCACTGGACAGGAGGAGTTTTCTCAGCATTGCCATCGTAATAAAAATTTAAAAAAAAAACTGCATATATTATAACTCTTTCTTTCTGTATAACCAAAACAAGTATTTAAAACAAATATTTATGACTATTTTGTATAGAAAAAATATAATTAAGATAAGAATTTTTAATTATTATTGGAAAAGATTATATTGAAAGTAATTGCAGAAAAGACAATAAACTTAGTTACAGAATCAACTGGATCCATCAACTAAATTTCCTAATTTATGAAAAGGCAATATGAGTCAAACGCAACCAATTATGGCAATCTAAAATGTCCTACCAGACCTCACAAGAGACATCCCAACGGTCCACGTAATAAAAGCAGTCAACTTTACGCGCCTTCATGAGCGTAGAATCAAAAGTCCACCTCATTTCCAGTCCAATTTGTCCCCTTCAAATATTCGCTTTTTTGTTATACTGTGCACAAATTCAGTCCAGTCATGGGCATAGCAGCCTCCCCATAAAACGCGTCGTCGGCACTCGCACACGCTCAAAACAGTTTCCTCTCACTTTCCTTGGTTCCGACACAAATCCCAACCCCAAACCTCACGGAACCAACTAAACTACTGTCGGCTTCAGATCTGCACCCCTTCCCATTTTCACACCCAAGATCCAAACTCCAATCTTTTGTTCAAGTCTCAGCTTCTCAACTCTTCTGGGGACTAAGGTAATGGAGTCTGAGCTACGTCGGAAGAGAAAAAGAGAGTTTAGACCTAATGCGAAAGTGGGTTTTGTGAGGACTTTTGTTGTGTGCTTGTTTTTCTTTGTCTTTCTCTTGTTTGTTTCCTCCGATCGGCCTCTTTTCCGTGATGGGCCTTTCCGGCCGGCGCTTAAAGTTTCAACTTTATCACTCTTGCCAAGTAGGCTAACAAGAGAGTCTTTTCAAGTTACATCCTTGCCGTTGATTGTGGAAGATAGAGTCTTGTTGGAAGACCACTTGTTGCTAATCGTGTCGAGTAAGATCAACCCACGTGAGAACATAGAGTGTGCGTACTACAGATTGTTGGATGCTTCTGTGGAGCAGCTTGATCAAGTTGTTGTGAGACCTTCTATATCTGTTGATGAGTATCATGAGGAGAAATCGATTGTGAGGTGTCAGCTTCCGGCGAGGAATTATTCAGCAGTCGTGGACTTGCGGCGGTCTGGTGAATCGGCGGAGGGTGTATCGTATTCAAGGGTTAATCAAACTACGGTGGTCCCGTCTTGGGATAGGGTAGTTTATGAGGCGATTTTGGACTGGAACACGGCGGTTGTTTTCGTCAAAGGGTTGAATCTACGACCTCATAAAGAATCGGAACCAAACCATTTCAGGTGTCATTTTGGTTTGAGTAGTTTTGATAAAGACGGAGGATTTGTGTTCACAACTGAAGCTGTTTCAGCTGCACAAGAAGTTATAAGGTGTTTGTTACCACGTAGTATCAGAAACAACAGCGAGAGGGCTGAGGGCATTCGCGTTACAGTGAGTAGAGTCGACACCAACGAACGTTCTGTTATTAAGCCTCTGCCCTCTGTAGCTAAAGTTTACAGCAGTAAAAGCAATGACCGGAAAAGTTCAAAGCATGCGTACGAGCTTTGTGCTTGTACAATGTTGTGGAACCAGGCAGCATTTATGAAGGAGTGGATTACGTACCACGGCTGGCTTGGGGTTCAACGTTGGTTTATCTACGATAATAATAGCGACGATGGGCTTCAGGAGGTAATCGATGACCTTAATCTGCAAAACTATAACATTAGTAGGCATTCTTGGCCTTGGATTAAAGCACAAGAGGCTGGTTTCTCGCATTGTGCTTTGAGGGCAAGGAACGAGTGCAAGTGGCTAGGATTTTTCGATGTGGATGAGTTTTTCTATTTCCCTCAACACAGAGACAGAGGAGAAGATATGCCAGGTCAAAATTCGCTAAGAGCCCTGGTGGCCAATTTCACTGATTCGCCAACATATGCAGAGATAAGAACAACCTGCCACAGTTTTGGGCCGTCTGGATTGACCGCAGCTCCATCTCAGGGCGTGACTGTAGGGTATACTTGCCGGCTTCAAGCTCCTGAGAGACACAAATCTTTTGTGAGGCCAGACCTCCTTGATACGACTCTTCTTAATGTTGTGCACCACTTTAAATTGAGAGGGGGTTACAGGTATCTGAATGTGCCCGAAAGTAAAGCTATAGTGAACCATTATAAGTACCAGGTTTGGGACACTTTTAAAGCCAAGTTCTCTAGAAGGGTTTCTACATATGTTACCAACTGGCAAGAGGATCAGAATAAGGGTTCAAGGGACAGAGCACCTGGTCTGGGTACTGAAGCCATTGAACCAGCAGATTGGCGGAGAAAGTTCTGTGAGGTTTGGGACACTGGCCTTAAGGACTTTGTTTTGGCTAATTTCGCTGATGCTGCAACAGGGTTTCTCCCCTGGGAGATGTGACTAACTGCATGTTTGGGGATCCTTGTAGACTAGGTCCACGCGTAGAACGGAGTAGACATAGGAGCGACTATTGATTCTTTTCATTTTTTCACCTTTTTTTTCATTTTTTGATTGTGCAAATTGCATAATTCTTACACATTTGTAAAGTTCAAAACATGAAATAATTCTTTTTTTACCGTCTCAAACTCTCAATGCTTACTAACTTGCCAAGGTTCCTGTTTTTCTTGTTCTTGCGAGTCCATCACGAATCACTATATGGAGAACCTATTTGACAGAAGCAGGAAATGTGAGAGCTTTTACGTTTTTATTAATATAGTTTTTGTTAGAAGAGTTTTTTTTAAAAGTCTGACTGTTTGGTTGTAAATTAAAAAAATAATTTTTTAAAAAGAGTTTTATATAGTTTAGCAACATAAAAATAAAAATAAAAAGTACTTTTATTAATTTTAACTATATTTTATTTTATAGTAAAATTATTTATGCTAAATAATTTTTAAAATATATTAAACAATATGCAAAATGTCATCCGGTAAGAAATAATTTATTGAGATGTCTCAGCTAAAATATATTTAAAAATCAAAACTAACGCAACACCCCATCTCTCTCCCTATATATATGTCTTGACAACCGAATTACACCAGAAAGTAGCTAAATTCTAATTTGTAAAAATCAAGATTACGAGTCAAACTCATCCATAATTCTATTGGCTTTCTGTTTCCAATTATTGTTTCGAGGTTCAAATGTGGAGACCAATACACACATCTCTGATAAATCATCCAATTCCTCTGTTCCATGCCCATCGAAGCAAAACCCAGATAGGATTTGCATTGTTTTTGGCTAATTATCAGAATTCTTATCGAAAGCTGAACTGGGTTTTTTATGTTACTTACCAAAGGTATGAACTTCAAGAGTTTGGATGAGTTCTGGTCATTTTACATGACCCAGCACTCGAAACCATCAACAAGAAGATGGCATTTTGTGGGAACACTGGCGAGTATTTTGTGTCTGCTATGTTCTTTGATCTTCAGTAGGTGGTTTCTAGTTTTGGTACCTGTGCTTGGGTATGGTTTCGGATTGTACAGCCATTTCTTCGTTGAAAGGAATGTTCCTGTAACTTTTCGGCATCCATTTTGGTCTCTTTTGTGTGATCTTAAGATGTTTGGGTTAATGCTTACCGGTCAAATGGACAGAGAGATCAAAAAGCTTGGTAAAAGACCTGTATTGTCGAGTTTTTGAGCATCAACAACGCAGACGTCGACGTCTACGTTAACGCAGAGGAAGGTCTGTGTAAACGCAGACGTTAAGACATTCACACAGACGTTCGTCTGCATCAATACTCCCACCAACAGCTGAAGGAGGAACAAACCTTGAGTATCGCATACGTTGTGAGAGAAGATAGTCGTGTGTGAGTGAATAAAGAAGAAAACCACAGAAATGAAAACATGTAAAATTTGTTATATACGTATGTGACACAAATTCATCAATCCGAAGCTGAAATTTGAAAAAGTTATATTTTAACTTTTAAAAAAGTTATTTCTACCTTAAAAACACCCATTTTTTTTCTTAAAATAATTTTTGCAATGAAAAAAAATATTTTTAAAAACTCTAAAAGCTGAACCAAATAGGAATTTATTGGCAATAATCTCAATCAAGAAACTTGATTTATCAATTCTTTCAATTGTAAATGGCAAGCTATACGTTGAAACTTGGAGGAATAATCAGCGTTAGCAATAAGGAAGTGCATCAGATCGTAAAACAGACCTTTCCATTGCTTATAAAACTAGTGAACCAGCGATTATTAGGTCTTCCAGTTCCATGGCATGTCAGGGATATTATGTGTTGACTGCAGATGCACAGAGTAATCCGGTCATAGCTAAGGTAAAACCACACCGTAATATAAGTTTAACATTAACGTTTCGGATTATTCAATTTGAACTTCAACGTTTACAAAACATGCAAAACAAATCCTAAGAGGACAGAAAAGTGGGTCTCACAGTTGAAAAATTGGTCGTTTTACCTTAAGCTAATTCTTCAATTCTCACCGTTTTTCATTAAGCACAAACCAGTTCTCTTCAATCTTCAACCCCCAATACTCAGTTTCATCACAAAATCCTTAATTCTTTTTCTTCTCTTCAGACGATTGCAGAAGCATCCCTATATCCCTAACTTTCTCACACTTCGATCAAAAGTTTGAAGAAACTCTCACGCTCTTCCACTATTTTAGTCGCAACAACAGCTCCTCTGTCGAATATCTGGAAAGTTGTATCACATGATATCCTCTCAAATATTCTTATCATCTATTGTTTCGTTACTATATGCTTCGTCGGTGGCTTAACAATTTTCCATTTGTATCTCATTTGCACAAACCAGGTGATGTTCTATACAATTTAGAAACTAACATAACCATGTGTTGCAAGAAATTTTGTCTACTTTGCAGTTACCATATTGAGTATATATCTATATCTTTAAAGTTAGTAAGGTTCTAAGATGACTTCAAAAATTCAAAAATGGTGTTATGATTAAGAGGATTGATCTTTTCTCCAAAGATAAGTCAAAAATGTTATTACAGGTTAAATAATAGATACCTTGCTTCTTGATTATTTCCATTCAATTATTTGTATATAGATTTATTTATACTATAATCCTATAATTAGAATCTGTATGTCCTGCTCTGCCTTAACTTTGCTTGTGGTTCTTACGACTAGTCTTTGATTGATGTCATGTAATGGTACAACTACTTTTTTCTTCTTTCTTAGCCATTGATTCATGGATGAAAGCTTCCTTTTGCTTTACAAAGTCATAACCTGATGCACTAATTCATACCCTAAGATGAATGCTACTTCAGGTGCACTAGTTCATACTCAATAAAATGGGTTATAATTCAAGATTAGTTGGTATCACCAATAAAAGGTAAGAAGTGGTGGGTGGGGAAAACTGTTGAATGCTTGTAGTCTATTATTTGAATGTCTTTTTATAACATTTTAAAAGTTGGGAAATTCATAATACATTTTTTTATCATCAGTATTACGAAAAACTTTGGTTTTGTTAAAGTTTACAAGACACCTTCTCTAAAACCAAGGGATGATTGGTGGTGGCAACTGATAAATAACAAAGCTAGTCCACTTGCTTATTTGAATCATGTCTTGTCAATCATGCAGCTATATATAGGAGAACTAAAAGTATTAATATAATTTTGCAACGACTACCCAAAGCTATAAACGTATTCAACTAATACTACATTAAATTCAAATAATAGTTTTATGGTGTATTATTATGGTTTAAAAGCCCCGTTAAGAACTTTATAGAATGAAAATAACCCAAGAAGAATATTTTATGGATACCCTAAATATCCTATAAGTTTATTTTTTGATAAGGTATTTTTATTTGTATATATATTTAATGATTTTCTTATTAATTGTTAATTTTCTTTTAGATTAGAAGATGTGATTTTTTAAGTGGTACGATGACAAATTTAGTGAGAGAGTTGTTGAAGTAATTTAAAAATTGAAGAAAGAAGTAGGTATGTTAAAGAAAATGGCTCAACGACCCATAATTGAATCACGTACAACATTGAAAATTGAGGAGCAAATAAAGCTAATAAAAGAAGACATTATTTTGTTGACAAAAAAGAAAAATGAGTTTAAATTTATTTTAGCAATTATAATAATAGGGGTTTTTGTGCTTATGGTAAGTGTTATAGTATGGTTTGTTACGGGGAAGTAGAACTAAATTGTAATATTTTGTTTAAAACTTGAATTATGAAGAATGAAAAATCTTCATTTGAACTAAGTTGTAATATATTGTACTTTGTCTTTATTGTTTTATTATTCATGAGGATGCCTTAATGATTCCTAATTAATAGTTATAAAAATCATCAACAAGTATATGCAAAAGTGATTATATCACAAAAGGGATTGGATCTATCCGTCCATATACAAAAGTGATTGGATCTAGCCGTTCATATACAAAAATGATTAGATGAAATAACTAAAGTTACAACAACACATAGACAACATTAATGTATAGTCTGAGAATCAACCACATTGCTTCCCTTATTTGCACTTAACTAAGAAGGTTGATCAATACTAATTGATTCATTGATGATCTCCTCCTCATTCCTTAGGTTTGTAATTGTTGGGAAGTGATGGTAGGTTGTCCTTTGAACCTTAGACTTCTGGGTTCAAAAGACAACTTGAATGAATGTGGATCAACTTTTTCATACTTCTGTTTACTATTATGCAAAGAGTTAGCAATCTATAAACACGCGTCATTAACAATATTCATTTGTGAAAGTTATCAATAATGTGATGAATGGACATATACTCATAGTATTGCAGTGTTGACTCAGTACGACAATATGTTCAACTTGTGAAGAGACCTCGGAGATGACCTAATAAATATGAATATCATTTTTAGTTTGATAATCAAAGAATGTCATAAATGATCATTAGATATATAAAGCAATACATAGTATTCAAAATGAGATTTGATAATCAAATAATGTTTTATACCTGTGGAGATTGTTAAGCAGGTTAAGTTAAGCCTTCATTCTTACATTTTTCTAACATTGTGGCCAAAATTGCCACATTTTCTACACTTTTGTACTTGATCCTTTCAAGTCAATATGTTTGGAATGTTCAACTTATTAGGCTCATTTACTCCTTTCCTTTAGCTATTTTAGGTCTTCCTAGCATAACTCTTTTAGGTGGGGGTTTATTACTTCTATATCAATAGTAAGCCAGAAAATTGCACCTCTAATAGGTTGCGACACATGGTCATACAATGTTATGAATTTGGATTTCTTACAGCAATCATCTACAAATGCCTACGATTATTGCTTGAAATGGTGAACAACATCTAGAACATGCTTACAAGGATATCTATAAAGATTTCATGTTCGACAATTACATAATTGGTGTCTACCAATCCTTATAATATGCTTGTCATCACCTTAAATACTTCATATGCTCTATCACCATCCCAAACTATTATCCACTATATTGTGTGTTTCTTATTCTTATTCAATTTCTTCATAATCCTTGGTACAACTTCTAACTTCTAACCATGTACAAATTATTTCCTATATGTATGCCTCTTCATTACCATGATTCTAATGGTTTTAAGCATGCTAATAATTGACTTGTCTCTTACTAGTAAGATTCATCTATTAAAAGTTTCACTCATATTGTTGTCGAAAATTGGGCATTTGAATTCAAAGATTGTTAACATCTTGCCTACCTCTCCTTAGGATATTCAAACAATGACAATGCATATCCAAGTTTTATTTTATCTAGTCTTTTCAACTACTTGTTGAAATCTCCAATGTAAGCTGACCATGCACAATTCCAAAAATGCTTCTGCAATTACTTTCCCTTCTAATTCATATGTCAATTATAGTATATATGTCTAGCACACATCCAATGAATGGCATATAGTAATGTCTCTTCCACAACCCTAATTAATCCTTATAACAGTAGAAAAGATTAAATTAATATAAAATTTGTACAACAATAAACTATAAATCAATGAAGAATAAGATACCTTTTGCAAATTTGATATAACTGTAAGTCCTTCACACTATCCAACTCCAAGTTAGAAGCTAACAAATTCATAAACTATGTCCAAGAATTAGTATTCTTTGCCTCTACAATAGCCTAAACCAATGAATACCTCCCTCCATCACCATCCCTCCCAATCACACTTAATAGTTGGCCTTGGAATTCTGTCTTTAAAAAGTAGCCATCAATACCAAAAATTAGTCTCAAATGCCTCCATCCTATTTTCATAGCATCAAAACAAATGTATAAGCTTTTGAACTACTCAAAAGAGATAAAGAAGTATGAATAAATGAATGTCATAAATATAGTTGTCAATGGTATGTATAAATTTAATTTTGCATACCTGTAACAAATAAGTTTACTCATTCATTGCCAGCTGTAACTCTACCGTTGATTCTGGGTTACTAATCTTCAACTCATATATGTACATTTGTAGCTCGGCATATTCATTCACATAATCAATTGCCCTCTTTTTTCTTAATCTTTTCTTTGTTACTCTACACTTACTTGAGTTAACAAATATATTAAGTTTTTCTTTGCATTCTTCAACCATCTTTGCCATCGAGATACAAGGATTTTTAAGTATTCTTTCCTTAAAATGTCTAATAAGGAACTTAGTTTAAATAAATTTAGGTTTGTTGGCAGTAAAACAACTATGCTCAGGTTTGTATGTCTTCACTTTGAAGCATTGTTCATTCTTGTCACAACCAACGTACAACTCCCTTGGGCATCCCTCGATACATATAACTCTGATCCTTTGACTTTCAATTTTTTAAACTTGACATTGTATCATGTTCGTATTGCATAATCCACAACAGAATCTCAAAATTCTTTAGCAGATCCAAACTCCATCCCTAATCTTCAATGTGTTGCCACATCATATGGAGTATGCTTAATACTAGTACTAGGTCTTCATAATGGTTCACCAGGGTCTTCTTCACTTGGATATTTATGACTATCAATAAAACTATCACAATCCATCAAGTCAATTTCAATTGGTTGGTTGTCATAAAAAATGTCAACTTATATAAAGCCCTCATCCTGTTCTCTATCATGATCATCCAGCTCTTCATCAAATCGTACATCAACTCCTTTTTCCACTCTTTCACCAACTCCTTCATTAACTCATACACCAACTCCTTCGTCAACTCCTTCACTAACTCCTTTGTGAACTCCTTCACCAACTCCACTAACTCCTTCACTAGCTCAATAACTTCCCTCTTCACCCTCACCATCTCCATCCTCTCTTCTAGTTATAGGCAATATTTCAAGGGCAAAGATTGGGTTGTCTAACAATTGAGTTACATAAACATTAATCATTTGGTGGACTTTCATAAGGTTAATGAGCCTTAAAGAACTTTGATTTGATTCAATCAATCTCAATGACTCGCTAAATTTAAAACCGGGTACACTATAATATGCCTTATGTACTTGAAGGTATCCTAACACCTTTTTCCATCTCACATATTTGCATGTAGCTAACATAATCAAGGTCTACTTTATCAAAAATACTTGTTTGCCTGTCAACATATTTCAACTTCGATTCTACTACGAGCTTCCAACATAAAACAACCTTGTACTACCAAAATGGACCATCATACACTTGTTCATAATAAAAGAGAAATAATTATAGCCAAATCAAAAGGAATATTCACTTGAATATAGCTTAAATATTAACATAGTGTATTAAAGAAATAAAATTATCTTTAAGCTTTAATGCTTAAGAAAGTAACTTTTATATGCTACTCATCACATTAATTTTCTTTAAACTTCAAGATCTTTATCGAATACTGAACAATTTTCATGATATATAAAACAGAGCATCAACAGAGATTAATTATCTCTAAACTAATACTCTTCTTTTAATCTTTTACTTTGTTATACCCCACAAGAATTTCAACCTTGTTCCTAGTTTAAATGAAAATTTGTTTCTTAATTGCTATGCCAGATGGAAAATTATAGAAACATGTATGGTTTGCTGTTTACCTGTCTTGTTTGCCATTAAATCCTCTATGTCAGCAAAAATGTCATTCTGTTTTATGCTCCTATTTTTTATCTTTTATTTTTGGATTCAAAGTGCAAAACATCAGTTCTCAAGATTAGTATTTCATCTTTCCACCAGTTCTGGGTCATGGAGGGGTCATTGCTCTAGCTCTCTCTACTTTTTTCTCGTTAGTTGACAATTAAGAAAATAGAAGAAAACTAGAGGTAGGAATAGCCTAATTGCATGTAGGAAGGTGCTTGACATATACTCTATATTCATAAGAGTTAACTCATATGTTTCTCACTATAATCGTTGCAATTTAGCACATATTGGCATATCAAATTAAGAGTAGATTTCAAGAGTTCAGAACTAAAAATAAAGATATATTTGCTAATGTTACTAACAAAACAAGTAAAAGATAAGTTCTTCCAAACAAACCAAGAACAAATTGACATAGTACCATCTTTTGAAATGTGAAGGACCATATACATTATCATTTTCAAGTTAAAACAGATGGTCTTCTACTTTAATTTTGAGTCATTTTCTCATTAAATCGTTTACCAAAAATACATAACGAGTTACTTAAGTTAACATTATTACTTTATAAATATAATGTATTTGATAACTTTGTGAAATGAAAACAATTTCCTATAACTCTGTTACTTTTATCTTTTACTAACACATTCACTGCCAATAAGAAATTTTCGCAACTATATCAAGAAATAGGAGACTACAGAATACATGGAACAACTCAACAAGCATTTTAGGTTTATGCCAAAAATAAGAGACCACAGCATACAATAAATATGAACAACCATATGATAGAACCATCAAATCAATAAGAAATAGGGGACCGTAATATATAATAAACATAAATTAAAAGCCAAACAAAACAATAGACCTACTACGATGTATTGCCTCTTATCTTATTTCTCAAAAATCTGACAGTGCTGCTTGTGTGACTGAAATAGTGAAAGAGCGTGCAAGTTTCTTCAAACGTTTGAACAAAATATGAGAGAAATAGCAATTTAAGAATGCTCTGCAATCGTCTGAAGAGAAGAAAAAGAATTAAGGATTTTGTGATAAAACAGTGAGTATTGGGAGTTGAAGATTGAAAAGAACCAATTTGTGTATGATGCAAAATTGTAAGAATTGAAGAATCAATTGAAAGTAAAATGATGAGTTTTACACATGTAAAATCCACTATTATTTAAAAATACGAATGTCACATTAATAACAATTGGATCCCATTGATGTGCAACAATTTTTTTAAAAAAATCACTGCATATATAAGATAATATTTAACTGAAGAAGAATAAACTCTACTAGATTTTTCATCCTCATAAGATCTGTTTTGAACATTTTGTAAATGTTTGAGTTCAAATTGAACCAATTCAACTTATATTATGGTATAAATGTTAGGATTTAAATTACACTTTTTACCTATGTTTAAATATTATCAAGAGCATTTAAAGGATAAGAATTACTTCACAACCCAAGTAACGAATTAAATGATCCAAATACGTGGTAGAGGCCTCAAACACGTGAAATTGGGCCTAGTCAGACACAAACAAGCTAGTTAGCAGAATTCACCATTGTGTAACTAAAAAGTAAGTCTGCATTCTCCTAAATTGTAGAGGCCCAAAAATATTTGCCGGTGAACATCTGCCTAAATTTCACCAATAGTACGAGGATTTAACCCTTTTCCCAGCAATAGGAAACATGGCGGCACTTTTGTTTGCCAGGGCTATATCTAGTTAAGATGGGCATATAGTTCTGCCACATCGTCATGATTACAGGACATGCGGGACAAACACAGAGCGTGCCCAACGATGCCAGGACTAGTTATGTTGCCTGTACATAGATTCAGCACCGGAAAAAAAAAAAAAAAAACAGAACTACATTAGTTTATAGTCACAAGTTGATTTTGATAGTTTACAGAGGTTTAATACTTCGCAAAGTCTCTTTGCAGTGGTACTTGAAAGGTCAACATGCATTTCTAGGAATAATGACACTTGGCGGATAAGTATAGAATGAAAACTATCATCATCCTTCTACATGGGCTAACAACTCATGCATTAATAATGGAGCTTGCAAATGGACTTCCGATATGTCAATATTATATTATTGAATAAGAAACAAAGAAACAAAGACAGTAGGCATATAGTTTTAAGCATCCATCGTCAAGCTTCATGGTCTGGTTATTGTACGCTTCCGTTGCCAGTGCTTAGTGTGTCGTGGAAAACAAGATCACAGGCCTAAAGTATAGAACCACACACTCATCAATTGAGGTTTTAAAAATTAGCTAAAGTTCTTAAAACCTTTTCTAAGGCTATATTCCACTTCATCAGAGCAATATCAAGTCATTGCTTTTCTTTTTCTATATAGTTAACTACATATGTTAAAATAAGTGTTCCGCACTTGCTTATCCTATAAAACGGCAAGCATATAAAAGTTGGACTTGTGCTTGAGATAATTGGTTGTGTGGACATGAATGATGCTACGAAGACAAAACAGGATCCAAGATTCCACCAAAGAGAAGAGAAATACAAGACCATTTGCTGACCATCAAAAATAACTGAAAAGAGTTAGAAAGGTGTATCGTCCTTGACAACAACAACGACCATCAAAATATATAGAAACATATAATATAGAAGGTAGTGAAACTGATTGGAGGTTACCTTGATTGCAGGTACACAAAATGTCCTGTAGAAAACATTAAGCAATATTTTCTAACCGCAGAGCTCAAACTCTGTTTTGCACTGTCGGCTGAATAGTAAACTTTTCAAGAGTGGCATCTAGTTTCTCTCCAAGGAATGTAAACCACGCCTAGAAAACGAATAAGGGAAGATAAGGGAAGAAGCACTGTAAAACAAATTAACTAGGTTTGCACAGAACTGGAGACCAGATGACGAGAGGCAAAAAACAACCTTTAACAACACTGACACAGCCATCATCCATGCAGGATATAGCAATCATTAACTTCAAATATAATGAATTCGTGCATATTGGAGATCATTACTTGAATAACAAAATACAACTTGAAATAGAGGAAGCACCTGATCAGAACTTGTGAAACCTCTGATTGTGTCCCCACCAATTATTAAAATTCCTTTCTTTCCAAATGGCTGCAAGATAACTGCCTAAAACGTTGTGATAATGGTTCAGTAATATTAAAGGGTTTGCGACCACTGTTATAATCTAGCATCACTTAATAAATTTTTATCTTCAAATAAACCCCACTGTGCAGGACTTCTACATTACAGAGACAAACAACCCACAAACATAAGCAAAATTTTTAATATCTTTCATCAGTGTTAAAATCAGGTTGATTATCATTTACCTGCGTGTTTGGAGGTAAAAATGGCAGCTCAGACCTCCCAGGATAGAGAGACAAGTTTGCCAGATAGCTTTCTACAAGAAGTTACACAAATCAATCATCTCTTTTTAGCTAATTATCAGAGTATTTACTTCTGATATCACATTATAGGGAAATAAATAAGAACATCAACACAATGTCATTGAAATTGGCAATTGCTTACGTGCTCCAGTTTTCATAACACCTCGATAAAGTAATCCCTGGATCAATTTGGCAGCATCGACAACCAATGCTTCACCATCATTAGATGATTCAGCAGCCACACCAATTTGCAGAACAACACAACAATCATAAACAACTACCAAAGATCTGCAGCATGTAGCAGTTGACACTGATTTCCACACCCTAGGTTGCACAATGAAAAAGATTATTAGCTGGTCATAGTTTACAAAGCCCATCCAACAATTTCACCCAACAGAACTTCTAAACTACCCTAAGAAAAAAAAGAAAAAGAAATCTTACTTCTAACATTCAAAACACAAAAGAGAAACGGACAAACGATGACAACAAGTAGTACCATAACAATTCCGAAATCGCAGTTTCAGAGAGGCCAGAATATATTCTCCGACATTCCACTCCTTGAGGATTTACCTGAAACAAGCACACACAAAAATCAAATCCTCTCCAAATTATCAGGAATTTAAAATGAAAAAGATCAGACATTCAACAAGTACCCTCACCGGAGAGATGGATTTGGGTCGAATGGTCAGCCAAACGAGACCAGCAAGTATATTAGTCACAGCCAATCCAAGCGTCAACAAGTCAGCTCTAGACTGCGAACTGACAAGGAAACACATTCCATCACTCACATACCAACATCTTCAGAAGATTCGGATCATAACCACTCTCCCAATCACTCATAAAATAACCAAACAGAAGCGAAGCAACCAAATCATTAATCAATTCAACAAACTCTAACCATAAAATGATTCAGCATTTCTAACTTCATACCTAAGAAGCTCACCTACTGGCATCGGCAACAGGAGCGATCCCCGAAACAGCGCGATTACAGATCACGGCCAACAGAGCAGCTCCGCCGATGTAGATAGGGAGACTTCGAACAGTGTCGTCGTTGTTGGATACCCAATCGGCAACCCAGTCTCTTCTAGACTTTGGTCCTTTGTAACGCACCTTCAGAAAAAACAAGTACAGGAGGTGAAAACGCAAGCTGTTAAAAGAGGGAAAGGTGAGAGGAGAAGAGTTTGATACATGCGAATCTGAGGAGGAGGAAGCTTTGATGTTGATGATGAGACGAAGAGTTGGGGACGAACGGCGTAGTGTGGATGGGCGTTTGAGGTTCCATGGAGGGGCTGTCTGGAAGATAGTTCCCACTTCCATGTGAAGAACTATTTGTTTGTTTTGTGTTTTGGAAGGTGCCAACAAAAATGGATAATAGCTAAGCAAAGCATGCAAGGATCACGTGCGTTCAAACCCAGAACAAGAATCAGAGACCCTTGGATTTGTTTCGAGTCAAATTCATCGCACTGAAATATCTTAATTACAAAAAAAAGAAATAATAATAGAAAAGGCAAAAATCAGCTCAAAAAATTCCCAATAACTATACTTCTCCTAGTTAACTAAATTGTAACTAATAATTCTAGTTAACTAAACAATAACTAATTGAGCTCTTATCTCAATTTACCATTAACTAAATAAATATTAATTTTTAAATAAAAATTTCATTTTTAAACTATTTATTTTAATAAAATTAAATAAATTTATTAATAAATATTATATAAGAGATTAAAATAAATAATTTTAATTAAATAATTTATTTTTAAGTTTTAAATAATATATAATTATTATCGATAATAAAAATAATATTACAAATAATAAATACCTTAACTTTTAAAATTTAATATATGAAAATAGACGAAGTAATTGTTGGTTATTGTTGTGTATGAAATGAATTTGGGTTGTGTTTGTTTATGAAATGAAATTCTGAATATTGAATTGTAATTGGAATTTGTTGTAAATGGAAATTGTTGATGTATGTAAGTATGTTTTGTGATTGTTATACTTAGAAATTGTTATAAAAGAAAGGAAATGTAAATAAAATTATGATTGTTTTGTGATTGTTAGAATTGGGAATTGTTGTAAATGGAAGGAAATACAAAAAAAAATTATGAAAGTTTTGTGATTGTTTGAAACTTAGAATTGGAAATTGTTGTAAATGAAAATAGAATTATGATTGTTTTGTAATTGATGGGATTGGAAATTGTTGGTTATTGTTATAATGAAAATAGAATTATGAATGTTTTGTGATTGTTGGAATTGGAAATTATTGTAAATGGAATGAAATTGAATTGAGATTTGTAATTTTTGTGAAATTGTGAGTTATTAAATTCAACTGAAATTGGAACTTTGAAATTGGATTTTGGAATTGAATTTTAGCATTTTCGATTTTGGAATTGGAAATTGGAAGTGGATTGGAAATTAAATTTGGAAATGGAATTGGATTTTGGAATTGGATTGAAAATTAAATTTGGAAATGGAATTGGGTTTTGGAATTGGATTGAAAATTAAATTTGGAATTGGAATTGGAATTGGGATTGGATTTTGGAATTGGATTGTAAATTAAATTTAGATTTGGATTTGGATTTTGGCATTTAGCATTTTGGAATTGGAATTTAGAAGTCAATTAAAAATTAAATTTGAAATGGTGATTTATTGATTATTGAATGGTGGAAATTGGCTTGTGATTTATTATTGTATT
>JANZLC010000003.1:11495314-11507810 GCA_026413385.1 Erythroxylum gracilipes
TACTCAATAAGCAAGAGCAAACGTAATTCGTCTTAACTTCATTTACTATTCTAACCCCTAATTTGGGGCGTTACAATTATGGTTCTATTAATATACAAATTAAAAAGTAATATAAGGTAAGATAATATAAAAAATAGGTGAAATTGATATATTAAGAAAAGTGTTTACTCTCAATATCTTCATCATCTAACTAATTTTAGGTACATATAAGGGCTTCCATAGTATGAGGATAAAGTCAAGCATGATGAGGACTAATAACCAGAACACTAGTTCCAAAAGTAGACTCCCAAGCAACATTAATAGATGATGGGATTGCTAATAGGTCTTGTGTAATTACGTACATGATCGAAAAATTATTTTCACAACTCTTCCACTATAACAATACATCAAACTGCACACCTTCAACTTCAACCACACAATCTTCCGTCAAATATTTATCTAACTTCATCATATTGTACGAAATCCTAGCCCTTTTTTCTTTCATAAATTTTGTGAGTGAAAGTAACAAAATGCTTTTAGAAGATGAGCTTGAACCTGAAACTGAAGCTAGAGTTTGAATAACTTGAACTACTATGATTTCAATCTTGAATTTTGTCTTGATTTGATAATCATCAAACAAATCATATCAAATTGTTTAATGATATCTATGTGCTCCTGAGCCTGATCACCATATAACGCATTATATATAAAATCAACTCCCTCCATCTTATACCTTGAATCCAACACAAATATAACTACAATAGTATGTCTAACCATATACCAATAAGAACTCAACTTCTCCATCATTTTCTCTGCCATAACGGGAGTAATCTCATTGGAATCAAATATCCAATCAGATTAAGCTTTCTTTACCCCACATATAGTGCTAAAACAACATGTAAAGTTAGATATTTTGTTCTCGAGAACAATTCATTCACAATGTAAAATAATTCCAACTTTGCACAAAGTTCTCTAGCTAATTCCTATTGGTCTTTTGTAGACATACAAGTGTACTAAGATTCTCTTTGTCTCAGTCTGGTAAACACCTCAACATATTGGATTGCCATCTTAAACATCTTGAAGGTTGATTTCTATTTGGTTGGATAGTCCAAAACCAACTTCTTCATACTTGGAATGCATAACAATCATGTAATTTCTCAACTCCTTTTTGGTGTTCCACTCTAATATACTACACTATTCCAAATTGAATTTATTTATTCCTTTATCATCTCCAATCCATTATTCACAATCAAATTCAGAATATGCACAAAATAACGCATATGGAATAACCTTTCACTAACTAATAAGCTCCTAACCCTTATCTTATCCTTTAACTTTTTGATCATAGCATCATTTTGCTATAATTGTTGATTGTTATGGTGGACAATTTAGTATTGACATTCCAATCTATCAAACACTCCTAACATGGTTTTCAATGTTTCACTTGTATGCGATGCGAGCACATAAATGAACTTACCATATATAACTATGACTTACATCAATCATAACATAATCAAAAATTAAATGATAACAATATTAAATGATATAAATTACCTCAAAAGTTTATTGCATAGAGTCCAGTTGCTGTCAACATAAAGTGTTGTTATCGCCATATAACCCTTCTTTTAGTTAGCTACTATCCACATGTTTGTTGTAATGGCAATTTGTCCTTCAATACTCGATAATGTTCTTAAAATCTCTTTCTTCTTATCCTTGTATAGCTTCATAATGTTCCGCTTCAATGTATTCTGATTTGGAACCTTGAAGGTCGGTTGCAGTGAGTTGCAAAACATCCTAAATCTTTTGATACAAACTGTAGATATTGGATGTTCATCACCAATTATTATAAAAGCAATCAAAAATCTTGATCTATTGTTGTCATAGGATATTGCAGTCATTTTATTCTTTCCTCTCATAAGGTTAGGGGTAAAAAATGTTTGACCTCTTGATACAATCTTCTTTCTATTACACAAATTCATTTGCTTCTTTAAATGAAAGGTTCTATCTTTTAAATTCCTGGCCAACATTTTGTGACAATACCTACATTCGATTTTTCTCCTCCATCCATTGATCTAGTCTTCTTGAAGTAATTCCAAACTTAACTTTTCAATTGACCTGGACTTCTATCCTCACTTAATACAGGACTAGAAGTTTTGACTTCTGTGTTCGGTACTGAATCACAACTATCCACTGAAGGAATATGCTCATCCATCTGAAACAATCAACATATAAGTATATATATATAAGAGATCATATATTGTAATTATAGATTTAAAGTTTATCAGTGACTTATACGATCACATACACGCTATATACACACTCATGTAAATCCGTAAAAACAAATACACGTCTGTGTGTTGTGTGACGTGATCTTAGTGAGTTACACGTTCACATAGACGGGTGTGTACGTGACCATATTAGTCATCGTGGAGTTTTTGTGCAGATCGACGTGTATATGAACGTGTAATTTTTCAAAACTTCATAGTTACTTACAAACCATATAAGTCTGTGAAAACACACCCTAGGCAGCAACAATCGTAGAAAATTCCAAATATTCCACAAATCTAATCTTCAATTGAAATATTCAAAGCCAGAATATGGCGAAGGAACTTTACCTTAGTGGTTGGATGGGGAAGAAGTAAAAAAAGGCTTTGGCGAGGTAGGAAGGAAACGGGACAGTGCCACAAAGGGGCAATTGGAGGTAGTGCGAGGACTAGAAGAGGAAGGCCAAGGATGTAGAGGAAGGTGAAGTAGGCGGCAGGTGATAGACTGATTTGTGTGAAAGAGAGTGATAGAGAGGCTGAAGTCTAAAGGTAAGGAAAATGACCTAGGAGAGAGAAAAAAGGCAGAGAAAAATAACACAACTTAATTTAGACTAAAACGACTGTCATTTTATCTCTTAAAAACTAAAAAAGCTTGGTATAAAATGACAGTCGTCTAAATTTTAAAACTTGTCAATAACTTTGTACTATTAGAGCTTGAGACTTAGCCAACTGGAAGTGATTTGTTAATCTCAGACCAAGTCAGATTAGACCCGAAACCAAATGCCATCTCTAACTATATTAATAATTTTGCCGAGACTAAAGTTTGAATTGGATGCTTATCATCCAAAAGCCGGTACAAAAAGCTCATTACATAAAGAACCCAAATAACTTCTGAAAGCACTAGGATGTCCTCAACTTAGCCTTCATCACAGGATCGTAGACACGTAGCCAGTAAAAAAGAGTGGTCCTGGATAAGAACACTCTTGTAGCTCCGGTTCCCAATTTTGAAGACACATTCAATATATATATATTTAACCTTGCAAAATGAATTTGCAGGATAGAGACTTTGACAAAACTCTCTCTTTACAGCCTTTTTCTTCAGGACTTTTTAGCCTAATCAAAACACATTTGAACACCTGCTTTGCTCGCACTTGTCCAACCACATAAAATCTTCTGTCCCCTTGTGGGAGTTATTTTGGCAAATATACCACCTGAAGAGAAAAGTGAAAATAGTATAGAAGAAGACCATGAGGAAAAAAAAAAGAAGCCGAAACCTAGGTAGGTATTCAGTATTCTTCCTTGTCAGACATGATTTTGCGATACAGATTGTTGGTCAGCCAGTACGCCTTACACTGGGAACAAATGCAGTGAAAGTTCGGAGTCAATGTCTGGACCAGAGCGGACCCAAGTTGCAATCTATAGACTCTAGCTTCTACAGGAGTCAATGTCTGGACCAGAATGGACCCAAGTTGCAATTTCTAGACTTCTAGCTTCTACTTGCACCGCTTTTGTTCACCAATCCCCTAACAAATGTTCCATCGACAATTGTGCCCTCAAAATTAGCGATGCCAACGTCAATCTTGGATTTAATGACCAAAATTAAATTCTCTTTATTGGAGGTAAAGAATGTCAACTAACAAAGGATTTATTATTTTTAATCTTTTTAGTAATAAAGAAATTTTCAATTATTATCTTTTAAATGAGTAGTTAAATTATACACGATAAAATTTAACTAAGTGCGCATTTGCACTAATTACTAGTTTTTGAACAGTTCAATTAAGATATTTAGATATAAACTCAGCGACCTATATTATTTAGGATATATGGATGGCTTCTATTTACTAGTCTACACCAACCTGAATTAAACAAACAATTTTTAAATTAGAATTAAATATATAGAACTCAAATCGGAGTTGGTTGCCATCTCTAATATTGTCTCAAAGGTATGGGTCAAGTTGAACGCTGTCCGTGGTAGCCTAGTTCAAAATCTACGGGCAATTAATCAACTTGAAGGATCGTATAGTGATACGGATACCCTAAGTTGTGTAACTTGTTTGGAAATAGAGGGAGGCAAAACCGAAATCGATGCTTATGTAGACATATTTAAAAGCGTTTTACTTTTATTCATTTTGTTGCCTTCAATAATCGCTGGCATTGGGGATGAATACGATCTTTTCTCCAACATTATTCATTTTATATGCGTGAAATTAGCTTTTGTAAATTAAATATACGTCATAACACTTTCTTCTGCTTTCATTGAATAATTCAATAAGGAATAATATATTAAAAAACTTCTAATTTTTTAAATTATTTATTCAATTCAAATATATTTTGAGCCCTATGAGCATATAGAAATTGTCTGTTTTAATAAGATAAGAGCTAATGGTTTTATTAGAAATTTATGTGGTTTTTTATTATTATAATCAATCATCTCCCAACAAATCCAATGCATAAGTTTGGACTGTTAAAGTCCTAGGTTGGTTTGTTTTATGTGGTTTTTTAAATCACAAAATGATATTATTGTCAACTTTGTAGACTAGTCATTACCTTTAATTAAAAGAATCAATCGAGTAATGAATATTTAGAAATTATTTTTCACAAATTTATTTAATAAACAGTGTTTTTACTTTTTATAATAAACAGTAATAAATAACCCAAAAATTTCCCGCACGCGTGTAGTAAAGCATAGGACGAGAGGTAAGGGGGGATAAAAACAGGTAAAATGTGGCAGAGAGGAGAGAATGAACGGCCGCCACCAATTTCGTGTGTACCAAAGTGACCTAAGAACAAGCATCGTCTAAGCGAAGCACTAGAGAGGATATGATATGACAGACAAAGAGCCACTGGACGAGGGGAGGACCCAGCTGCAAAATTCCGTGTTTAATACGGACAGGCTTTAGGAATTAGAAACAGAGAGCATCAGAGTGAGTGAACAACGCGTGGTGTGTATGGAGCAATTCCAGCGTAACCACACCCAGTCAAAACAGCACGTGGCGACAGGGTACTGCGCAGAAGGGAATTGAAAAATGACAGCAAGAGTTACTAATATAGGTGATGAGTGGGGTCCATGTTTTCTTATCCTCCTCCACCACCGTAGAGAAGATAGGACTCGGGACAACTCACAGAGCCGCAGAATATGCCAAGTTCACGGTCCAGAGACACCAGCTCCTCCACCATCCCTTTTTCTTCCATCTGCTCTTTTTCCATTTGTCTGCAGACATTTCGCACTAATTATGAACACCCAACCACATCCTTCCTCTTCCTTCTTCACTTAGATTTGGTTTCGATGAATCCACCATTTTACAGAAATTTTTTCCATTGCAATCCTCTAACCATGGTTTACTTATCCTTTGTCCATAAAACCACAGACCCATTAGTATCTCCTTAAATTATATTAATTACACTTGACTTGAGGATTCGGAAAAGGAAGATATTCCCATATTTCAATTATATAGACATTTTATTATTTTTATGTAGCTGTCCCCTCAAACATTATGTCATTTCCTTTAATTTAAATCTTTAAATTATTATTAAGATTATTTAATCACATTGACTTCCAGGTGATTTACAGTTATGAATTGTTACGTATGATTAGTAACTTGTTCAATCATTTAAAGATGTCATGTTATTTAAATTTGGTATGACTTATTTGCTTCATTATCATTAAGATGAAGAAAAATCATACAGATCTTAAGAAACAAAGTTTAGATCAAATGTAACTCATGCCTAACAAAAAGATCCTATCCCTTGAGATGAATTAGAAATTCTAAATCACTAATTTGTAAGAAAGAATATTATGTCCTTAGAGCGCTATTAGGAGCACTAAAGTCACTTCCATGTTATGAATCTGATCTGAACAACAGAATACACTATTCATTTCTTCAAAAAAAAAAAACAGAATATACTATTCATAAGTCACACCCAAATTCACCATTTCATTACTCAATTGCTTCTACCAAGAAACCAGCATCTAGTGGACGGTGTCATAATTAAAGGAAGGGGATATTTCCGAAAAACATGTTGCCTTAGCCTAGGTCCTATCGACAAAGAAAAGTCAGCAAATCAGACGTAGGACGATTCGTGATCTTAGAAAGCTTCGCCGTATAAATATTGGTGCACTGAGCACACATCAGTTCTTGTCTTCCTGCCTGCGGAGCATTATAACTTAGCCCCTCTTTTACGTCTCAACCCCCAAATCAGTCGAACCCTAAATTGCCCAAACAAATTCTTTTAACTAATCATATCAAACGGAACATACTTCATTTCTCTTTTCCGTTCCTTAAATTTTCCTTTTTCGCTTCTTCTCGTTTTCTTTCCTATCTGTGCACGGACTAATAGTTGTTCCCCTGTCAACTTGAGGAAAAGACAACAATTTCGTACACATGTCTCGTAGTTGCTCGCAGTGTGGCAACAACGGCCACAATTCTCGCACCTGCGGCGAGACTGCTGGTGGTTCAGGCAGTGGCGCCGCCGCCGAGAACTGTATTATGCTGTTTGGTGTTAGGCTAACTGAAGGAACTAACTCGTTTAGAAAAAGCGTTAGCATGAACAATCTCTCACAGTATGATCAGCCACAGGACCACAATTCCGATGTCGCCGCCGGTTATGAATCAGATGACGTCGTCCACGCCTCCGGAAGAAGCCGCGAGCGGAAGAGAGGTGCTTTTAATACCATCAGGGAAAAAAAAATACATTTCTTTTCATCTGGGGTTTTCTCGTTTTGACTTGTTCTGTGTTATTTCGATTGTTTGTTTTGTTTTTTCCTTTTATCTTGAGTAGGAGTTCCGTGGACAGAAGAAGAACACAGACTTTTCTTGGTTGGATTGCAGAAAGTTGGCAAAGGTGATTGGAGGGGGATTTCAAGGAACTTTGTGAAGACTCGAACTCCGACCCAAGTGGCTAGTCATGCTCAGAAGTATTTTCTCCGGCGAAGCAATCAGAATCGCCGTCGCCGCCGATCAAGTCTCTTTGATATTACCACTGATACGGTATGTACCACCAGATATCAATGAGCCCAATTAAACTTTTTTAATAGCGGTCTGCTCCTAAATGTGTGATTGCTAGTTACTGGAGCAATTATAGTTGATACAGGTATGAATATGGTTATAGTAAAATTACGACACTCTGGTGACAATTGCAATTGCTGGAGATCTATTCTGGATCTTTAGCTCAAATCAATAATTGGCTAGCCATGAAATTTTGACCTTTTCATGATACAGGATGATATCATATTAACTTGATCACTTTCTCAAACTTGTAATTTACAGTTCACAAGTTCATCAATGGAAGAAGACCAAGTCCGTCAGGAACCTGTAATGTTACCACTGCCGCAAACAAATCCAAAGTTGAGCAGCAATATAGGAGGGTTCGCTACGCCATCTTTTCCGGTGAGTCTAAGTCCAGTTGTATTGTCAGTGAGTGGAGAGAGCTCAGTGGAGAAGTTTATGTTAGGACCGAGTAGCCAATCAAGATCACCAACCAAGCTTATACGTCCAATACCAATCCTGCCACTACCTGTTCCTCCATCTTCGAAAATGGCTGATCTTAACCTGAACCAGACAAGCCCTAAAAACCCTTTGCCGTTGTCTCTCAAGCTATCAACACCGTCCTCCAACTCCGAGGAGCAGTCACGCTCGTCAGTATTCCAGCCCATGTCTAGTTCTGGGGATAGCATCATTAGTGTTGCTTGAAGAATGTATTAAATTAATCCTATGTTAAAATTAAGGTTGTAAAGGTTGATTGAAGAAGGGAAGTGATGTCTCTTTAGATCAAGATAAATTGGGTTAGTCAGGAAAAGCAAAAAGATGGAGTAGCTTAGTTTAATCAGCGATTACGGTGTTAGCTGTTTAGGTGATTCCTTGTTTGTACAGGTTTTAAAGAGATGGGATGTCGTTGTCGTTTGAGTGGGGAAGATGTAATTCCCGGGTTTAGTTTGTCTGTTTCCCTATATGCTGAAATGATAGGGGCACCAAGTACGCTTCCCTACAATTTGGTCCGTTGTTGTTTCGAGACATTGCCTGGCATATATATTTCTATATGAACCAGAATTATTCTGTTTATTTTATTCCGATTTCTACTTTGATGCATGCCTTTAATCTTGTGTTTCTATTTCCTTTTGAAGAAGAGGAATCTCGCTATTTCATATCCTTTGGATTCGGAAAAACCAATTAAGATGGATAAATTCTTTTGGATTGCTAGTTCGCTCTCGTCTAATAACATTTTCAGTTATCAGAATTTCATTCTTTCCCCAAAATCTCGGTGTCACAATAGTATGTCCTTGTAACATCAACATAAGCTTCTGCGCCGATACTTTCTGTGGAGGACTGAATCAACTTAAAGTCATAATCTGTACTGCTATTTCTGAAAAGTGAAAACTAAGCTAATCCCTTGTGGTGGTTTGAAACAAACTTATTGTAAATCTAATTACAACCTAGAATGTATTGTCAAAGGATTGTGAAAATACAATTTGTTTTGAAATCGCAGAAAAAAACAGCAGAAGTGCAGGATCCTTTCGTAGATAGGGGGCTATAAACTTTCCAGTCCGGCCGTGCAGGTTTTCCTCTTGATTTGCATGTCACTGCCCACCTGTTAAACAAAATTTGGAAGCTTAATATGAAAGGTAGATATGTCTAAGATACTGCAATCTTTCTGCTGTAAAGACAAAATGTTTCTGAAATTCAGGAACGAGAGGATGGTCAGAATGATTTCCCTTTCATTGTAGTTTGATGAATTACAAATTCGAATCATAAAAATAGGATTTTTGTAAAATGCAAAAAGGTTGCGTATAATTAATATGGTCAAGGAACACCTTAATTATCACGTGGGTTTCTGATGCATAAACCATCGGTATTGTTGGATTAGAGTGGTTCAACTTCTGTGATGTGACATGGAATTTTACTGAAATTAGTACAAACACCTGTACTTAAATCATTGAATCAAACTAATAAGTTGGTAAGTGAAAGCCACTTGTGATCCAAATAATGTCATCTCTGCAGCAACGTCATTGAAGCATGAAGAAGGCGATTTGGACAATAATTGATTCGCTGAAACCAACAGTAGTGTGTACACACAGTGATACGATATACTTATGACCTGGTTGTCTTTATCTCTCTGATTCAAGTACCAAATGCTGTGTCATTTAGGTGATTTAAGACTATATTTAATTGAAAGTTTATTAATTAAAAGTTTGTTAATAGAAAGAAATGAAACGTAATATTATTTTATTATTAAAAAAAGATGATAATTTAAGGGATATAGTTGAGTGGCAAGGACTCATCCATCTTTAACCAAAAGTCAAGGGTTTGATCTTTAGCTTTGGGTATAGAGCAGCCTTAAATTTTTAGACCAGTTGTCTTATCCTGTGAGGAGCCTACAAACCAACGAAGGGATTAGTCACTGAATTCACCGGTGAATACCCTAATTGAGACCCAAAAAAAAGAGATGATAATTTAGCCATTCCAGCCAGACCTTACATGCTGCATATATTTTAATTATTCGCATATTCACAGTGGTACTTTTTAGTGTACAGTATTTTGGTAACATCCAACCACCTCATGCTTTGTAGTAACCACTATTAAGAATCGTCACACCCTCTTACCTTACTGTATAGTTCCGTGCCTATGTAAAGAATTCCATATTGTAGGGAAATAAGTAAATGCATCTCAATTTTCTCTCTCTTCAGCCTTGTACTGATTTCACCGTTAGAATTCTACCGTCAGAGACCACTTCAGCATTCTTTTTTTCAAGTCTACATATTCTCTCAACAAAGACCCAATTGAAGCATTAGTCCAACAAGAGGACACAAACTCATTCCAGCATAAGTCAAGCCATTAATCGACGTCGTTTCTGGGGATGAGAAGAAGATTGTCTTCTCCTCCTCATTTTTGACAATGCAGGTGAACGAAGAATCTAGCACCCGGCAAACCTTCTGCGATGATGTTTACACAACTGAAGGAACAAATAATGTGGATCCTAATTAAGTTAAAGCATGAAAAAGGTGTTCCACTCGATGTAGGATCACATACACAGCGGAAATAAAAATTGTAATCCTATATTTATCTATTGCGTTTAACAAATATACTAATAGTACGAACATGTAAAAATAAATACCTGAAATTTGTAAAGATTAATCGGTAATAAACTTCGAAAATACGAAGTTTCTATGCACTCCACACTAAAAAATATCGCTTTTAATACTTGATATAACTACTGTTAAATTTGAATCTTCAAAAATAAAGAAAACAAATTTTCTATTTCCTTTCTCTTATTTATTTTCAACTTACAAGAATAAAAGAGTATCAATCTATCACTCTTCTCTTCGTAAGTATATATAAACGTACCAAACATGAAAAAAATATCTCTGATAAACTCTACCTACTTCTTCGATGTTTTTAACGTTTTTTTTAAAACTTAAAAACTTCACACGACACAACTTTTCGTTTTGGTTTTAACATGTAAAACCAAAACTAAACCACCCAATGGACAACACATTTTTTTACCTTCTGATACCTTTCGTATTTTTTTTAAATAATAATAATTATTTATAAAATGATAAAATAAAACTATTAAAATTTATTCATTTATTTTGCACAAGAAAATTTCTAATATTAATTATATTTTCTGTGTTAGCAAAAAAATAATAATATACCATATAGATTATTTAATAAATTATCTCATAATAACTTAAATAATCATAAACAAGAAATATTACACTCGTAAGTGTATGCCCACATAGGTTCATTACTAAGCTGGCAGTAATTAATCCAATTAATTAGTAATTAAGGTTGGCGTCTAACAATGCTCCTCAACGATCGAATAGTGTGAAGTAACAACCTTACAAAGACGGAACCTGATTAAGGATAATGTATTATTATCTTCTATCATTACAACTCCAGATTATCTTAAGGTATGATTTAACTGTCAAACCCTATTAGATAACCAACTATGTTACATGTTGATTATTAATGATTGGTGAATGACTTAAGAAACTCCTTTTCCTCACTCATTCAATAGCCCTGGCCAAGGTCTTGAAACAACCATTAAGAACAATAACAATATAGAGCTCAAATTCATTACCTAGAGTTAATGAATCCCGTCTTGACTCACTACTAATCAGATAGGTACTTAATTATATGCAATGATCATTCAACTTGCAATTTTACATACTAGGTGTCCGACATCAAAACATAATTAAGTGACCTATTGATTACTATGATGATCTCAGGTTAAAGAAAAAATATATATTTAAATCCTTATAAGAATATCCCTGTAACATCCCACCCCCGATGAGAAGGGCAGAATGGTAAATTAGAAAGGGCTAAGAGTGTTTAGAATTGTTTTGAAATCTGTATGCATAACCTTACATGTGAACAGTGAAAAATTGCACAAAAAAATGACTGTACATGCATTAATGACATTTCCCGGTGTATGTTCCTAACTGTGAATTTATTGTGGAAAAATATGATTTCATGCTTGAAATATTATTTGGAGTGAACTGTTATGTGTTTTACATTTTTGGGCAATTTTAGAAATTTTCTGGAATTTTTAGGGAAAAATTTTCGGACCGAAAAAATCGCCGCCTGACAGACCAATAGGTTTCCGGAACCTAAAATTTCTTCCCAATGGCACTGGAATAGTGAGTAAATGATTTTGGGATTATAAGTGGGACCATTGGTATTGGATGATTTAGAACTTGCATGTATTAGGGATTCTTTTATTCAATGTTATAAATTGATTTTGTTCCTCCTTAAAATGACAAGTGTTAAACTCATTAAATGCTTGGGTTTAGTCACCCTCATTCTCGACACTTCCATACAAAAGCCAACAAAATAATTTGGAAAAAAATGAAGGTTTTCTTGGATTCTTCTCCTTATTTCTTCTCTCCATCTTCGTAGGTTTCTTCTTCCTCCCCTCTTCTTGATTTTGCTTGCTTCTCTTTGCCATCTCCTTCTCCATGGCTTGCTCTTCCTTGGTCTTAAGCATATACAACACAAGTTCAACCTAAGCTCAAGTTAATGGTGATGTCGTGTATGGTGTGAGAGTTAAGAAGTTGGTGAAGAGTTTGAAGATTTGGCAAAAATGGAAGCTTGACTAAGTAAGAATCATGTCCTTGCCTTGTTGTATGTTAGCTAAATGCATAATTGTGACATTTTGTGCATCAATTGCATGAGGTTGTGCTTGACTATATGGGTATGTTGCTTCTTTGATTGATTGATGATTGGTAAATGATGAATTAGAAGCTAATGGATGAGATG
>JANZLC010000003.1:11532919-11547758 GCA_026413385.1 Erythroxylum gracilipes
GATTAGAGCATCCTAAGACAAGTATGATGACTTGTATGTGAATTTTGAACCTAGGCAATGTAAGGTAGAAATTGAATATCAAATGGATGCTAATATGCTCATGTACTTAATAAATGGCATTGTTTTGAACAACCATGCATGTGGATTTCAAAAGATGGTTTTTCTTTGATGAAATAATGTTTTCGAAGTTACTTATGCATAAATGAATCATGTATGCTGCATGTTTTTGTTCTCTTTTGCCTTAAAGCAATAACAAGTTTTCATATTATCAGTTGGACCAATAAATAAAGGCATGGTGCCATACTTGATTTTATACCTAATAATTGGACATGATTTGTTTTGTGATTGGTGAGAAAATAATTGGCCAATCGTGTGCTGGGCACACCTGATTTATGATTAACCAACCCCTCGTATCCTTGACGCTGGTACATAAAATTCTAGTCACCGTATAGACGTATTTCTACGGGACTCGCGGGTGATTCCACACCTAGGGTCTGGACACCAACGAGGTCATCACCTAGGGTCATGACGCTCTTGTCGACTGTAGTCATGACTCACCATGGATGAAAGTCGAGCCAACACCGAGTATCGGTGGGTGTGCACATTAGTTTACCCAACTAGTGGTGTCACACATGATTGTTTTGGCTTATCCTGATATTGGTTTTCCTATTAAGATTTGATTGATACATATGATATTATATGCTTTTGTGCACTGGAATTGGGGCCTATGTTTACTGGATGGGTGAGTTAACAGGCTAGGCCTATGGTTCATAACTAGTATACATTGAGTCATAGGCTGGGCCTATGTGTTTTTTTTATGTCATGTATATTCACTTTATAAGTTATCTACACCGCCTTGGTATGAATCGAATTCTATTTGTGATATAGGTTTTTCCTACTCACTGAGTACCTAGTGTACTCATCCCCTTCTGCTTTCCAACTATGCAGGTTAATTTAGTGAGTTTGAAGCCCTGAGTGGATCGTGTGGTCTTTTGATTGTTTCAGGGTATTACCACACGTGGGTAGTTTCCTATTTTGTACTTTTATTGTCTAGTGGCTCATGAACTATGTTTATGTAGATACGCTTTATGATTTTGTATGTAACTTTTGATTGCCTTGTGTTTTATAAAAGACTTTATGTTTGAACTTTTGATACTGTTGTTGAGATTGCCTTGAGTGGACTTTAAAGTCCTGAAGTTGTCGTAAAATTTTTGGTATGAATGTAGAAGTGTGTTTAAAATTGTTTGCAGGTTTTGGAATTTTTAAAATACAGCCGTTTTGCTACCCAAATTTTTTCAAAATTTTCAAGAAAAGGAGATATATTCAGTTAGCCTTGCATAGTCGGATTAAGGATACCATTAGTGTCCTTAGCCCAAGTATGCGACGGTTGTCATGGGTCCGATGTGGTACCGGGTTGTTACACTCTATTTTGTAGATTTTCTTTATCCTTTGATTGCTCAATTGATTCAACTGTCTCATTTACACTTTTCCCCTTTAATTAAATTTAATGTTTCACATATTAGCTTATTATTATCACTAAGAATAAAAATATTAGTAGTAACATTTTTTTATCACAAGAATTATTAGTTAGAACTTGAATTGGTCCAACAATCTCTCCTTTTTGGATGATTCAAATATTTGGTGATATTTAAGATAATAAATGGCATTGAATAAGTTTTTTTAATGCTAAAGTAATGTATAATGCATACTACCCCTTAGTTCATGCAACATAAAGTGATCAAGTTTCAATATTACTATTCTCTCTTCTTTTTGTCAGCACTAAAAAGGAATATGATATATAAACCTATAAGAACTAAAAAGAAAAACAAATAACTTTTACCTTTCCCTTTTTAAAAACTTTATCATATGGGCAAAGAGTACAATTAAAGAATTTATAAGATCAAAGAGCAATTCTTATGTAACATTTTCAAAGATCAATCCATCTCCCCTTAAATATATATAATAATGCTTCCTTTCGTAAATTCATATACTAAGTTGTTATGCTCAAATGTTATCAATATGAAAATAAGTGTATACCTCCTATTATATACCACTAATGGTTACCTTATTTTCTTCCTCATTTGGTTTAACAATTGATTTTTTTCTTCAAAATGTAAAAGATTGAATTAACTTAATCAAAATCAACAAATACATTAAAAAAATACAACAATGAGGCTAGAATATGTTAAAACTTATACTAGCAAAGCTAGAAGAGTTACAACAATCCATAAATAGGAATTACAAGGAAAGTTTAGTGATCACTTATAGAGATAGATCAAACATAATATCACAAGCTAAAGATGCTAGAATAAGTTTAAGGAGGAATTTGGTTAGATTCGACTCAAAATCCCCTATGGAATTCCCAAAGATTTTAATATTTCTTTCCCTCCATAAGCGGTAGACAATCAATCCAAGGTAATTATAAGGAGTCTCTTGTCACCCTTGTTTTTCATGTTGAGGTTGGTTACCCATTAAGTGACATTTAACCAATCAATATTAGGGTAAATAAGGCTACAAAGGTGAAGAAGATAGTTCCTTATAGGCAATAAGTAGGAACGTTTAAAAAATAAATGTTTTTGTGTCTCTTGCTTACTACCATATAACACACACCGACTGTTGTCTATAAGAAACTTAAGCTTACCTTAGTGCTAAGCATCAAATAGACTACTAACCAAAGTATAAAAGAGCGGGATGGAACAATTAGAAAACTTTAAGGATCAATTCTGAGTCCATTGCCCACAGTAAGGGAGGATTGATCAAGTCCATAGCTTGGTTGTAATTGAATGGAATGGCCAATACTAGGAGTTATTCAGCAAATGTCTCTAACCTTAGTATTGATAGGTACAAGAACTTTAATCATATTGAATTCTCAATGCTTATACAAAGGGCCTAACCTTTGCAAATTATTAAACCAAAAGTTAGTAGCTTTACCATCACCTATTATGTGCTTGATGTGGTTCTACATGAATCGTCTGGTGAGTAAATTTTGCTAAAAGGTGAGGGAGTGAGCAGGTTTGACTCCTACTATCCAAATGATTTGTTCTTTAAGGTGATACATATGAATCTACTTCATCCACAAATTCTCCTTGTTAGCACAAATTTTCTACAATCTTTTGGCTATAAAAACCTTAGACTTTATTTTGATTAAGCTTAATCTAGACCGTCCATTCTACTTAGGAAGCATAAAGTGCTCCATTTGACACTCAGGATTTTGATGATACTACTAGGCCACTTCAAAAAAAAATCTCTTTTAAGCTTGTCAATTTTCTTCATGACTCCTTTAGGTAGTGCTAGGTGAGAACACAAATAGACATAGAGATTATTGAGTACAGATATTACAAGTTGGATCCTCCCACTATAAGACAATGATCTATTGCATGAAGATTATAGCATTCTTTCAATAAAGCTAATTAGTGGAGAACAGTCCAAAATATTCAACTTCCTAGTTGAAATAAAGACCCCTAAGTTTCTAAAGGGAACTTACTTAAGTTTTAATCCCAATGAGGAGGAGCATAGTTGAGTATTATTGTGAGTAGAAGCAAAAAAGTAAATACAACTTTTACTTGGATAGAAACTTAAGCCCAACAACTCTTTGAAAATTTTCAATGACTTCATCAGCAGGTTAATAGAGTCTTGATCATCTCAATGGAAGTAAAAGGTTGAACAACTGATCTTTTAATACCAACATCCTCATTTAGCTCATATAATGACTCTTGGTAATTTTTATTTTAAAATAAAAATTTGAAGATCTTTTATTATTCCTAATTTGATATTAGTATAAGTGATTACAATTGTAAGTATTCATTTGGTGCTACTTGATATTAACATATAAGACAAAGAAATCAATATGTTTTAAGTACCCATAAAAAAATTAAGTTCTTATGAATTAGTGCTTAAACCTTTTTTATCCATATCTTTTTAGGTTTACTTAATAAGATTTTTTTTAAGAACAATTTTTTATAGATATGTCTACAATCAACACAAAAAATAACAATTCATATAAGATGATTTAGAGGTATATGAATTATGTGAGTGTGAATTACAAAAATTATATATATATATATATACATACATACAACACCAAAAATAAAAATTCATATAAGATGATTTAGAGGTATATGAATTATGTGAGTCTGAATTATAAAAATTATATATATATGCATTTCTATTTCTTGATGGATGATTTAAGTGATATAATACTCTCTTTTGGATATATGGGGGATTAGGTGTTATACTTATGTGATAATAAAACCTATCAAATTCTTTAGCATATGACATTCTCTTTTCAAGAAAAGATGACTTATTGTGATTTTAAGCAAATGTTATGCTTCGTTGTTTCTCATAAGACCAATATTCAATATGAGTAAGTTTCAAGCCTTTATTCTTATAATGAGACCTATAATGATTATAATCTTGTTTATATCATTTTAATGATAAACAAAACTATATGAATGAGAAGGATGTTGCATAAAAATTATGATTATTTTTTCCTTGAATGTTATACATTATATGTTTAGAATGTGACTTATAAATGAATCCATAAAAATTCTCTTTTGTTGTGGATATAAAGGATGATGGATGAGAATATGATTTTCATACACATTTAGAAGATGCAATATGCTTATATCACAATTTAGGCATAGTATCATCTTGTAAAGGCTTGCTCCTCACAAAAATTATCTTTGTATTGAACAATACACTTTTATAAGTGAAACCAATTCCATGCCTATCATTAGGTTTCTTTTGGGCTCCAATAATGCTATTTAATATTTCACTTCATAGAGTGAACTTAGAAAATGATTCTTTGAAGATATTGATCTCCTTATTCAATGTATATTCTTATAAAACAAATCATTAACTTTATCATTAGCAACAACTACATTATTAGATTCTATCATGTGTGTGTGTGTGTGTGTCTATATATATATATATATCTCACATTTTAATTTCTTATTCTTAATCATGCATGTATATAAGATTTTTTGAACCTTTTTATACTTGGAAGATACTTTCTCCTTTTTCATACTTGCGGCCTCTAAACATTCAACTCACTTATCATATGAAATATTAACATTATAATCATCATTATCAACTTAAGAATTTCAAGAAGAGATATCTCATCATTACTAGTTATAAAGCATATCTTGTCCGCCATATTTTTTTGATTCCTCACTCTTAGAACTAGTAGTGTCATCTTATAGACTTAGGTTATGTTTGGTTAGGGGTTTATTAATGGAATGTAATATTATTCCATAATTTAGGAGGAGGCTTTATAATGGAATGGAATGGCAGAGGAGGGTTTCATATTACATCTCATTCCATCCTAAACAGTAAAAATGAGAAACTTCCGATTTAGGGGGTTTAGGATGAAATGTAAAATGATAAACAACTTTTCACTATATTACATTATAAACACTTCTTCCAAACAACATTTCACTATATTACAATATGAACCCTTCCATCCCCCCAAATAATAATTTTCTAATATTACATCCATTTACATTCCATTCCATTAAAAACCTTACGTCCAACCAAGCATAACCTTAAGTACTTTCTTCTTCTTCTTTAATTGTTTTTTTTCCTATTTTTCTTGAAAAACTTATTAAATTTCCTTATAGTGAGCTTTATATCATCCTTATCACTCTCACAGTTATAGGTCCACCCATTATCAATTTTCTCATCCTTTGGAGACTTAAAATGCCACACTTCTTATCGGAAATACTTCCTCTTTATATAGTTCATTCATCTGTATCTCATAGGTGAAGAGTGATCCAAATAGCTCTTCTAATAGAAAAATATTCAAATATTTTTCTTCTTATATGACTACCACCTTTGCCTCCCAAACCTTTAGTAAAGACCTAAGAGATTTCTCACAAATTTAAGCTTAGTATAAGCCTTACCAAATCCTTTAAGAGAATTAATGATATAAATGAAGTGAGTATGCATATCAAAAATTGGCCCATTTTCTCTATATGAAATAATTCATATTGATGCACTAATAATCTCACTTTGCTTTCATTTACTTAAGTAGTTTCCTAATGTATGATTTCAAGTGTGTTACATATCTCATATGCGGCTTCATACATAAATACATAATTTAATTCATTTCTATTTTAGCGTACAAAACAAAATATGCATGACTTTGTAATTTAACATAATGAGTCTCTTATCATTATCACTTCTTACTTCTATTCTTTGGTAGCTTATTCTTCACTCTATCTATAACTATAGTTCTCATAATGACATAAAGAACATTCTCCATAATTTCCCAAAGATCAACCTTTTTGGCTAAAGAAAGTATTTCATCATATTTTTCAATAAATGTAACTGTCAGCTTCAAATAAAATAGGTTATACCTATACATTAACTTATTGGCTAAAAAGTGGAAAAACTTTTGTCGTAATGATCTTTTTTAAATTTATCTAGAACATATATGCAATGAATAAGATTGACTTTAATACTAATTATTGGTCCTTTGATGGTACACAAGGGGTAAAATGTGTGTTTTTTCATTTTTTTTCCCTATTTGAAAAATAATGAATGAATTGTCTATTTTAATGAAAGATTATGGCAAATTTATATATGATAATCATAAAGAAATAATAATAATAATAATAATAATAATAATAATAATAATAATAATAATAATAATAATAATAATAATAATAATAATAATACCAATTAAAGAGAGTATCAAAATAGAAATAAAATTGACTTATAATGGTTTAACCAAATAACCTTTAGTCTATGTCCACTTCCTAAGTTTCACTTAGGAATTCATTATTTTATTCTTTTATTAATGAAGAGCAACCATCTATGCATTATCTTCTTTAGCACAAGTAAAAATTAATCCTCTAAAATCTTGTTTAAGGTCAAAAAGGCCCTCACAATGTGATATAAAGTAATTTCACCAATTATAGTGATTACATAACCATATAACTCAGAACATCTTTCTTTTGCTCACACTAATGAATAACGACTCAATATATGTTATGTCATGTTGCATGCATTCTCTAAACTTTTAAAGGTCTTATTAACTCTCTAGTATGCCTAAGGCCACTCCCATAACTTATACATTATAATCAAACAACTTAAAATATTCATTAGAGAAAAAAGCTAGCTATTACAATGACTAATAACTATAACATTAGTTAACCGACAAGGTCTTAAATTCATAGTATAGGTTATCAAATCATATTATTTGAACACTTACCTACATTGGTCAAGCAATATACTCAAAAACCTAAAATATTAGTTGATCATTATACAAACAAAAATTTCTAATTTCTAAAGTTCTTTTAAGGTGGATTAAGAGATTTTTCTTTAAAGGTTAAAACAAAATTATTCTTGATTATGAAACAATATATATAGTACGAAATCTACACAAATGATCATGTAATGATTGAGGCTTAAATTCATTGAAATGATTAAGATAAGGTTACCAGAAGGATTACAATAATTTTCTTAAATCTTGATATGCTTGATTTTTTCTTGTTCTTGGTCCTTCATATGAATTTTCTTCATGCTCTCTCAAGTTGCATATTAACTCCACTTTGTTTATTTTCTTTATTCTTTGGTTAATCAATTGATTCAATTAACTTTTTTTATCACTTTACCTTTTCATTGAACTTTATCTTTCATATATTAGCTTATTAATATCACCAATGATAAAAAATATTAGTAGCAATATGTATTGTCATCATCAAAACTATGTGTTGGAATCTAATTTAGTCTAACAAGATCTTTAATTAGAAAAATGATATATATTATCAGACAATCATAAAACAAAATAGACCCTTATAAAAATACAAAAGAAACTAAAAAGAACAAACAAATCTTATCATGTCAAATATGCCTTATAGCCAAAATAAGGTAGCCTACGCATTTTAACCCATACTCAAACTCTAATATGTTGTCATGATAAACTTAAACTCCTTAATAAAGGTTCCTCTTAATTTCATGGTGGCTTATAGACATTATGTCTTCCAATGATGATGTGTTATATTCATACATAAATATACATACAAATATATATAATTAATGTCTCTTCTTTTCTTTGTGATTTCTTTCACCCAAGTTAAAAAAATAAATAGGAAAATATGGTTAAAAAACATCAATTTGAATTAAATAAAATATCAGGGAATTGTGAAAATAGGTGTTGACCCACACTATAAGTAAAGATACACAAAAGAGATAAAAGATGGAGCGCAATTAAGATAAAATCGATTGTCCCTCCTCAAAATTTTCCAACACCTCTAGGATTTTCTGTAATACTTGTGTTAAAAATTAAAAAAAAATCTAAGGGTTTTTAATTTATTTTATCATCTAATTGATTATAATTGCATCACTATTTTTGTTTCTAAAATTTTCTCCACTTCACTCAAGCCTTCCCCTCCAAGAAGAAAATGTTCTAGGTGTATAAACTGAATTTCCTTTACTATTTCCCTTTTTCTACACTTACCAATATTTAAAATTAATGATAATATATAATAATTCTTAATAGATGGAAATTATAATAAATATACATGTAAAAGCTCGAATTAAAATAAATTAGTCATTATTGTAAACCTATCATTGTAAACGTATCAAATCCTATTATAGTTAATATATAATTGAAATTTAATTAAGACTAGGTTAAACTTAAATGTATGAAATTAGATATGATATAAATGAAATTAAACTTAATGATGATATTTGTGTTTGGTCCCATCCTAGACCGAAATTAATAGGTTTGGTTAGCATTAATTGTGCCTCAAGCTAGACTTATTTTTTTTTAATTTTTACACTTGGGTAATCTAAATATATTAAGTATAAATGATGCAATTTTCAGTAAAATGACATTATTTTGAGTAAAACAATGTTGTTTTTAAAATTTAGACTAAAAAAATAATCAGGCTTAGCTCAGGCCCAATTAACCTTTTAGTCGCCAAGTCAAATCAAGCTCGGGCTCGATCTTGGTCTCGAGTTTAGGTTGAAAGTCATTTCCTCAAGCTTGAGTCCTTATATATTTTTTTTGGCCTGGCCTTATACCATCACTAATTAAACCAATTGTAGTGAACTTTGATGCAATTTGAACCCCATAAAATGCAACTACACATCAATTCAAATTAATTAGATATAATAAAATATACATGAATTTGAATGGATAAACATAATTTAAATATGAAAGGATGTAGCTATAAAAAAGTAAAATAAATAGATTCTAAAATGGTTTGGACAAAATTAAGTATAAAAATTGCCACGAGTATTCATATTTCATAAAAGTATATGCATAAAAAAAATTGATCTTAATATTATCCATCTTGTTCAAAATGAATGGAACAGAAATGAAATGAAAAAACCAAAAGTAAACTGGTCAAAAGATAAGGGTCATAAAATCACAAAGTTTTAACCATTTTTAAATTCTTTATTTCAATGTCCAACCTTTTGAAGTTTTCAAATAAGTGGTCAAAATTTTAAACATATAGAATGTAACACCCCAATCCCGCCTGACACATTCACGTGCGCCATACGGTCACACGTGCACATGCCCGACAGAATTGGCGTGTTAACTATATCACCTTCACTTTATCGCATGGCATCACAAGCAAAATCATAAATAGCACATGATCTAAAATCCAAAAGTTTCCTTGTTTCATTTCATAAACCATCATTTACAATGTAGCATGATCCATCATCCACATTTATACAACATCCTATGACCATTTACAGCTACTACATACTTGAGGAATTAACAAAAGTTAAAAACAAAGACTAGTTCTTCAGTCCCAGCTGACCGACCTTTGAGCCATGCCTTTAGTTCAAAGTTGTACAAAAATGCTTCTAATGCAGTCTTAAAAGCTAAGTCATCGCTCTCTCAAACCTGAAATTGTCAACGTTATAATTTTGGTGAGTTTTGCGAACTCAGTAGAGTAACCATCCTCGATGGTTCACTTTTGTCAAACCACAAAACAATTGATGATCATGTTACCACATAATTCACATCAACCTGACTATCATCAATTAATATCATAAAACACTTTGTACGCAATGGTCATATTTCAATCACATAGTCCAAACAATTCATCATTTCATTACAATTTTGCAGAACACAATCATCAATAATTTATCACTGATTCACTCAAGAAAAGTTCTCACAACAGTGTAATCATTCAATTTATTCATTTCATATGTGAAAGATATGTTTATGAGACACATTCATTTATTACGTTGTTATGACCATGTGCGTTTTTCACTGTCCTGTATCCGTTGTGGATACCGGACTCTTTCATACTGTCCCTTATGCGTTGGAGATATAGGGCTCATTGAACATGTTGAGCCTTAGGCTCTTTCCACAGGTGTCTGAGCTTTAAGCTCTTTTTAACTAGCGGCATCAGTTACAATTGCCTTTATATTTCATGCATTGGAAATGAAATGCAATCACAAATTCAATCATTCAGTCTCATTCACATTATTTCTCATTCACATTTGTCATCGAACTTTTAGTCCGAAATTCAACATTCATGTTGAGAATCAAATAGTCAATCTCATTCACATACAAGTAGCACTTCCAATGTTTTAATCATGCATCAAAACTCCTCGGACATTTCATGTCCAGAATTCAGTACACATTCATCAATATCAAATTCAATTCAGTAATAAACAAAACAAGTCAAGGTGAGACCATCTTAGGTTACTCAAAAATTGCTCCCTTTTTGCTTATTTCCTTGAAGTTCCGACAATATTTGGAAGTGGTCGCTCTACTTGCTCTTCTATATGCAATCAAATACAATTTCATGTTACCACATTGTTCATGTAACTGAATATGCATTTTTTTTATAAATGTATCATGTAACATTCATGTTCAATGACAGATGCCTGAGTATACTTCTGTAATAAACAGATGCAAAGATCAATTGTACTCCAAAGGTGTCAAAATGCATACACTTATTAACTATTCTAGCTTTCTTTTCAACACAAACTTTCGGGTCTAGATTACATGATCATTATGACAAGGAAAATGGCGAACTATTGTAACACTTTCTTCTAGACAATTGTTTCCCTATGCTTTAAGTTTCTAATAACACCAAGAGCATACAATTTTGTTCATTATTCTAAGAGTTATGCTCAAAGTACTACAAACTGCGTACATTTGAAATTTTTGGCTAGGGCATGATCATGCATTCAACGTTGTACAACCCATATCTCTCAATTACAATATCCAAAATTTACAAACTTTATACCAATTGAAATATAAGGAAATAATCTACAACTTTTGTGAATATACCTTTGTCTGATTCGGCCTACATCAATACAATTTATTCAATAAAATCAGGATATGATTTCTGTGACTAATAGTGCTACAACCTAAGCCAAGACTCAATTTCATGCCAAATTTTGAAATTCTTAGAGACAGAATTAAAATTCAACTTCTGCATGAAAGTTGTATCCATATGTCTCTAATTTAATTTTAATCAAGAATAAACTCATTTGAAAATCTACAGATCAAGATATAATCAAAATATCGAAATATGTTTAGTGAAAGTTCTCCAGTTTATAACATTCCATCACATTTCCTCAATTTCATCCTAAATCCATTAATCAAATCTTTTATGAACGAATTCAAATGGCTCCAAATGTTCATGTAGAGGAAGAAAAATGTGTTAGGAATCTATTGATTCAAGTTTCAAGTCTTTTGGAGGTCAGATGAAAAAATTATAGCCAAAAGATTCAAAGCTATTCAGTAAAAATACTCTAGTTCATATTCACACTTCAAAAACCAAAATCATACACACAAACCATCACCTTCTTCTTCCTCTCTCTACTGCAATTTTGTTTTCATAAGGAGTAACAATTCTCAACAGAATCCATAACCTATTTTTTTACATCTTTCTGAAATTAACAACTTCATAAACTTTCATCTCAGCTCATCTCAACAAAAACAATTCAAAATTCCAAAATTTAAACATAAACATCAAAACCGACATCCCTCACGCATACTCCTTATTTTTTGCATGTTTCTCCATATTTATGTACTTCTTCATTCTCACTACCGAATTTATTTCTTCCCATATCACTCATGCATGAACCCATGTACAAAACATTAAAACAACATCAAATGTTATGCACGAAAAACTTACTTGATGCAGGAAAATTTCAGCTCAAAATTTCCATATTTTCTAACCCTCTTAAGCAAACAAACATCAACGCACACTTATATTCATCTTCAGCTAGTTCTCCAGTAGTTGGGAGTCACAAGCTAAATACACAAACATGCATAACAAGTAGTTTCGATGATGGATGAAAAGAACAAGGAAAGGAGTTTTAGTGTTGGTATTTTCGGTGGTGAAGAAGAGATGTGAGCTACATAAATTTTTCTCCAAACAAGATGATTGCATGGGTGGATAACTCAATGACACATGACACCCATGCGTGTGGGCCATTTGTCACCCTCCCATTTGTCTCTTATTCTTTTTTTTGGTCCAAAATACCCCAAATTTTCGAAAATTCTCTAAAATTCACCAAAAATTCCAAAATAATCATAATATGTTCCAAATAAAATTTCAACACAAATAATCCACGATTTGTATTTTAATCGCATTTATAAATCAATTATACCCGAAAAATGTCAATGAATGCATGTATAATTATTTTAATGAGCCAAAAATAAATATTCACATGTTATGCCATATGATGCATGAAATGCACTTCTAATTTCTCAGTATACACTATTTTGGGGTCCTAGCCCCTAATATGGGATATTGGAACGTTACATAGAAACTCAATTCAAAAAAATTTCGTTCTTAACATTTTGTTAATGTGACAATAAAAACATTATAAAGATTAAGATTTAGAAAAACTACATCTCTTCTTCATTCTAACATAGTTCTAGATTATCAAAGAGATAACAACATTTCAAATATATAACTAACAATATATTTGGCACATAAGGTTTAAAAAAATTGTAGATAAAGAGAAAGAGTCACATATCTCTTCTAACTGTTAGTATTCACATTACTTCATTAACCATATCAACAAAATTTAATGAAGATTAACTTTTAAACTGAATTGTCTGATTCTGAAAAGCTTGGACACTTGATTAAAAAATTTTAAAGGTTGGACACTAACTTGAAAAGATCCAAAAATATTTTACGCTTTTTAATTTATAAGCCCAAAGATAAAATGAATTTGAGGGATAAAAATATTAAAAATAAACTAAAAAACCTAGAGATATTGGATATACCACTAAAAATAAAAATATTAAATAATATTAGATTTTTAAAAAATAAAAATTGGCTTGATAATGCACATGCCATGAAAAAGATAAAATGCTAGACATTGATGACCTGCCAATAATAACTAGATAATGACAATTTTTTCATATATGAATATAAAATTGGTTCGATAATGGTTTTGCCATGAAAAAATAAAATGCTAAATAATGATCAATTGTCAACAATAACTTGATGATGAAAATTTTTTAAAATGCAAATAACACTTTTTGAATAATGGATATGCCATGAAAACATGTTAAATAATGACAAATTATTAAAAATAATTAAACAATGATAAATAAAAATAAAATTATTTGGACAATGGATTTATGATTTATAATTTGAATAAATGAATATGATAAACTAAATGATATTTTGTTAATTATAAAAATTGTCATATTAGAATATACTACATTAATTGGCACTCGATTTTTGGTCCTTTAATGCTAAGATGTGATATTTCGAGGGAAGAAGCTCCTTTAAAACTTCTATTTTAGAAATATATAACAAATAAATACATGGTAAGGATTATGATTAATGATTATTAATTAATAAAGATGTACAAAAGTTCTAAGATTCTCAAAAACTTGCATATCATTGTTCTCTTAAAGATTCATCTCTAACTTGTATTGGAATTTTTGTTTTATTCATTTTAAAGGTTTATTATTGGCTGTTAATTTTTTAACCTCATATGAAGTTTCTATTTATTATCCTATGATCAACAACTCCAATCAAATTGTCATTTTTATTATTATACATTCATTAGTTACTTATATCTGATTGAAGAATATCCCTCTTTTTCTTCTGTATATTACTTCATTTTAAAAAATCAAAATTTAACAAATAAATATAAAGTAAATGAAAGCAAGATAAGACCAAGATGACCAACATGGATAATGAAGGACTTTTTACCAATATATAGTTAGAGAAAATTCACTTCCCTTTCTTTAGCTTTTGCTTCTTCTCCTTTTTTGTCTTTCTTATCTGTACTTACTTTCTCCTTTACACTCTTCCCACTCCACATCTCTGGTTGATCCTTAGGTCTTTATTTCCTTGCTTCCCTTTTCCTTTCCCTCCCCTTTAATGTTAGAGTGCTTTTGGTCTTTCCAACCTAAGGCAGTGCTTTAGGTAGGGGCTTTTTTAGAATCTTGCTTTCCTTAAAAGTTATTGTTTTTGGTAACTATTTTTTGAACTCTTCTCGTTTATGTTGGACCCCGAACTCTTCCTTGAAATTTTGATTTATTAAGTGAGATTAAATGAGAAATTAGGTAATGTCAATTTGAGCAAATTGCAGGGATGTTTTGAGGATAATACCGAAGAGTATGTGAAAGTTAGAATTATTAAATGAGGAATCGGTAGTAAGTTGTGCTGAATGTTTTGTAATGATATTTGGGGGTTAAAGCGTGAAATGGGTTTTTGTGTATGTATGTATTATGGGTAACATCTTTATAATTGAAAAAGTGAGTTTGTATAGTTACTATTTATGTAACTTCTTTGAAATTTCAAACCTTGAGACTTCGATTTATTGGGGCTAGAAATGCCCACTAAAGTTTTGTAAGAACTCAGTTTATGCTATAAATGAAAGA
>JANZLC010000003.1:11548990-11563544 GCA_026413385.1 Erythroxylum gracilipes
TTCTCCATTGACTTTGCTTCGTCTGGTTTTTGTTAGAATTCCTTTCCAGACGATCATTCAGCTGCTTTTCATTTTTACCTTTCTCTTTGTTTATCATCAAAACGTAATCAATACGTAAAGTCAGTTTTGACTTAACAATGTTGGTACCATAAATCTAGTTTGTCTACTCTGATAACTTAGAATTCGAGGTTCATTTCTCTAGTTATAAATTTGGGTAAATTACGCATGGTGATTTTTTCCTGAGATTTCTACTTTCTATTAGATCCTAGGAGTTTGTTGGCTCCAATTCCTAAAGTTGGTATTATATTTGGGAACAAACATTACTGTTTCTAAGCTTGATGTTGATGCTAAATGATCTTTCACGATTTTCAACTTCTTTTTGACATCTAACAATAGGTGTAAATTGAATTCAGTAGCATTAACAGTTGATACTATTGGGAATAGGTCCTCATTTATCAATATATTCTAGTCAGCTTAAATAAACACCAGAATTCCTTTATTGATTTGGTCTTAGATCACATTCTCAAATCCCTATTATGAATTTGTCAAGCGGCTTTAATTATTGTGATACTTATAATAGTCTCTACCTTTGATTTCCTCTTTCATAGGAACTATAAGCTTTGGGGGTAAGGTGATACATTTTTTTATAGTAAATAATCAAAAATATCCTACATTGTGGAGTGTTAAAGTGAGTTAAACTTGGGTCGACTAAGCTTGCATTTTCTTTTTGACTTCCAAAGATTTGCGCTCCAAAGAGGGACAAACACAAGTTCCAAGGATGTTGACTTTGGCTACTACAAAATCATAAGATTTTGTCTCGGTAGCTTAAGTTCTTGGTGGATTCTTCTTAGAATGACTTTCTTCCCTAAGGAGGTCCTTATATTTAGAGACTTTTTCTATCAATTCATAGTCACAAATTCCATGCCTTGGAATTTCTTCCATTATTTAATGTCTATCCCCCTTTGAGCTAATTTCACATAATAAGTTTCTAGAAGCATGATTTGACATTGATTTCTCATATTCTTGAAACGAGTGATGAACATATCAGCATTCTCATCACTCTTCTAAGTGACCCGTAACAACTTAACTATGTTAACTTCAACTCTAAGTATGAAATAATCTTTTTGTCTCAGCCTATCGAAAAATATAATTCCTAGGAAACAAAGTATACCAAGAAAAGGTGGTTCTTATTAATGAATTCGGAAATAGCTCAAGCTTAAAGTATTTAAAATTTTCTCAATTGACTAATCTCCATATTGTACGGTGAATTTAACAATGTGCTTAATGGTGGATTGACTATCTTCTTTAGAAAATAAGTTGAATTTGGGAATTATATAACCATGAGGATAAGGATTCTCATAATCAATCTATTTTGAATAAAGCTTGTGGAATTCTAGATGGCTAAGTTGTCTTAAACTAGGCCTGTACAATTATTGAACCACTTCCTAACAGCATCCATATCAAATTGTAACTCACTTATGGTGGGTGAAGAATGGGATTATGGTTTAGTGTTGCAATGTTACATGTGAAACCATATTGTGGCCCACTAGCTTCAGCCTCCCTACCAAATCTTTGTCTTCTAGGAATTTGGGACATGAAGGCATATCACTTGTCTTCTAGCCAAATGACTTTTAGACTTCTAATATTTGGGCTTTTTCACTTTTGAGTCAAATAGACTTAATTATTTTAGACTATCACTGTAATTTTCCAGTCTTACACTTTGTCCTCTTGATTGGCATGTTACTTACCATTTGTTAAACAAGTTTTAGAAGCTTAATATGAAAGATAGGTATGTACCTATACATAGAAATAAGTCAACCATTTTAAGACACTAAATCTTTCCGTTGTAAAAACATAAAATGTTCTGAAATCCAGGAATGGGAGGATGATCGGAATGATTTCGCATTCATTGTAGTTTTCTGACTGTCAAAATTTACCAGTTAAGAGTAGTTGGCCTGGAGGAACACCATAATTATCACGTGGTTTTCTGCTGCATAAACAATAGGTATTGTTGGATTAAAAGTGGCTCAACTCCTCTGATGTGACATGGAATTTTACTGAAATTATGACAAACACCTGTACATAAATCATTAGGTGAATGTGAAACATAATAAGTTGGTAAGTGAAAGCCACTTGTGATCCAAATAATGTCATATGCAACAGCGTCATTGAAGCATTAAGAAGGCAGATCCGGACAATGATTGATTCATCGATAGCCTAATAAAGCAAGACTGGAAAATTGCATTATTAACACAATATTGAATCAATTTCTTACTAGTGGGATCGTTATAACTTGTGGACAAGTGTCTTGGTTGCTCCTGCAAAGTCATGTACACAGTACAGGCACAAAAATTAAATGATACATATTTACATTCTCTCCAGACTTTCTATTCTCAAATTCACTACTCCCTCTGATTCATAATAAGTATCGTTTTAGATACATTTTAATTATTCAAAATAAGTGTCATTCTTGACTTTGTATTACGTTTATAATTTTACTTCCAAAATTAACCTTTAATTTCTCTCTCATTTTAATTACACAGATCACAATTTTAAGGTAATTTAATAGGCAATTTCTCTCACAATTTCTTATTAATTTACAATTTCTCTCTCATCTTAATTACACATATCACAATTTCAAGACAATTCATGGGAGCATTAATAAGAGTATTGGTTCAGCCAGATTCTGTTGAGGCTGGACATTGCTGTTCGGATCCATAAGGTCTGTAAGTAAGGCCTCTGAAACACCTGCAAAACAGTAAAAGGCACACCGGGGGTTATCGCCAGGAGGCCCCTCCGATGCTTAAGTCAGTCGTTTGGTAAGGGTTCTGGTTGCCAAGAATAGAGAAAACTAGGGTTGCAGTATCGTACCTGTATCCTGGCTGAATAGTACCTTATATATGGAACCATCGCTAGGTTTAGGTCTTTACGTAGGTCTTGGTGTTTGCATGGGAGACGATCTCCTACTACTGGGTCGTCGGTGTCTGGGCTTGAAATTGGGTCTCGTTTGGCCGACCCAACCACATTATGTTTAGGGTTTTAAGTAAGGATTACAAGAAGATTTAATAATAAAAAGACTAATATGTAAAAGAATCAAGAAAATAAGAATAAAGAATTAAAGATTGAGATGAAACCAAAAAAAAGTCAAGAATGAAAGATTGAAATGAAACAAAGAAGAACAAAAAATCAATTATAATATGAAAAGAAACGTTAACAGAATTAATCTTTTAAAAGGATTATTAACTTTGACACCAAATGTTATGATCAAAAGAGATTTTGAGAGTATGTATAAAGAATTGAGAGAAGAAGAATACAAGAAAATAAAGTTATCAAAATTGGAAACGGTATCAATATACTTTTACTTGATTGATTACTTTTCAAGTATTAGAATATATTTTCATATTATTCTCATGACTAATCATATTTAAATATGTAGTATGTTTATATTATATTATCTTTATATGTATCATTTTCTAACTGCATAATTATTCTTCTTGTTCTTTAACAAGACGCCTTTGTGTTTGGTCAAAGATCGAAACTTTTCCACTGTTGAAGGACTGATATTCTCAAAAGAAAGCAGGATTTTGGACTAGCTCGCATAGTTTTATGTTTGAATGAAATAATTCTTCTCTGCATCTATAAAAAGAGTTGGGGATCAGAATAAAATTAAAATTGGGATTTTAAGGATAGTTCTGAATTGTAAGATAGAAGAGCCAGATCGTGCTGGTTTTGTAAGACTCGATGTTATTATGCCAACGGTGGAAATACCAGGGGCACTTCAAGTGGGACACGCAGATCAACCCACCGAAAGAGACTGGCCAGATAACATTAGTGAAGTCAAAAAGACAAAAGCTTTGAGACCCGACAAAACATATAATATAGAAGAACGATAACAACTTTCTTCTGGTTTTAGAAATCAAGCACATACGAAAGATTATAACGTTAGAGGAGGAACAAGAAAATAGAGACGGAAAGATGGAAGTGCCGCAAGAAGACGAAAGGTATAACTGGAGAGAAGTTAGATTGCCATTACTAATCCCAGTTGTACCAGAGCCAGAGTTAGATAGAGAGACAGGTGAGAGAAGAAGAGGCAGAGACATAGTCATAGCCATTGATCATGGACCAAACAGCAAACATGCATTTGACTGGGCTTTGATTCACTTCTGCAGGCTAGCTGACACAATTCATCTTGTTCATGCTGTTTCCAGTAAACTCTGATACATATCTAGCTAGGTTTTTTGGCTTTCACCATTTTCTGTATGAGTTAATATAAGATGATTCCTTCTGGGTTTTTGCAGGTGTGGAAAATGAGGTAGTTTATCAGGCGGCTCAGAAGCTCATGGAACAACTTGCTGTGGAGGCTTTTTCAGGTTGCAATGGTAAGCAAACTTCTTGTTTCTTTCAATATGATCCTCTTCTCTTATCTTATTGTTAAATGTACTCGTGATAGAAGAACATAATATTTTGTCCACACTTATAGTATGTAAGAACGTATGTACTTGCAAAATCTCTCATTTGCTGTTGGGGTAAACACTTTTTAAGAGCTTGCTAAAATATAAGATGATAAATAATTGTAGTAACTAGTAAGCTACATTTAAACTCCATATAACTACAAATTATCTTCCTACTTGTTTCGAAATGCTAATTGAAGTCAAACAAGCTAAAACTTTTCCTTCCAAGGAATTAGGTGAGAAGCGTGGCTAGAATTGTGGAAGGTGATGCAGGCAAAGTAATATGCAAGGAAGCAGCAAAGTTGAAGCCGGCAGCTGTGGTTATGGGTACCAGAGGCAGAAGCTTAGTTCAAAGGTACCTCTTTTCTCTCTGTCTTTTTCTTTGTATGCCTTTCTGTCTCATATTGTATTCCTGCAGTGTTCTGCAGGGAAGTGTGAGTGAGTATTGCTTCCACCATTGTAAAGCGGCACCTGTTATAACCGTTCCAGGAAAAGGTCTTGCTGTATCGTATTGTTGAATTAAAATTAGTATATTACTATCGAGCTTTATGTTAAGGCGTGTCTAATCTTCATTTTGGGTCTGTAGATGCTGGAAATGAATCTCTGGTATGGTGAAAGTGACAAGATCATCTGACACGTGGGAGTCGCGGATCTTTGCTGTATTTCTTTAGCTGCTTGATGGTTTGCGTAGAGTTTTCCGTGCCTCCAATACTCCGACAGAGTGACACTTACAATCGTGTTAAGCTATAAGCATTGTTAGTTATATGTAAATAGCATGGAGCTTGATGTGTCTCAGATTGGTGTTCAAAATTAATTGTTGTAAGCTATATTTAAGCTCTTCTCTTGGGAGTGGATGGTTATAATGTAGAATGGAGGAAAATCAGAACTTGGAGGCTGCATACTAGTGTAGCTGGAAGACAACAGGGGTTTATAAGAGTTCCCTGCAGATGCCAAAAAAATGCGACTGAACCAACGAGCACAATAGGATTTCTGATTGTTGCAGGAAATTGCATTAACCAAGAATACTCGATACGTTGATTCCGTAGTACCTCCTCCAATCAGACTGAATCTTCAATCGCTTTCCTATTAACAAAAGACATTGGTGATGGTAAAACAAGCGTGTATAAAATCGTCGACGGAAGCTTAAAAGTATGCAACAAGCCTTAAGGTTAGTTTACCACTTCTCTTTCCATTGAGAAATTTGTGCCGCAACTTTCAGAAATCAGATTGGAGCTTAAAAGATTTCACAGATGGAATTGAATATGAATTCAAGGCGGAGAGAGGAGTCCAACATAACGAGCACTAGATGAAGAATTCTAAGATGTAAGAACCTGCCAACCAAATCCAGCACTAGAAATCACTACGTTTTTTTTTCCTTTTTTCTTTGTGGGGGTTAAGTCTATTGAATTATATAAGACAAATACTAAGAACGAGTAATATGCTGGAAACGTTGTGAGGAAGATGGAGAGTACAACTGGCAAGAAGTGAAACTGCCTTCGTTTATCCCAGTGGTTTCAGATCCTGAGCTTGAGAAAGACACATGAGAAAGGCGAGGCATTTACAGTTTTGGGCATCGATCATGGACCAAGCAGCAAATTTGCATTTAATTGGACCTTAACCCATTTCTATCGCTTGGCTGACACTACCCACCGTGTGCATGCTGTTGCAGGTGCAAATATACTTACCCACAGTATCCTCGACTAATTATGAAAATATTAAATAGTATAAAAATGGTAAGTTAAAATATTCAAATGACTATTTCTAATTATTTTGACAATAGTTGACCCAAGTTCAATTTTAATATAGTATCAGAGCCGATTGTTTAGTTCGGTTATCACTGCGTTTATTTCAAGTTGCAACTAAATGTTCAGTCCTAATTGTATTTAAGGGGGAGTATTAGAGTATCTCATATTAACTAAGCATGAAAATGTAAAAAGATTTATAAGTAGTACGAGTCAACTGTTAAAATCTAGTCATTTTAGCAATAGTTAACCCAAGCTCAATTATAATAGATCCACTCTTAAAACTATCTTAGGTCGTCGTGAGCGAAGAATTAGAACTAACGATTGAGTCAGGTTCATTATCATTTATTTATTTTTAATTTGCGCAGATATGGGAAATACAATCGTTCATGATGAGACCGAAAGGCTCATTTCTAATCTTGCTGCTGAGGCTCTGCAGGTGGCCATGGTCAGTAATCTTTTCCTCCAAGGTCTTACTTGATTTGCTATTACTTACATAACTTGGTATTGATCGAATCATTTGAGACAGTCTATGATGTCTGAATAGTGCTCATAACAAACTAGCACACCAAAACTATACCTGCGTCACGTATCGTGTTGAATTATATTTATCACTAGTGAATCATATCTGAATTCACATTCAGGAATAGGCTCTCACAGCTGCCTATTTACAGCGCCTGGTTGGTAATCGTTCGTTGTTTGCATTAGAGTGTTTCTTATACAAAATACCGAAAACTGTCACTTCGTGTTTTATGTTGTTTTTCCGATTGATTAGATGCATATTTACCAACCACATTTGAGTGGTTACTAACTCGTGGTTAGACTCTAATTTTGGTGTTCTTAGCAACTACTGACATTATCTTGACCATTTTAACTACTTTAACATCATGTCCACATCTTGAATATGTGGTTTGCCGACAGAAATTGTATGGTCTTCATTCGCTGGTATTGTGCATGGAAAACCAGGTAAAGTTACTTGTATGGAAGCAAAAAGGTTGAAACCTGCAGCTGTAGTTACAGGCTGCAGGGGCAAAACATTTATTCGAAGGTTTGTTCCTTTTCATGTCTACATTCACATTCACTCTCCCCACTCTATCGTTCTATCTGTTTGATTGATAACAGAACATCTTCCTGATATTTTTCTGTTGTAATTTCAATAGATAAACTCCTCCTTGTACGAAATCATCTTCGTTTAGATAAAATCATATATAATAACCATTTAGTTTAGATAAATCTATATTCACCGTATCTCAATATAGTTACAATGTACATTATAAAGCAAAATACATAAGAAATTACATTATTTTTCAATTTCTTAGCTTTATTCTTCTTTCATAGTATTAGAGCCTACCTGAGCCAAGTCCTAATATATTTTTAACCACTACTACATCTATCATTCATAAACACAGCTCTACTACATCACTATACACATCATCGCAATGCATATTGCAAACACCTTACTACTGATTACCAACATCACCAATTTTATTACAACTCTCGACAACAACAACTATCTCATCTGGCGAAATCTATTCTAAGCAATACTAATTGCTTGTGACTTAATCGGGTATATTGAGGAATCTATCACTCCACCATCAAAACATCATGCATCAACTAGTGACACTTCGTCCCCTTTAGTAGAATTTCTAAAATGGGAAAAACAGGACAAATTAGTATACTGCTGTCTCACTGCAACATTTACCTCCACAATCGTGTCTCTTGCTCGCAGCTATGATACTGGTCGAAGTCTCTGGACAACCCTGAAACTCATTTTCTTCAACAAACTACAACTCAAAGATCTCTTCTTCGTCGTCGCCTTCACACCACCCGAAAGGGTGATTACACCATCACTGATTATCTTATGATTATTGCAACTATAGCTAAAGATCTGGCAGTCAAGGAGACCCAGTCTCGTCTTCACACCTAGTCCTCTTCACCATCAACAGACTTCCCCTTTAATATGAATCTTTTGTCACCGCAATGGAGAATCGTGAAACACCTCCTTCCTTCTCCGAGTTGTGAGCAAAATTGTTGCTTCACGGACAACATCTGTTCTCCCTCCATCAAACTCGAACTGAAATGGCCTTCACTGCTCAATGTAGACGTTACCCCTTCCCTCACGGCAATGGCAGCAGATCTGGTTCCTACAACCAGCGTAATGAGTGTCTGGGACAACTAGAAGTCTTCTCTTAATCAAACCTAGTTTAGGCCATTACATAAGTTTTCAAGCCTTGACCCAGATCAGCCCATCCAAACCTATCTGCCAGACCAAGCCCACCAGACCCACTATAACCAGCTCAATCCACACCTCTAATAGCCCAGCCCCTACAGCCCAACTCAGTTCAACAATTTAAACCTATATCCCAATTCCATGTTTCGACCCAACTTTAATTCCCAACTTCCAAAATGTCAAATTTGTAAACAATTTGGTCACATAGCCATTATTTGTCGGTTTTTGCTACATGCAATCTTGAAACAATTTTTTCAATCCTTCCTCTGACTAATCAAAAATTCAACCATCATTCTCTGCATTAGACATTAATCCTCCACCAAATTCCTCTACTTATTGCCACAATGAAATTACTGAATGACTTGCAAATTCTGGTGCTTCTTTCCAACTGACACCCAACAATAATATTGTAAACTCTATTCAACCATAACATGGTACTGATCAAGTAGTTGTTGGTAATGGTACTACTTTCCTTGTAACCTCCAAAGTTTCCTTGTCTTTTCATACAAATCTTCAACCATTATACTTAAATAATATTTTTATTGTGCCTAACCTTACTGTCAATTTACTTTTTGTTGTTCAATTTGTTAAAGACAATTCATGTTTAATTGAATTTAATCTCCTTGGTTGTGTTATAAAGGACCTTTCCACTTCTCGCAGGAAACATCTATAATAATTTCTACCCTCTCAAGATTCTTCTCAATTTCACAATCCTATGGCTTTTACTGCTCAACATGCTTCTTTACACATCTGGAATCAATGTCTTGTTCATCCACGTAATTAGATTTTTTAAAAATTATTTATGTCTGATCCAGTGTCTCGTACCCATCTTCATTATAATTCATGTCTTTAAACCAAAAGTTGTCATCTTCCCTTTTTTTTTCATCCACTAGAGTATGTACTACACCTCTTCAACATATTTATTGTGACATTTGGGACGATCATCTTTGTTATCACTTTCTGGTTCATGATATTTTATAATTTTTATTTATTATTTTAGTCGTTACACTTGGATTCTTCCTCTATATCATAAGTCTTAAGCATTACAAAATTTTCAAAATTTCAAAACCACTGCTAAAATCTTTTTCTCAACAAAAATCAAAATGGTTCAATGTAATGGAGCTTTTGAGCTCATCAAAGGATCGTTGCTACCTTTCTCACCACTAATGCCACTTCTTTTTGTATTTCTTATCTTTACACCCTACAACAAAATGGTTTTGCTAAAAATTCATCATATAACTGAAGCAAGAATCACTCTTCCTATTCACAGCTCTCTTTTAAAGAGATTTTAATATAAAGCATTTCCACTGTTGTTTACCTTCTAATTCTTTCACCATCATCTACCTTACATTTCAAATCTCCTCACGAAATGTTCAATTCTTCTCTCAATCTTATTCATCTTTGTGTTTTTGGTTGCATATAATATCCTTTTCTTGCTTACACTAGAACTAACAGACTCACCAAAATTCATTCCATACGTATTCCTAGTCGACGCCTCCAATTATAAAGGATACAAATGTTTTGATCTCTCCATAAATAAAATTTATATTTTTCGATGTGTTACATTTCTTGAAACTCAATTTCCTAATCTCCAACCTAACTCCTTTTCCTCTTCTACCACTTCTCTCTCTTTACCATTACAATTTCATTTATCATCTTCTCCTTCACCACCTTCTAGTTCTCCCTTCTTTTGGGTCTTGCCTACTTCTATCTCACCTATGCCTCCTGTACTCTCTTTCCTTCCTATTTCACTTGTTCCTAAATCATCAACCTCATCTTCTCATCCAATGGTCGCTCAGACTCAGGATCATACTTGACCTTTAAAATCTTTTCTTAACCACATTACTTACAAAATTATTGTTCCTATGCCTCTTGATCCAAACCCTACTTCTTTCTCTCATGCAAAAAAAATTCCTTACTGGTGACAATCTATGCTTGATAAGTTCAAAGCTCTCTGTTCCAACAATACTTGGTCCTTTATTCCCACTCTTCCAGGGGCAAATATTGTCAGCTATAGGTGGGTATTCCGTATAAAGCTTAATACTGATCGTGCTCCAGATTGCTATAAAGCACGCCTGCTAGCTAAAGGTTATCATCAATCACTTGATCTTGGTTATACTGACACATTTGCTCCAGTTATCAAACCAAACACCATTTGCCTCATTCTTACACTTGCTTTAGCTAAAAACTAGTCCATTAACAATGCTTTTCTCCATTGCAATTTACAAGAACCTGTTTTTGTGCAACTACCATTTAGTTTTGTTGATTCTCATCATCCTCATTATGTGTGTCATCTACACAAAACTCTTTATGGTCTTAAGCAAGCTCCTAGAGCTTCGTTTCACTGTTTAAATTATAAACTTGTTGACCTTGGGGTTCACTTCATCCAAAGCTAATATCTCTCTATTTACCACTCCACATCAACTCACACCACCTTTTTCCTTATTATGTGGATGATATCTTAGTGACTGGTTCTTCATAACAATTTATATAGACCATCATTGATGCCCTTCACTCTACTTTCACTATAAAAATCTATGTCCTCTTCACTACTTTCTTAGCATTGAAGCCATATTTACACCCACTAGCATTCTTCTCACACAATCTAAATACACTCGTGACCTTCTTCCCATGTAGCTTGACTCTTCCAAACTTGTATCCACACCAATTACCCCCTCTCTACTACTTTCTAAAAATCATGTCTTTCCTCTTTCTAATCCTATTGAATATCGTAGTAATGTTGGATCACTTCAATACCTTTTTCTAACTTGAACACATATCCAATTTGTTGTTAACAAAGTTTCACAATTTTTACACTGACTTACTGATGTTCACTAGACAACGATTAAACGTATTCTTTGGTATATTCGCTCTACCTCATCTCATAACCTTCACTTAACCAAACATTATTCCTTAACCTTCACTGCTTACTCTGATGTTGATTAGGCTGGGTGTCCTGGAGATCATCGATCTACATCTAGTTATTACATTTTCTTTGGCTTCTTTTTAATTTCTTAGAGTTTTAAGAAACAACCTACTATGGTCAGATCTACCATTGAAGTAGAATACAAGAGCATTGCTTTAGCTATTGTTAAACTATGTTCACTTAACTCTCAACTTGGTGAACTTGGATTCTTTGATATTAAACCACTTTTGTATTAATAAGTTGATAAGAAGCCTTCTTATTCTCATTTTATTCCATATAATAGAGACTATATATATACAAGTATATCAAATCCCTCTAATTATGTATACAACGTATAAAAAACTCAATCCCACTAATCTAGTATAACTAACGGTAAAGAAAGCCCGTAGATCATGGGAACTTAATATAGACAGTAGCTAATCAAATAGTCTAATACTCCCCCTCAAGGTAGAGCATGAAGATCATGAATGTCCAGCTGGCCACACAGTTGATGAAGCTGGTCTTTCCCAAGGGGCTTCGTGAAGATGTCAGTGAGTTGTTTTTTGGAAGATACAGGCTGAGGATAGATGATACCTTGCTGGTACTTTTCAGGTACAATGTGACAATATATTTCAATATGCTTTATGCGCTCATGGAACACTGTATTTGCTGCTATGTGAAGCATTGCTTAGTTGTCACAAAATAAAGGAGTAGCAGATGTAGTAGGGACATTAAGTTCTTGTAGCAATGACCACAACCAAGTTAGTTCACAAGTAGTCATCGCTATAGCGCGATACTCGGCTTTAGCACTAGAACGAGAAATGGTGGATTGTTTCTTGCTTTTTCCAAGATATGGGGCTAGAACTAAGAAATATGCAATATCCAATAGTAGATCGACGAGTCATAGTCACAATAAGCAGAGAGTTGTAAATGAGTATTGGAAGGAAGAAGTATGCCTTGGCTAGGTGACTTTTGAGATAACAGATAAGACGATGAGCGGCATCCAAATGTGGTTTGCGAGTTTGATGCATGAATTGACTAAAGAAATTCACAACAAAGACGATGTCCAGACGTATGACAGTTAGGTAAATTAGTCGTCTAAGTAAGCGATGATAAGAAGATGGGTTGGAGAGAGGTTCCCTATCTGAATCATTTAGCTTCAAATTTTGCTCCATGGGATAGTTGGCTATGCGACCACCTGTGAGGCCAGAATCATCAAGGATATCAAGTAGATATTTCCTTTGGTTAAGGAAAATTCCTGATGGGGAGCATGCAACTTCAATGCCTAGGAAGTATTTAAGGTGACCAAGGTCTTTTATATGAAATCGACTATGAAGATGATCTTTGGTGTGTTGAATGGCTATAGGATTAGTACCAGTAATAATAATATCATCAACATATACAAGGATAAAGATGAGGGACGTACCTTGAATTAAGGAAAATAATGAATGATCTGCTTGAGATTGTCGAAATCCTATTGATAAGAGAGCAGAGGAAAATTTTGCAAACCAGTTGCGAGAGGCTTGTTTTAAACTATAAATCGATTTATTGAGTTTACAGACAAGGTGAGACTCCCCCTGTCGAGGATGACCTTGTGGAAGTGACATATAGACTTCTTCATGTAAATCACCATGTAAAAAGGCATTTTGCACATCAAGTTGATGGAGTGGCCAGTTCTTAGCTGAAGCAATAGTTAAGAATACTCGTATAGTAACTAGTTTGACAGCTGGTACGAAAGTATCGTGGTAGTCAATACCTTCAGCTTGAATGTAGCCTTTGGCACCAAGGCGAGCTTTGTAACGTTCAATACTACCATCAGAATGGTGCTTTATTTTAAAAACCCATTTACATCCAATGGGCTTCTTAGTGGGAGGCAAGGAAACTAAAGACCATGTTTGATTATCTTTAAGAGCTAGAAGTTCAGATTGCATTGCCTGTTGCCATTTAGGAATTTGTACGGCTTGGGAAAATTTTTTTGGTTCAATATGGGAAGATAAAGACCTAAGGAAAGAAACATGAGAGCGTGAGAATTTGTCATAGGATAACAAATTACTTAAAGATAGAACATTACCAGCAGAAGTGTGAGGGATATGAGCATGAGAGCAATGGTAGTCTTGTAAATAAGTTGGAGCGTTTCTTATCCTAGTTGAATGACACAAAGATATGGGAGGAAGGTAGGCTCTTGTTGTTGTGCAGTGGTGCAATTATCATGTGTTTGTGTGTTAGGTGGCATGTTATTCTCAGGTGCTTGTGTGTATGGGAGGTCAGGTAAAGGTAAAGGTAGAACGCTAGTGCTAGATTTAGTAACATCATTATAGCCTTGAAAGGGAAAATTGGTTTTAAAAAAAGTAACATCATGACTAGTATAAATTCATTTTATTTTGAGATCAAAAATTTTATAACCTTTTTGAGCAAAAGGATAACCAATAAAAATTCCTGGTAGAGAACGATTGTCAAATTTATGTGCTATGTTGGTATTGTGTCTAAAACAAAGGCAATCAAAGACTCTTAAATGGTTATAAATGGGGGCTTTATTGAACACAAGTTCATAAGGGATTTTACCTTGAATAACTTTTGTTGGTGTTCGATTAATAAGTAGGAGGCAATGAGAACACATTCGCCCCAAAAAGCTAAAAGAAAATGGGTTTGAAACCGAAGAGCACGAGCAACATCAAGGAGATGTCGATGTTTCCGTTCAATGACTCCATTCTGCTAAGGTGTATTAACATAATTATGTTTATGAATGATGCTATGAGATGAGAAATATTCATTAGTAGCTTGATTAAAAAATTCTGTTCCATTGTCACTATGAACAATACATGGTTGTGCATCAAACTGAGTGCGAATCATGGCAAAGAAGCTTTGAATGTCCGAAAAAGTTTCAGTTTTGTTTTGCATAAAATAAACCCAAGTACTGCAAGAGAAATCATCTACAATGGTAAGAAAGTACCGTGCACCAACAAGTGAAGGTGTAGCATAAGGTCCCCACACATCAACATGTAATAACTCAAAACAACGACTAGAAGAAATCTGATTAGAATTAAAAGGCATGCGAGTTTGTTTAGCTAAAGGAAAAATAGTGCAACTGTATTTTTTTGAAAAGGAAATGGTAGAATCTAAATTAATAAATTGAGAGGAAAGACTAGGCACAGGATGACCCAAACGCCAATGCCATAAATCAACTTCATTTATTTGAGTGATAGAGGAGGCAAAATATTGGGGACTG
>JANZLC010000003.1:11594093-11604974 GCA_026413385.1 Erythroxylum gracilipes
CAAGTGATGTCTTTAAAGTTACTTTTCGGAAATCAATTCAGCAAAACTAAGCAAACAGCAAGCAACACAAATTAATTAGAAAGAACAAGTAAATCCTAACAAGAAACAAAACAAGAAAAATTCTAAAAGCAAAGTAATGTACGAACAGAATTAAAAAATAGTATGCTAATACACGGATGGAAAAGATGTGTATGCAATGATTTTTGTTTATACTGTAATTGAACAATATGAATGCAAGATTGTTCAATTCAATGTAATGGAAGCAAAGAAAGGCACAATCAAGAAAGTAAACTAAGAATCAAAGGACACTCAATATATTAAAAAAAAACTCAAGAAAACCCAAGAGCTCAAAAAAAATTAAATTTCAAATCTACCCAAGGTTTTAAAGTGGCCAACTTAACGTATTTTCCAACGATTTTTTTTGCTGTTTGTTTTTTTTGTATCGTTCAGGTTTTTTTTCGCCTCTGTTCACTCTTTTTTTAGTACCGTTCTCTTTTTTTTGTACTGTTCACTTTTTTTTCTTCGGTACTGTTTTTTTTCCCGATACTGTTCACTCTATTTTTTCTTGGTACTGCTCACTTTTTTTTCCGATACTGCTCACTTTTTTTTTGGTATTGCTCACTCTTTTTTTGGTACTTTTTTTAGGTACTGTTCACCCACTGTTCACACACTATTTACATACTGTGTCACGCATTGTTCACGCACTGTTCACACACTGTTATGTAATGTTCACGGACTGTTCACGGTACTGTTCATGCAATTTTTTTTAAAAGAATCAAATAAGAAAACACAATAAAGATATGTATGAGTTCAATAGAATTAAGCCAAAGCTCTGATACCAAGATGATACGGAAACCCCAAGAAATCAAGGTTCTTGAAATCCCCTAATCCTATTGAATCAAAACCCTAATCTTTCTATTCTAAGAACATGCTAGATCAAACCCTAAATCATAGGTTTGAGACCCAATCTCAAAAGAAATCAGAAATCAATTTACGTTGCAAGTACTTACTTACTGATGTAAATCAATTTCTTGAAGTAACCATGAAGACATTCACGCCTCCTTTGAAGAACTCACTCTGAAATTTTATTAATCATGCCAATCTAGGGTTACAAGGTTATAATGAGGTATAAATACCCTTGACCAAATCCTAACTCTAATAGAAATGGGTTTGCAAGCCCATTGAACCTAACATGATCCAAGTCCCTTTATTAAAACAAATAAATAAGTCCATAAATAAGTACTTGGGCCTAAAATAATAGAAAATAAATAAAAACCCAAATTATCAAAATTGGGCCTAAATGGCTAAGTACTAGCCTCGTCCAACGCCTCCTTAAATAAAGTCAAAAGCTTGGGCATGCCTTGATGTCCCTCTATGAATGTTTTGGCCTCCTCATGTACTTGACTTGTTATTTGAACTTGAACAAAAGCTTGAATTGTTTGTTTAAACCTTGAAGCTTGTTGCGTTGTAATTGGACTACTTGGCATGTGTAGCTTGTCGGGTTGATGTGTAAGGTGTGGAACTCCATTCCGAAGGCTGGTTGTATCAATTAATCATCAAGATTGTAACTTAAATCTTGCCTTTATGTAATGGCTCATTTTAGGGTGGTGTCGCTGCAAAAGCAATCTGTTTTGGATCTCTTTTCTTCTTTACTTCTTTTGTGTTTACAAGAACCGTAGATTCAGTCCCTCCTTGATTCTCAATCCAAATAAAAAGATAGGTGAGGAGAAAAAAAGGTAAAGGGTTGGAGTAAAAAGCTAGACTAGATAGCCAGCTTTTGATTTCTGCTTTCAAGAGAATGGAGAGCATATGACTTCGTTCCTTACTATTTACTCACTTAGCTCTGTCATTGTTCATTGATACAACGAGGCAGCAGAATCTCATGCGATTCCTGACAAGTTTGAGCTGGGCCAAAGACAAAAACAGAGAAAACCCTGCAAAAGAATCAAGAGAAAAGGACTAACAAACACAAGATGCAAGCAACCACCTTTATTATTTCCATCACGACTACCTTTAATTGCAATTGGCGGATTCACTTTAGTTTTGGGGAACTCATGCCCGGCTTTTCGATAATATCTCTAGAAGAAAATCATATCAACCATACCATGCAAGTGAAAAGTCGAAACAAATCAAAGCCATAGATGATTGATTTCATAGATAGAGATAGGTACATGTCCCGCTCCCCTACATGCATGGCTGCTAATTCCTTCCTTGTTATTTTGTTTTCTTCCATTCTCTAAAACTCTATTTTATGTATGCTGGTTCTTCAGAAACCAAAGCGCAACTTATACAGCTCGAGACATCCCTCTCGATACTCGTATATTTTGCACTTAAAGAAGGGAAAAAGATCGACTCGCGCAAACATGTTAAAGAAACTCTCTTAGTTTTTTCGAAAGACTGCCTAATGAGTTAACAATCTTTGATTCTTTTCCTGTGTAACCTTTTGAGCTCAGTTTGTATCTGATACGCTTCCTTTTCTTTAACTTTCTCGCCAACAAACACCTTCAACATCGCAATTTATGTAGTAAATAAAGTCTCTTGCGCTGGGATTCCCTGGTAAGATCAGGAGCAGTCTGCAATCCAATCCCATGTACAAAGAATGCAACAAAAATGGAAGACATCATTTTTCATCTTTTTTTCCACTTATGCATGTCCACAACCTGTGAAACTCCGATAACTAAGCTCTTCCAGGAGGTCTTGTAGCACTTCCAGCTCTCCTGAAATTATCGCAGAAAAAACAAAGAAAGAAAATACCCTGAAGTTAGGTGAAAATTCATTTCTATTTAATAAAGATGCCCCTTGCAAGTTGCAAGTACACTAAATTTTCGGTTACGTGTAGCGTATTTGAAACTGTAAACACTTCATCCAAATTTAGACTAGAGAAGAAAGCTTTCAATATCCCCCGCCAAATAGACAACAAATTTTATTTCAAGAAAGTTGGTATTTGAATTATTCATTTGCGCCTATGCAATAATTTAGCCTCTGTAGCTATCAAATACGCACAAATTCCTCCTATCCGCCCATATGGTATCTAAGTTTTGATTGATTATGTTGATTTATAGTTTCAACATTTGATATTATAAGAACATGCTGGGTGGCTATACTATTAGCTTGATGATACGTACGTCTATCATCAGGGCTGGCCGAGAAAGGTAGCCCGGGCACTCGCCTAGTGCCTATCTTTATTAACAATAAAATATAACGTCTTTTTTTTTAATTTTTATAAAAATAAAGTAAAATAAAATAAGTCTTATGCTTGACTTTACAAAGAATAACAAAAAAAAACTCATATTTTGTTTTCTTTTTTTATTTTTTATAAGTGCTAAAAAATAAGCAAAAATAAGAGTTATTTTTTATTTTGCTCAGAACCTATAAAATACTAAGATCGACCTTGAATATCATTGGTTTTTGTCTAATAATATCTTGTGAAAAGAACCGAGGAGAAGAAGGGGAAAAAAAAAAACAAGGCACCATCAAAAGGTCGCTGAAGGCCTCTCGTAAGTGTGATTTACATCAGAAAATGCACATAGCTTTGAATAATCATGGTTAATGGTGACGGAATAAAGTGAAGCGATAGACTTTACTTCAGTGGGGTTTTAAAGACATCTTTATATTATGTTACCATAATTTTTGCCAAGGATAGGCCTGGAAACGGATTCAATGAAACAGTTAAAGCATAAAACCTTGAAAGTAGTGTTTTCCCTTTTTCCTATGCCATTAACTCCTCGAGCTAAGAGAACTGCCTTCCGAAATTTGATTAATAGTTAGTACACTATTTATGGGCTTTATACAACAATTTGAAGAGCTTTATTATATATACTAGTTCTTAAATTATGTGGTAACTGGTAACAGACTGATTTCTTAGACTACATGTGAATCAGTGTCTGATATGTGCATCTTTGAAGCGGTAAGGATTTTAAATAGTCTTATACATTTCGGGACTGGCAAGATATTGGACATTATAGAGACATGAATAAGACCCACATCTATGATATAAATAAAAAATTGACAGCATTTATTTAAAGAATTCTCGATAAATGCAAGTAAGTTGAATTTGATTTCCTTAAGTTTTGCACGCACACCTCATCTCATCTATGCATAAAAAATAAAAAGGTTTTGTTGACTGAATTATGATGTAATAGCAGAGAGCCAACTTGTATGAAACTGAAAGCAAGATACATGAATAGAACCACTAGGTAAATAATCTATTAAGGTAACTGAATTTCAATAATAGTTTTATATGGTAAAATTAAAAAATATGCATATAGCATTTGCTAAAGAATAAACAAAATATGAAGAAGTAAGAATACTTGTCATTCTACTTGATGGATATATGAATGGAAGAGTTACTTGTTCATATTTCCTTTCCCGACTTGAAAAAACGAACATAGTCAACAAGGAGACGAATTGTACGTACCTGTTGTGAATAGGATCCGGTCCTATAGGAATTCTTCTCTTATTCATGATGTGACTCAGATCCTGCTCTGGAGAACGAACAAGTTTGTCTTTTCGCATCATCTGTTCGTTTGCAAAACTTTCAGAGGACTGGATCCTTACAGCCATAGTTTTGCCGGCTCCACTTTGCAGACTCCCAACTAACAAAAGCCACACAAATCCCGCCATAGGAACTGGCCCAAGAAAAACCTTGGAACTACCCATGTTTCCTCTTTGTCGACCCTATATTTCTTATATATATAGATACGGTGCAAAAGAAGCCTTGTATATAATATGGGATATAGATCAAACTGGCACAGTAGTCATTAGGGTCTACAATAGGTATGGTGTTTCATGGGCTATCATTAAGAGAAAATCATCTGGAAAAGAAACAAGGAGAAGATCATTTTGAGAAGAAAAAGGATGAGCCAGGGATTTTGTTGGACAGTTCTTTTTACTTCCAAGTGTCAGGGTGGTTGGTTTTCTTTATAGGTTGGAGTGATTCTGATACACTTTCTCGAACTTTGAGCTAAGGGAAGAAGCTTAGCTGGGTTCGAACATCAAAAGGAGGGAATCACCACTTTGCTTTATATCGATAGGGTCCCAAATACAGTCGTACTTATTACTCCTTTTCTCTTTTTGATTAAAGTATTTTCATGTAGCCATATATATATATATATCTACTAGAACAAAGACCATAAGTTACGTACAACATGGTGAAATAGTAGTACAGCATTAATTGGAAGATAATCCATGTACATTTACAGGAAGTTGAAGAGATGCCATGGGCCTGGTGGTGAGTGCATACCTCCAATTGCTCCCTTAGTTGTCGGAGGATGATAAACTTGCCACTAAAATTAGTACCTTTATGTATTTTTGAACTTAGCTTTTAAGTTGGACGCGAAAGTTTATCAATGGAGTTGCATACAAGTTCCTCAGAATGTTATCTGAGCATTAAAACAGAGGAAAGACTCAGAAAATTTAGCAAAATAAGAAGAGATAATGTTTATATGTGTTCAGACTTAACGGGAAGGGTGTTATTTAACATGCGAATTTTGAGGTCAGAAAAGTTTTGTAAACTCAAATTGCGAGGAAAGCTGCTTAAAATCTCTCCTATGGAGTTATCTCTTTTGTTATAAGCTATATATTCTTAGCATATTCGATTCTCTTAAGAATATATTAGTCTCCTCCAATGATTGAAATCATCAGATTTCTTCCTTTTAGAATCGTGGTTAAGCCGCTCCATGTTGTTGGATTTTATATGAGCAGAGGCTCGCAAGTCGCAAATAAATATTGAATATACGAATAATCATAATTGCACCAACAAAAGAGAAGGAAATTCTATTCCATAATCTCCACATTTCGCTTCCATTCACATTTAACCGTCTTGCATTGAGGACTTAATTCATTATGGTTAGTAAATGCGTTTCTGTACTTCTCCCCAATCTTATAATGCCAGCTTTTTCCAGTTCCTCCAACTTCTTGCATTGAGGTAATTTCATATTCATTCTTAGCCAAAGGAAACTTCCTAATAACTCAAAATTGATTCAAATGATAATTCCTTTGTTAGTCAGCTATAAAATAGTATCTAATCAATACATCCTTTGTTAATCCTGTAATGTTCTGATTAAACTCTTTACCCTGTCAATGTTTTGGGCAAATTTTTATTGTATTTGCGTGTTTGTATCATCATTTCAGCTGTTCTTTACATATCACATCAAAGTCATAGTGTTATTGTTTGTCGACCAATCAAAGCCAAAACCATTTCACATGATCGGCAACACAGGAGAGTGCCCAATTATCAAAGTGATTGTTATGATATCGATTGTTGCGATATTAATTATTCTACGGGCAATAACTTTATTAATATGTTAACTGTATCTTATGAAGTATGGATTTTTTCAACAGAATATGACTAGGTGTAGTTAATTTTTCAATCTTATGAAACATTACATCCTTCACCATAGTTCCTATTTGTCTATTTTTCTCATACTTTTTTCTTCCATCCTTAATATTGATGGTAAGAGTATACACAATTGAGTCTACTTAGCCATATCTCCTTGGATGCTTGACAATCCTTCTCACTCTATCCTTGGCTATAATGTGCTAATACTTTCTTCTTGAAATTATTCTATCTCTCGAACTAGAGTTTTTAACCCCTTAAGCATCTGTCATAGCCTATTTTAGTACCACCTTTGAATTAGTACTTCTCACTATTGACCTTATCACAATCTTTCTATATGATTGTCTTCATATATATTGCTCTCCAAATACTATATCCTTAAAAGTTATCCCAAGCTTTTTACTAAGCACACAAAAATTTTGAATTTACTTTCTCACATTTGTCATCCTCAATAAGCTCCTTTTTTGAAGTTTGGTCATTTCTTTAACTAAGATGGCTCACCCACATGTGTCACACTCATTATGTTCTTTCTTCTACAAAGATTAAGACAACCATCGATCTTATTTCTATCTTTTCCATTAAGACATAAATGTCATGTTGTAATTTTTCTTTCATCACAATTAACACACCCTTAACCACCTTAAGTTACCCATCATTAGTAGAAAACTTATACTCTTAACTCTTAAGAGTACCTATAAAAATTAGATTCTTCCAAAATTTTAAAACGTATCAGGCATCCAATGTTGTAATAATTCCATCATGTATCTTAATTTGCATTGAACCATTGCTTTTAATAGCACGCTCTCTATTATCACCGAATTTGATAGTATTACTATATTCTTTAATATAATAAAATTAATCCTTATTGAAATTTGTATGATAAGTGACCCTAATGTCTATCGCATATGGATTTATAGATTCATAATTTCTCATTATTAGAACATTAATGTCTCTTCCATCCTCTTCATCAGAACTTTCTTATACTACAATAATACTTGCTTTTTTCATCTAAACCCTTTCCTGGTTTATATTCTTTCACCGTGGAAAGTCCCTCTTAAAGTGTTCTTTAACTTTACAGTTAAAGTATTAAACAACTTTAGCCTTCCACCTAGATCATGACTTACTTTAGTTTTTAATACCATTTTCTTTCCTCCTTCTTCTACTAGCAATTAGATCTACATCTGATCTACCTTCATCTGTACCAGAGACCTTTTTATTTTCATTTATTTAGACTATATAACATTTTTCAAATTACTAATATAAATAGTTTCCCTATTGTACAATGTGGTATCAATAAACTTCTCGTATGAAATAGAAAGAATTATGGCTTTGTCCTCATCTTCAATTTCAATCGTAACACCTTGTAGATAAAAATTATATGATTAAAATTATCAATTTTTCATTTGTATACTTTTGATATATTTAAGGTATATAACTGTTTCTTTTGAAATAAATGATATGTAAATGATCTCTTTTGATACTTAATTTTAATTTGTTTTCACAATAAATCAGTAGTTATTTTATTAACCACCTCTTTCAAGACCTTGTCTCATAAACTTAATAATATTACAATGTGCATCTTTGACAAGATCTCTTTTTTCTCCGATGCTCCTAAATTCTCTAGTAATTATTCTTCTCCTTTAATGTTGTTTTGCATCCCAAATGAACTAAAATGCCTCTCATCTTCACCTTCTATGGGGTAAAATTACTTGATCTATTAAACTTTTCAATATCAAATTTGTGAAGAGGCATCTTGACAACAAACCATAGATTTGTAAAGAAAATCTAGGCTTTGATACTATTTATTATAATATCAATTACTTTGATACCTATTATCAAGAAAACAGAAGCAACGTAAAAAAAAAAGAAGAAGCAAAAACACAAAAATTTACGTGATTTGGTCGAATTATCTAACTTACATCTACAGATAAGGAGGTGAAATTCTTTTATTAATGTGAGAAAGACGATATAAAGAGAATTGATGACTACAACCCTATACAAGCTTCCAAAGATTCTCTCCAAAGGCTCTATCTTAGATCCTTTAACTTCTTTACTTATAAAACCTTATCAAACTACTTATAGACTAGGGTTACCTATAAGAAGTCTAATTACAGTAAAACTTTACTACCATAAAAATCTAAGGTCACAGAGACTTTATTTTCATAAATGTCTAGTGATATTAAAACTTTATTTCACTAGAAGTCTATGGTTACTGAAATTCTATTTCACTATAATTTGAGGCATATCTTACAATCATAATTGTTTCAATAGTTCTTATTCTTGACATTGTTTCCTTTAATTTCAGGTATTCTACATGTTATGGGATTAAAAATATCCAATCTTTTATGAGATTACTGGCTATGGTGTAATGTTATAACTGATGTTATTGAACACATTAAGAAGCAATGAGAAAATCTTGGAAATTTCAAGGAATGCTTGAAATAATAGGATTGTAATAATAATCAAATTTTTATATGGTAATACTACATATATGAGCTGACAATCAAATGATACTTTGATCATTTTAAAACTACAAAAAAGGTTTGGGATATGCATGTTAAATTTTATTCCATATATGATGTTGCTCATTAGTTTTAGTTACAAGAGGGATTGCATCATTTCAAATAAGAAGATAGACAATATGTATTTGATTTATAAGCTATTTAGAACCAACATGCTAACTCTAATACAAATGGCACGATCAAAGAGATATTGAGTTGTATGCTCAACAAAAAAACCTTATGAATATAATGAAATTTTGAATGCACCTTTGTTTTGAATTTCAACCAATATGTAGATATCTTCTACATTATAATTGATTTCCCTAAATCGAGAGAACTATTTCTAAGCTTATATTTGAGTATACTAGGTTGGGTATATTAAAATCTCATTGTTCCTTTAACAATGTCTTAACTATTGTAGGACTTATAAGTTCTCATCCTCTAAGGAAGGACAATTGTAAGTGTTGTGAAGAACCTGAACATTGGATAAATGAATGTTCAATCAAGCCACTAAAAAAGGATCCTAAATAAAAGTCTGGTAAACAAAGATCAAAATATCCCTCTTTCACAGTCACAATAACTATGGATTCCACTAAGGCTTATGAGTATAACCTTATTGCTCTTCTTATTCAAATAGATATTGATACCCTAAAATCGACACTTCTTTCTTCTCAATCTAGTAATTCTAAAACCTTAATTCTTGTCTATCATATGAGTTATCAACTCTTCTTAGTATCTTGATTTTATATTTTGAAATTATATGAGTTTTTTTATCTTTGTTTTAAAAAAATAGACAACCAATTTTCCATGCATCCACTATACACAATGTTGATAAATCCTTATATATGTTAGTCATGTTGGCATTATGTTTATGTTTAAGCTTTCATTACTAACTACCCTCTTAATTCTAAAATTGTCACTTGATCTAGTCGCTTTTGGTCAATTATGTAATTTTTGGTCTTTATGTTTAACTTTCAAATCATGGTTGTCATATGTAGGATCCAAATTGGGGCAGATAGTTAGGATAAGGCATAAGGAGGGGCGATTGTTTGAGCTTGCATCACTTTATTTACCCTTGAGTCAATAAAGTTATGGTGCCACAATTACAACTGAAACTTGCTCTCCTACATTGATCATGTTTCTTTTCAACATTTGAATCCTTTAATTTCTACTAGTTTGTTACGATTTATTAAACAATAACATGTTAATTGTTTATGTCATCAATTAGTCAAACATCTTTACCTTGCAACTATAGTAATTTTGAGTCATCTACTCATTTTGATTTAACCCATTATGATATTTGGGAATCTTCTCCCATTCCTACTATGAGAGGTCTAAACATATTTTATTAATGAATTTTCTTGATATATCTTGATTTAATTGACTTGCATGATATATATGGTCATTTTTGCTTAAATGGTCAGAACTAATTTTTTTTTAAAATAATCAAATTCTCTAAAGTTAATAATGCCATAAAATGTAAGGATAATTCATTCCTTTGTCTATTTTCCCAATATGTACAGTCCTTCATCACTCTTATCTAAGTACATCCCAACAAAATGGGAGAGTTGAGAGGAAACACTTGTACATTCTTGACACAATCAAGGCCTTATTCATTTCTTCCTCCTTTCTTGAGTGTTTTTAGAGAGAAACAACTCTTACTTATGTTTACACTATCAATCATATTCCTTATGATGTTATGGTCTCAATTAGTAACCAGTAATGAAAAATTGAAATAAAAAATGAGAATGAGAATGTAAAACTAGAATCAGAATGAGAATAGAATTACTAATTATGTGAATTTCGTATGGGATTAAACAAGTTAACAATTATGCTAGTATTTGATATCAAATATTATGAATGATAATGAGAATATTTTTAACTTATATAGTTATTGTATAATTTATTTTGTAAATAGTTAATTAAAATATTTTGTATTTTATAAATAATTTCAACAAAATTTCAATGATTTATAAAATTAATAACTGTGATAGGTTGTGGGCTCATTATGATCGGTGAGCATCACATTATCATCATCAGTAA
>JANZLC010000003.1:11648135-11662543 GCA_026413385.1 Erythroxylum gracilipes
TATTATTATTATTATTATTATTATTATTATTATTATTATTATTATTATTATTATTATTATATGTTCTATGTTTTTTTTAGAGTTATAAATTTAATTTATAAATTTAATTTTTGTAGAATTAAATATCTAAAATCTAAATTCTTATAAGAATATTCAACGAAATATTAAGATATATAATATTCATACCCTTATAATTTGTTTTAAAGTCATGTCCTTATAAATTATTTTCACATAAACAGCTAACACTAAACAACTAATTTTACCAAACATCAAATGACAAATAACTAATACAATCCGCTGGTCAAATCAGCTGATAGAATCAACTATCAGCTATCAGCTAATAGTTAATAAAATCAGCTAACAGCTAATGCAATAATTTGATTGCCAAATAAAGCTGTCAACTAAAATCGGCTTGCACTGCCAAAATGCTCATTTCATTTGGTTAGCTGTACATCAGTTACCACTTAGAAATCTCCATCGATATATATAAGTGAAGAAGCAAAAATTAGATAAGAATTGTTGAACAACAAGAGCAATGCACAACTAAATTTACAATTTTCTAATTCAACTAAACTGAGGCATGGAGCCTTTTTTAAAAAAGAAAAAAGACCATTATTACAATGATATCTTCTCTATTTAATTCTTTTTAGGTACCTTTGGTCGTGACCTCATGCTGGCTCTCTTTGCAACATCCCATGCCTTGGCTGGTGCATATATACCTAGCTGTGCAGCAAAAAATGACTCGTATCCAGGCGAATCAAAAGCAAAGCCTGTATGTTTAGATAGTTCTCTTGGAAGCTGAGCTATAGCGAAGCTCCTTTCCTCTTCAGGTGTAAGCCCATTCCCAATCTCAAGCAGTCGAGCTTTGGAATTGTCATCAGGCTCGTGCCTGTGAATTTCCTGAACGATCTGATAATCGTAGGGAAAGAACCATCTTTGAACCCTGAGTCAAATCTCAGGGTTAAAATGAACAACCATTATTGATGCCCCAGTAAGATTAAGAATATGCTAATCATGTATAGAAAAAAACTAAAATCCAAGTGTTTCAAATTAGTGCTGCTGAACCTTACCCTTGGTAAATGAATTCACCGAAGAGTGCAACCACAGGAACAAGAACAAGTGTGATATAAAAATAGAAGGTACTCATCAAGACATAAATGACGAAATAAACATTCTCCTGCAATTAAAATGAAGTGCAAATCAGTAAGTCATATTATTATGAGCTGATATCAGAGAATGAAGAGGGAAAAGATCATTAACTGACTCACCCGTAAGAGTGAATATACAAAAATGAACAAAAACCAAGCCAAAATGCTTCCTCCGACACTAATGTAATGCCATCCTGTAATTGAATTACAGATCATAAGAAGGCGCAGGTTAACTGTGATTACAACGCATGTAAAGGCCATTGTGCTAACATCCCATTGCCCAAACATCTTGCCTGAGGTATTTTTACCACGAGCACTGGAAACAGTCACAAAGTGGTAGAACACTAGAGATTGATACACTGAAAAGAAAGCATATGTAGCTACCACTCTCCACTTGAAAAATACATTCTTTATCCCCTCTTTGTAGAGCTCAGGATACTTTTTGGACAGGGATGCGCTGACGTCCTAGCAAAACACACATTTTTTCCAAAGAGAGCCAATAATTCAAGCTCATCGCAGATAATTGTAAATCTGTGCTGAAGCACTCATAAACTGATGGTTAATTCAAGGTTTTGGTAAGCATAATCACCTTATCAAATAGACCAACCATGATCACTGGCAAGGCTGTGAATATAACATTATACAGAGACTGGAACCAATCATCGTAAAATCTTTGACCGGAAAACCCAGTATGAAAGGTGAACCAAAATTGAGTCAACGTGAATGTAAGATTCTTGTAAAAGAAATATGTGATGACCTGCAGAAACGTAAAAGCACAATCAGTTTTAGAAGCAAATATGTCCCAACTCTTGTTAAGAAATCAACCGAATGGAGGATTTAAGGACTTGAAGATTGTAAAATTCAGACCTTGCATATTCTAAGATAGGACCAACGTCCATGCACAAGTAGCAAATCTGTTAGATAGCGAAATTGGGCAATTGCAAAATCACTAGCCATTACTGCCTGCATCCCTTCCAGCCCACTTATTCCAACACCAATATGAGCAGCTTGAATCATGCTAACATCATTAGCACCATCTCCAATACTAAGCGTTATCTTGCACGCACCTTTCTTGACCAGACTAGTCACCTAAAATTGAATACAAATTCCTCAACCAAAGGCTTGGATACTCAAAATATGCAGTCGCACCAAGATAACTAATTAAACAAAGGAAATTCTGACTTGAGGTTTTAATTTACTCCTGCACAGATACCCAGCCATACATCTAAGTATGCATATGAATAGTCTCCAGTTTGCAATAGAAGCTTATGTATACAAACAGTAACTTAGAATCTGTTATCAGACCAAACCAATGTGGACTTTCAATGTAGCATAGTAATGTGAGAAAATTTGTGTTTACATTCACCCAAAAAAAAGAAACTCTTAATTAATATATTAATGATAATTTGTAGTACTTGAACCATTAAGTGATTTAAACCAGATAAATATAGAAATTAAAATTTTAGAGAAACAACATTTCCTTGCTTAACAAAATGGTAAATTACAAGTTTTTTAATGCAAAAAGGACAATCACCTGTGCTTTCTGTAAAGGAGAAACTCGGCAGCAAACAACTGAACTACAATTCAGGCTTAGATTTAGCAACATCACTCGTAAACTTGGGTCTAATGCGTACATTAAACACTTTCCATCAATAATAAGTGCTAATTTTGGTCCAGAAACAGTGCGCAATTGGTGCTGTGCCTCCTCAAGGCAATTTTTCAGATCTTTTTTTACTTCTTCCTTGATAAAATGAGCTATTTCTACTTGGTCACCCTGTAACAACAGTTATCATTTGACAGAGAAATCAACAGTGTGTAATAAATTGTGCAATCCCAAATTAAATCCATCCAACTATAATGAACTTCTTACCCTGTTTTCCACTTCTCTAATTGCATCTGTCTCCGAACTGATAATGAACTGCTTCATTTCATTGTTAATTAAGTTGCAAGCTGCAGTTAATGACAAACAGAAGATATATTTAAAAAGTTGCGCATTCATAAAAGCTGGCACGTAACTCAAGAGTCAAAAATTTGGGGAATGATAACGTAAAATAAAGTAAAAAATCACCATAAGCTATGTTTATTGCTGTTTCCAATTTATCTCCTGTTAGTACCCAGATCTTAATTCCAGCTCTAGAAAGAGTCTCTATACAAGCTGGTACTCCTTCTTGAAGCTTGTCTTCTATAGCGGTGCACCCAATTAAAATAAGATCTTTTTCTACTAGTTCTGCAACCTGCATTTAGCTCAGTTCGTAAAAGACGATAACTTCAATGCATTACAAAAAAAGGCAAATAAAACCACTTAAGAACAATAAAGAGGTCTTTCTTCACGTATACAAACTTCTACCAGATCCTACCTCAAACAATCCTGAGAGAACGATTTCTAATGTATATACTTCACTGTTCCAAACTTCTGCTCATATTATCTAAAGGATGATTAATTCCTGGAATTTTAAAGGCATGAAACCGGCCATTCCAAGCATATAGCCCCCTTCAGCACACTGGTTCACTAGATTTCAATAATAAGAAAGTAGAGCAAAATAGTATTTTTAGCCATTGTTAAAATATCGAAAGTTTTTTACACAAAGGAAGAAAACAGTATCTTCTTATAATGTTTTCGAACTTTTGATATATACCAGTACTATTATTACCAGAACAACACTTAAATAATAGCCTCAACAACTGCATAAGAAATGTTTCATACATAAAACATAAATCAATATGAAAAATACACATTGCATTATCTTTCTTTAAAAGTTTAACAGCAAGGCATTCAATGAGTAACGATAGCATAGTTGATAATATCTTTCAACAAAACATTCAAACAAGATAGACACCAAAATTGAAGGAGGTTGGAGGACAGGAGAAAACTTATGATCAGGTAGATTGTACCTCATCTAGCTTCTTCTCACGATCCCTCAAAGACGATTTTGCTTGGATGAACTTCTCATTCCAGGTTTCATATACTTCAGGGCTCAAATCCTTATATGCTAGGCAAAGAGTACGTAGTCCAGCTGATCCAAATTGTTCCAGGTGTTCCCTAGTTACTTTTTTTATAGAATCATTTCCATCAGCCAATCTTTCATATATCACAGTATCAGCTCCCTGTAAAAAAAGGGTTTCCAGCCAAGTGTCATTTCCCAAGCCAACAAGAGCACTTTCCATCTTAAAGGGCCCAGAACAAGTCTCAGGTTTGACTCAAACCTTCCTCCCTCAAGGGCTAAGTACCCTCCCCAGAAACATGTAGAATAAGGATATTTTAGTAAAAATGATACCTTAGAGTACAAGACAAGTCTACCATTGGAATAACGACAAACAACAGACTGTCGCTTTCTTGTGCTATAAGATCAAAGATACAAATGATGTCAGTATTATCCAAAATGAGATGATACATTGACAAATATAACTTTGTGCTTACCTGTTGAACTCCAGAACATTCAGAATTTCATATGCCTTGTCTTGAATATTCCCCATTTGCTCAACATGGGATTCACGAACATAGATCATGGTAGGTGTTCGCCTAAGGAAAAAAACCAATTTCATAACCGCCATATTAGCAGAGTTAAAAAGTAATTGGTGTTAAATTAACCACTTTTATTTGGTTGCTAAGGAACACCTTTTAAGTGAAAGGAAAGCATTACAAATGGCAAGCATGTGATTGTATGCCAAACCTGTAAAAAAAGAAGCCAAAGTTCTTTGCAGCAGTAACTAAAGCAGCTTCATCAGGAGATGCAGCTTGATAAGTGATCTTCTCAGGAGTCTCATCACCTTCAGTGAGCACAGTATGACATATAGCAAGGCATCTAAAAAATTCCTACGTAAAGGGCAAAAGCTGTGATTTAAGCTACTACACTTTTAAGATTGATACATCATAAAAGCATACTTCAAGGACACTCAAAACAAACTATAAGAGTTTTTTTATAGTAAGTCCACAATGAAAATATTAAATTGTCACAGGAAAGAAACTAGTAGCACTTAAAAATGCTTACTTGGACTACTAGATTGATGTTCGAGACACTTCACAAAAATGGGAGAACCCTGACACTCATAGAATTTACTATAGTTTTGATAAGAACTGAATAGCATAACTGAAATGAGGCACAGTTTCAAGCCTCAGCAAGACTTGAAACATCTGGAAGTAGCATTTATCATCAATATTAGATTTTAGCATCTACATGCTTTTGTGGAAAAGTATAGGATTTTCGACGTGTTGAACCAAACTTTCAAGAAACCATTCAACTGAAAAGTTTAAGCAATTGGGAGTGTCCCAAGACTGGATCATATTATTCTAACACTCCTCCTTAGGCGTGGCATTTTTACCCGGCCCGAGTTAGCCTAAAGTCAATGGGCATAGCCCGAATTGATCAGGCTTCAAGTCTTACTAGAGTTTTTTTGTTTTAGGCTAAGAGAGCTGGACTCGAGAAAAGGCCTTTTGGTTCAACCCAACTCAAAACCTGAACGACCATAGGCAAAATGATGTCATTGTCATTTTTAAATTAAATTAAATAATTTAATTTTAAAAAATAACAAATTTCAGACTTTGCCTGAACTTGATTTGGGCTTTGGATCACATAAGACTCGAGCTCGAGCCTCGAGTCTCAGCCCAATGCCACCTCTACTCCTTCACACAAAGTGTGAACAAACATACACATTACTAATCCACTGGAAACAAGCGCTGCGTAACTTGAACTTGAGACCTCTTGGTTACACAAGGCACTAACAAAATATCAAAGAAAGCATTTAATCCAAAAACTTAAACAATCACAAACTCCCAGCGGCATCAACTGTAAAATATCATATTACTACAGAAAAAAAATGCAAAAAATATTGATGAGGATTATATATTTTCCTAGATCATTCCCGGGCAATAGCCAAAAATCCATAAGCAACTTGGATTGTGACTAAGGATAAAATAAATTAGATTTCTAATAACAGGAAAATATTAGAAGCTTCAGGTTACACACTTCGAATAAATATAAAAACTCCTATAAAAAGTATACTACCTTGCACAGTTCAGGATTAGCCTCATTTCTCCAACCTCCTCGCATAATCCTTGGATCATCAAAATTAAAACCCTTCTCATGAATTGCATTAGTTGATTTAGGAACCTGTACGAAAATCAACAAAATATTTACCCAACAATTTTCCATGCTACAAGAGTGAGTACAAAAAGGTGCTGATGTCAATATGTTATCTTAATCCATGCAGAGAAAGTTGTCCATGTTCCATAAAGGCCAAGAACCATACTCCTTGGACATTCATCCCACTCCGTTGAGCCCCTCCCCTCTCAATTTCCGTTATACCAGATCCATAAATTTCACCTCCAATCGAACATTTAAAGAACTCCATCAAATTTCTTGTTAAAGTTCCTGTTTTATCAGAAAAGATATATTCCACCTGAAAAAATACACAGAAATTAAAGTACTAGACATGTAGATGATTAAACTAACCAATTTAAAGAAATTTAAACAGCTACATACCACACCTCCAACCTAATGGACATATTTCTTCAGCAAAAGAAAAGCGATGTGGATTACGACGAATTCTTAAATGAGGTATTTCAACTCTAGGAATGAATTAAAAAAATCTTTATTGGTTAGACCTCCTTTTTTTTAATGAGGAGAAGCCATTCGCATTAATTTACCTGCCCAAGTTCCTCATTCAAATTTGAAGTCCTTGCCAATGCAGGGGTATTGGTGTCAGCATGGTACATGTGTAAATCCTTGTTGATAAATTGAGTGCATTGAATAAATTTGATCGTCTGGACATGAGATTGCAATCAATTAACAAAAATTTGCCACATTCTGCAACGCTAACCTAATGTCTAGGAAAATTGCATGAAGCCTGGCCCATAAACTGACCTCAATGGAAACATATAATGAGATGGGGATTATTGTAGAGTATAGTGTGATCAGGGTAAACATGGTCAGACCAACAACCTACAAAATAAAAAAGCTGAATAAAAATCAAGAAAATAATGCTGGAAACAGACAAAAATTACAATAAATATAGCAATCTTATTATTACCCCAAATCGATTGCTAGGGTTAAATGCCAGTTCCACACCTTCTTCAAGCCCTAGGTAGAAATACTTGCGACTTATGAATACACCACTATATAATTACACAAAGCATAGAACATTATCATGCAAGAAATTTACAAAACACAAGAGGTAGCAAGTTTGATGGAAAAAAGTCCAAAGAAAAGAAGCAAAAGAAAACAGAAGACAATTTAGCCCGTGTCTCACCTGCCTATGGCTCCAATACAACACATAATGAAGAGTGTTCCAAAAAGCATGAGTATAAGTTTATCAAGTTTCCTCTCTAATGTACTTCTCTTAGAAGGAACATTCATTGAGTTCATCATAACCTGCATGATTCCAGGCAGCCATAAAAAGTTATCCAGATGTTGGCCACAAACTAAGCAGCAAGATTATAATGTCAAAAAATGATAACATGATCGGTCTATTAGTTCCACATTTGTACAAAATACAACAGTCAAAACTCTTGGCACTCACACAACTTAACAAGAAAAATTTTGAGGAGAATAAGGAGAAATTAGTAGCATAATTATTGTACAACCAAATAGGCCAATTCCTATGATAATAAGCACTATAATGACAAATTATTAGCACAATAACAAACCTTTGTTTCATGACCAGTAAATATAACTGCCCCAACAATGTACTCTGTATTCCTGAGACTACAGCCCTGGAAGGACATGAAACCATAGTAATTAAATAAAACCAATATTAGTCCTATCATCATATCATAACAAATGGCCAAGAAAGGTAGTGTGAAGTCCCCCCCTGGGGCAAGGCGGAGACAAAAGCTTGTTAGAAGCATTCAAGGAAATAATTATATCCTGAAAGGAAAAAAGACAAATAAATATAAAAGCATTAAAGCAACCATTATTGAGGAGGAAATGAATTTGGAGCTTAAGGAAAAAAGACAAATAAATATAAAAGCAACTATTATTGAGGAGGAAATGAATTTGGAGCTTACTCTTAATAGAAGTTGGTTTGGACTGAGAGGTAGTGTCTGTTTATCAATAATAAGATTGCCAGTGAAAGTATAGAGTGAATTGTTCGGTTGCTCACACTGTACTTCACCTGTATTAATGAAACAATATAAGAATGCTTGCAAAATAAGAGAAAGATGGCATTCACGAGGTATTGGTGTGGTGCATGAGAAAATTCCAAGTATGAGCATGAAACAAAGCCCATTCTTTACGTAGAATACTATACATATTCAACAGTTTGACCAACCCATGATAATTTAGTGTATCATAACAATCACAGAAGGCAACGATGCTGACAAGGGTAGCAAAAGTAAGCGTACAGACACATAAATAACTTGATATTAATCCCTAATGTAACTCATTGATGGTACTTGAATGTAATTTGGATGTATATATGCACCTATGTACTTCAAGTCAATGTACTTAATATTCTAAACCTAACTTAACCTCTGAACTCAGCAGCTTTCTCAGGACTCAAGTAATCCCAAGTCTTTTCCAATGCCTTTCTGATCTTGAGGTTTGTTTCCCCGTCTAAATTTGATGTCTGCCAACAAAAGCCAAACTTTGAAAATGGATAAGAGAAAGCAATGCTTGATAACAACTTAAGGTCATGCTTTTTATGAAATAATGGTTCTACAAAGCATGAAAGAAAGGAAACCTCAATGTAGCATACACCATCTGGATTTGTAGTAGCAAGAAAAAGAAGATCTGTGGGAAAGAATCCATCTTGTTTAACCTGAAAGACAAAGCAAATTCAGCCTACAATATGAAGAATGTGGACATAATAGCCAAACGTCTGTTCAAAAATGTTTGTTCAGTAAGCTAGCGAACCATATTATTAACACAGTTCAATCGAAAAGAAGGAAATTTTAATAGGAGTTCAGGACACCCACCCTAATAATGTCTCCAACCTGCAATTTCTTCCAGGAAACAGTCTCCCACCTTTGATTTTGCAACATTTCTACGAGACTGTTATTTATCACCATATCATTCTGAAAGCGCTTCTGTTGTGTACAAAAGAGGATAACAGAACAAACAAACAAGAAATAAGTAGCTTTCCCTCGTCAATCACAGAAAAATTTTCCCTCATCATCTCCAACACCCCCCCTCCCGCCACCCAACCGGAAAAAACGCTATAAAAGAGGCATCAAGTTAAAAGAAATTTGAAAAAAGAAGACATTTGGGTTTTGTTATTGTTGACAGTATAGTATGTAATATAACCCTATACTAGCAAATATACATATAAACTATAATCTCAGTAGCACTCGAAAACCTTTTTTTTTTTTTTGAAAGAACAAGAAAAGATATGATTGCATTACTCACCGAATCTTCAAATGCCTCCTTAATAAGAGAGACTAAAAGCACCAAACTCAAAGGTACAACATTTGTAATTGGATTGACTGGGCTGCATGATCAGAAAACTTCTTAAATACAACACATACATGTGTCAAATTTACATAGCTGTCGCAAACAGGAAACTTAATGTTCAGCAACACTTTAGACCAGATAGTCATACAAATGGTAATTATTGTGACCAATAACATTAATTTGTAGCTTCACTTCTGATATGCTTGGGAACATTCGTGCATTCAAAAACATGTGTGATTTCTCCCGTAGATGCTACGATGTTCTAAAGTGAGATGATTAAACTCAAAATGTTACATGACAACATTGTTGGGGAAAATCTTTTCTATGAATTGTTACAAAGGCTATAACATCCTGCAAATCTAAATCAACATCATCAACTTGACAAATAAAAAATGTAACAAGACTATATAGCGAAAATAATATAAAGGAAAGAATACACTTAGTTCAAATGAGTATGACTATCACACCTGATTGGAGTCATCGATAAAATTGAGATAAACAGGAAGTAGCAATTGGCCACACGCCTGAACTGTCATTGCAGTAGAAAATATTCTCAGGAAAAGGATCACACTATTCAAATGACAGGGGAATGATAAATCTACCTTACCATACAGATAATGGAGCTCAACCAATTAACTACAGTTCTGTTTCAAACATCACTGATTTGAGCAATTTTTTGGAAAATTCAAAATCAACTACAGGGAAAAAAATCCCAAGATTATGATTTTTTTTTCATCGGAGATGATGTATTATCAGTCCACGGTTAGCACAGCTTATATCTAGAGTGAGAATTCAAGGAAACTAGAACATTATCAAATACGCTATAGATGTTAATCTCCTTTCATCGTAAATTGCCCAATTAACCCAATCACTAGAAGCAATAAAGTCCACCCATCATTTAGTGATTAAGCCCCTTGATTCAATATTGATGCTCTTAAGCAATTCATCGACATAAATGCCAAAACATTATATTGCAAGTAAAGTCATGTAAGATTTCAAGCAGACATAGCCAATCATTTAAGGGAAAAGACGTCTAAAATAATCAACATTCCATTTCCAAACGCTAGTTTACCTGTTCAAATAACCCTTTTGGTAAAAAGGTAAAGAAGTTGTACTTTGTAGTTGAAATAGAATTGCCCTGAAACAATTTACCTCAAATAATTAAAAAGAAAGCAAATTTGAGCAGAAAGAAGGAAAACGGATTGAATAATGGAACTCTGACCACATACTTTGACATATATCAAAAACATTCTTCAAAACATATTAGGACGAAAACTTCCAAAAACAACTAATGCAGAAAAACTGAAAGCTAGAGCTTTGATAAATGAAGCTTCAGATAGGAACAATTCAACTAGAATCTTGGCTACTCCCAATAGACTTTGTCAACAGAAGACTAATTGACAAGTTTAAGTTATGAATGAATTTTGCAGATATAAATTTCATTTCAATTTTCTCAACTCAAATGACTCCCAGAAGATGGCCTGATAAGGCAACATGGATACAACTGCCTGCTCATTAATAATGAATTTTGCCTTCATAAATTTCATTTCAATTTTCACAAGTCAAATGACTCCCAGAAGATGGCCTGATAAGGCAACATGGATACAACTGCCTGCTCATTAATAATGAATTTTGCATATATAAATTTCATTTCAATTTTCACAAGTCAAATGACTCCCAGAAGATGACCTGATAAGGCAACACGAATACAACTGCCTGCTCATTAATCAAGGAGGATGGTCAAGGTTTTCAATATGTCTTACGTGTCTTAGGATAAATTACTTGCACACAAAAAGAACTAGGATAAAATTCATCCTGGAGACACAGCTTATCTCTGAGGGTTTGATTAAGTATAAGACAGGTCAATTTCTAGACACATACTTATGCTTACATAAAGGTCTTTATATGAATAACATCGAAAAAAAATAAAAGTTAATCAGGTCATTGTGCAGTAAACCCACACGCAATGTGCTCCAACAATCTTTCAGTTGAAGCACCTCGTTCGACTCCAAGCACATTGTTGAGTGTTTCCTTTTACTAATTGTCAATGCTTGAGCACAAATACCAAGAACAGCTTTCCTTTTCATATCTAATTGAACGTTTATCTTAGCATATAACATGTATAAATAAAACAGATAACATGCAATAACCTCATGCTTTCATCAATGAAGCAAGCATGGGTACCTACAATTTTGCACCGTGAAGCAAAAACGTTCAAGCTCAATATTAGCGAAACCTATGTTTCACATCAGAATAAAGCCTAACAAATCAGTTGCACCAAGTCAACTGAATTTCTAGTTGCACAACAAATAATTCAAAGAAAAAGTCCATTTCTTTTTTCAGCAAACAAACAGACGAAAAGAATTCGACAAAAAAGCTTATACACGCATACAAACATACTATCCAAGCATTTATGTAACATAAAACCTTGCATCCAACGGGAAGATTCGCCTCGCGGTCATTGCAGTAAATGGTCCGGTAACCGGGGGCTTGAGGCTGGACTCGTCCGAGTCGAACCGGCCGAGTAGTCGTACGACCCGTCAAACTCACGTCACGCCCCAGCCTGGACCTCGATGACCTAACCGTTTCCGATCCGCCTCCGCTCATCGTCTATCTCGGAGCAAAAGGACAAACAGAACGATCCAAACTCCAAATTTCCCGGAGAATAATGTTTGATCTGAAATCAATCAACAAATATATTGCTCTTCGATTTCTTCCATTTTCCTTCTCATTAAAACCGCGATGAAACAGAGAGGAAGATGAGAATCGTCTCCTCTGCTTTGGTTTTTGAAAATTTCCTCCTTGGCAGTTATTCCGTTGCCGTTAAGGTTTTATTTATCTTTTCTTAAATATAATGGCCCACCAATACACTCGCTCCCTCTTCGGCGTACGTTGTTCGTGTTATTCACCAAAATCCAACCACGTCTTGTCACGCGTCTTAATTGGCAGTAATACGGTACGGTTAAGTAACGTGGGTACTTTAAATCCGAAAGTACGCGCCATATTTGACGCGTTACTTTCAATGACCGAATGTGGGCCTCTTTGAAAATGGGGTGTGGATTTGTTCATGAATTGTACACGTGCCGCGTTTGGGTAAATAAATGTCGGAGAATTAGAAGTTTCCAAAAAGATTTTGATTTATATGATAAAGCTTTTATTTTTATTTTGATTTTGATTTTGATTATTTATAAATAAATTAAGTGATTTTATATATGTACAAAAAATTTTGAGAATTTTTTTTAATTTAGATGTAAATTATAAAAATTATATCATTTGTATAATAATATAAAAATAATATTTGATAAGTGAATTATTTAATAAATTACTAATTAAGCATTAAATAAGAAACGAATTGGTTGAATGAGTTTTCAATATATTCATAATATTTTTACCTTTAAAGGAAACTATATTTTTGTTGTCAATAGAATTTCAATTATAACATTATTACTTAATAAAATTTGTTTTATTTTTGTGTTTATTTAAAATTTAAAAATGCAAAAGGCTTTACTAACCTTATTATGTAAAAGGATAATTTTAGGATAAATTAGATTTAAAATTTAAAAATTTTGTCTAATTTTATAATATTAACTAAAAGTATAAAAATATCCACAACCTTATTGACATGAATTACCATATAAACATAAATGGGGTCATTTACAATTTTAAACTCCATTTACATAATCAAAATAATTAAATAAATAAGTAAATGAAAGCTTTTAGAATGAGAGGACATTGCTTTATCTTTTGATCCATCTCTTCCCTTCCACTGATTTTCTTCTATTCACCTTCTTCTCTGCCCTTTTATTCTCTTTATTGTGCTTTTGTGTCTTACTGATACAAAGGTCACCTTGGAGACTCGAACTTTCACCCGAAGTTTCTTGCTCACACCCTTTGGATGGCAATCTCACTTAGATCCGTTAAAGTAAGACTCAGTCTTTTCCAACCTTCGAAGTGTTTACCTCGCACGCACTCAAAGAAATAATGCGGAAGCAACAAAAATATAGGCAACAAGGAAACACACAGAGATACGGTTAAAAGGCCAACTTTATATATTTTCCCTCAAAATAATACAAAGAATGCTCTCTCTGAAAACTCACTCCCTCTGAATGAATTAATTCCCCTAAATGAGAAGAGCAAAGCTCGAATGAGCTATATATAGGCATCTTAGCTTAGAGTCACAGATTCCCACTAAATTTGAACTACTTAAGATCACGTCTATCTCTATCAGATAAGATCTCATGAACCAATTGGATGACACCTTCATCCACATAAGACTCTAACTGATAAGATAGAATCTAACAACATAGCATAAAGATAGAGTTTACATTTATCTAGAACACTAACATCCTTATCCGCGAAGATTTCCACTATCTTTAGATGTTGAGTTTTACTGCAACTCTAACTCCCAGTCATCGCCACATCATCCAAGATCTCCCCATGATCTCTATCTACTGATGATGTAGTGTGATCTTGCCGAAGCCCACTAGCACACTAGCCTAATCCAATGCTTTCCACAACAAGTCTGTTAGTCGTGATCCATCCATTTGAGCGTGGCTAAGTCTTTTGTCCGTCAAGTCCTAGCCTGGGTCGAGTCAATCTCTACAAGGTCCGAGACTCTACCAAAATTTGCACCAAGTTCGATCCTACTCACCCATGTTTGCCTTAGTGTTTTCGCATGCCTCCCTTATGCATGCAATCTTGTCGCTCCATGACTAAGTACAAGTCACAAACCGAGTTAACATAAAACCTCGCAGGTTCACATACCTTCGACCTGCCTCGCCGAAGTCAAGTGCTTAAGTGCCTCATCGCACTCGTATGCCTTCGCGCATCCTCGCGGGGTCTTACATGCCTTTACGTCTTCTCGCGCACCCTT
>JANZLC010000003.1:11667525-11694491 GCA_026413385.1 Erythroxylum gracilipes
AATGCTATCATGCTTATTAATTACTAATTTAATTGAATCTAATCATGCTTAATCATAAAAAAAATTCGGGGCTAACAAATGCGCTGCCAACCATTATGTTGTTGAAGAAGAAAAGTTAAAGAATACAACTCATACAACCATAATAGCAACCAAGCAAGTCCCCATAAATTTAAAGGTAAGAAACCTAAATTTCCTCCACATGTAGATGTTGGTCAATCTAGTGTTGCTAAAGGTCTTGTAGATTTTGTAAAGAGTATGAGTATGAGGTGTTTATAATATAAGAAGAAGGGAATTAAAAAGATTGAATGACAAAAATATAAAACTTGGAAAGAAAGCCAAGAGTTATCAATTAACTCCTTGGATTGTATGATATATGAGTCTAAATATCCATATCAAGTTCATGTTGGCTAGATAGTGGATTCTCTAATCATGATGCTTCCACAATGCAGAGATTCATAGAAAAGTGAAAGCCTAATAGGAAGGAAGAAAAACTAATGGTGGGAAACAACAAAGAAGTTAAAGTAATCATTATAAGGGATGTTTATTTAAACCTTGACACAGGTTTCAAGCTTGTATTATATGACACATTTTCTATACCATCTTTTAGAAAGAATTTGATCTCTGTATCTATTTTGAATATAGAAGGTTACATTTTTGTAATTAAAAATTTCGTTGTAAAGTTATTTTCAAATGCAAAACATAATGGTACTACCTTCTTTTCATATGGCTTATATAGAATGTTTCTTGCCCCTAATGAGAAGTATGCTTCTGCATATATTGTCGAACAGATCACTAGAAAGAGATCCTTGATAAAAGATAAATCATACATATTGTGACATAAAATATTGGGTCATATTTCTAGAGATAGAGTTAACAGAATATTAATTAAGGATAACATTCTCCCAATGATGATCTGGAATCATGTGTTGATTGTTATAGGGGTAAGTTGACCAAAATAAAGAAAAAAAGGGTCAACTCCTACTTCTAGCTTATTAGAAATCATACATACAGATATATGTAGACCTTATAAAGTTACATTGTGTAATTCAAGATATTTCTCACATTTATTAAAGATTATTCTGGTTATGGATATGTGTTTTTTCAAAGAAAAGTCTGAAGCTCATGAGAAATTCAAGATCTTTAAGGCTGAAGTTGAAAACCAATTAAGAAGGTCAATTAAGATTATCATAGTAACCGTAAAGGTGAATATTTTGGTAGATATAGGGTTTCAGTATAAGAAAAAGATTTGTTTGTCAAATATGTAGAATCATATAGAATAGTGGCTAAGTTCACTATACTAGGTAGTTCTGAGCAAAATGATGTGGTTGAAAGGCCAAATCGCATCTTAAAGGATATGAAGAGGTCAATGTAAAGCATGACTAATTTACCTTATGACCTTTAGGGTGAAGGTATAAAAACTGTCTTATGTATACCTTATGTGTCAAGCAAATCAGTTAAAAAAAACTTTTGAAATATGGAAGAGGTAGAAGCTTAGCTTCATTCGTCTTCGTGTATAAGGCTTCCCTGTTGAGGTTCCTTTGGATAATACTTATGAAGATAAGTTACATTCTCATTCCATTCATTATTATTTTATTGAATATCCTAACTACTCTAAGGGATAAAAATTTTACTGAACAATGGAGGATCTAGAATAGTAAAATCATAAACAACTAATTTTCTAAAGCATAATGTCTATGATGAGGGTGGTCATTCTCACCCTTCAGATGAGAGAAGGGTGGATACTATAGTTATTTCATATCCATTACTCATACAGTCAGAACTAGTGAATCAAGGTCTCATTACCATACTAGTACAGGGATAAGAACCTATATCTATACAAAATGAGGTTACTAAGGTACAATAGCCTATTGAACTAGTTCAATTAAGAAGATCTACTATAGTGAAAAGACTTGCTATCTCATCTGATTACATAGTTTATTTAGGTTAACAAGACTATGATATTGGACATGTAGTAGATATAGTTACTTTTACATAAGTTGTTTATAGACCTCATGTGGATTTGTGGTGGGATGGAATGAGGGATGAGATGTAATCCATAAAGCATAATAAGGTATAGGAGCTTGTGAATTGACATTATAATTGCAAATCTATCAATTGTAAATTGAGTTATAAGACCAAAAAGGACTCTTAAGGTAAAGTTGAGTGATTTAAAACTCGAATGGTTGCGAGAAGGTTTACTCAGAGATAAGGGATTAAATTTAATGTTACCTTTTCTCCCGTATCATCAAGGATGCATTTAGATTGATTATGACAATAGTGACTCATTATGATATGGAATTATATCAGATGGTTGTCAAAACTATTTTTTTAAATGGAGATGTTTATGAAAAGGTCTATGTGGAATAACTTGAAGGATTTCAGGATCAAGAAAAAGTTGACATGGTATGTAAATTGAGAAAATCCACATATGATTTGAAACAAGCCTTTAGACAATAACACCTAAATTTTGTTGAGGATGTCACCTCATTTGAATTTGTGGAAAATAAAGTTAAAAGATGTTTGTATTACAAGGTTAAGGGGGAGTAAAGTAATCTTTTAACTTTTATATATGGATGATATCTTGCTTGCATCAAATGACATGACCATGTTGTATGAGGTTAAGCAGCTTTTGGCTAAATATTTTGACATAAAGGACCTTGGTGAGACATCTTTTGTCCTAGATGTTCATATCCATCAAGACAGGTCTTAACACATGTTGGTTATCTTATAGAGAGCATACATTAAGTAAGTACTACAAAGGTTTAATATGATTGATTGTAAACTTGTTGCAACACTTATCTTTCATGGTGAGAGGTTATCTTTAACACAATCTCTAAAGAATGATACAAAGAGATAGAGGTTATGAAGAATTTACCTTATTCTAGAGCAGTTAGTAGCTTGATGTATGCCCAAGTATGCATTATACCAAACTTTGCATTTATTGTTGGACTGCTAGGTAGGTATATAGCTAACCCAAGAATAAACCACTGGAATGCAATCAAACAATTTTTGAGATATCTCAAAGAAACTAAGGATTATATATAAATATTAAAAAAATTCAATAGTCTAAATCTCATAGGTTATATGGATTCAACTTTTGCTATGTGGCTAGATGATAGGAAGTCCACATCAGGGCACATTTGTATGTTACAAGATGGTACAATATCATAGAAGAATGTTAAACATACACTAGTAAATTCCTCAACTATGCATATAGAATTTGTTGCATGCTATGGGGCTACTTCACAGGTGGTTGGCTCAGGAAATTGATCTCTAAGATGTTTGTGATTGATTCAGTTGCTAGACCCATTCAGTTATATTATGAACATATTTCTACTGTATTGTTCAATAATAATAATGAGCATATCATATGGTCTAAGTATTTGGAGGTCAAATATCTGACCATAAAGTAATTAATACAAAAGTGTGACATTAAGGTGAACCATTTGAAGAATGAGTACATGCTTCTTAATCCTTTAAATAAAGGACTATGCTTGGTTATTTTTGGGAAACATGTGTATATTATAGATTTACTAAAGTCCTTAGACACTATTAGTTAAAGATTACAGTATTTCTCTTAATACATTCGTACAGATTTCATGTATTATGATAGTATATTTTTGTATATATTGATGATCATAATTTTTTCTCAACCATACTGTTTATTGTACATTTTCATACTACAGGTGAAAGTCTTAAGACATGTATCGATCTTAAGCATTTTAAAGGTCAATGGGCATATATATACAGATTAACATTGAGACTATGTCTCCTAGACATATATAGATAATTATATAAATCTATGGGTTTGATAAGGCATGGGGGGATATAAGTATTTAATCCTACAAGGGTTTCTCTAATGGAATTTTGCATTTAGTAAGAGAAAACAAATTTCTCTTATAAGATTTAGCTTATAGAAAATGAGACCGAAAAATAGAACAATGATATGTTTCAAATCATATAAGTATAGGTGTAGTTTATCACACTCCATTTTCTTATTAGTGTTAGTAAGATATTACGTATGCCTGATTGTATTGGATATGTGCTGCATATGACACATGTATTTGATATTTTTCGGTATCAAATGCCTTATAGGACTGAATGATGGACTTTCATTATCTTTGAATCAAATGTTTTAAATTGGTTGACCTTTAAATTGATTTTTCTTAACCACTTTTCCTATTTTTATTGTTTTATGGCTATTGTAATTAATATTTGTCCAATGGGAGAATGTTAGTGATTTTTAATTAGACAATGATTAATTATAGGTTGTTTATAAAATTAATTTTAAGAAAATCCAATTTGATCCAAATTAAAGATAATAAAGAAACCTAATAAAGGATCTGGTTAAACGGGATAAAGTCTAGTAAAAAACTAAGCCCTAATCAATATTGGCCAATTATTTATTAGTCCTATGATAGGGAGTCCTAATATGATTACTATAAATAGCTACTATGTTCTCTTACTACCTACTTAGAAAAGTTCCTTGATGTTCAGTTTCTCTTATTCTTTAAAAGGCCCACACATTAAGAAAGGCACATAAAGACATTAACGACATAAGGATATACAACTTTGCATAAAGTTTGATCAAAATTTTCAGGAGCTTGTTCATTTGTTGAGGAGTTTGTTTAATGGATTCAGCAGTTGTTCATCATTCAATGGATAGCAAAACCAGAATTTTTTTACATTTTCTTCATTAATACATCTATGTTTGATCATGGGTCTATAATTTAAGTTCGTATTATTATTATTAAAAATATCTCCAATTAGGTTAGTTCTTAGATTGCTTAGACAAAGGAGAAGAAAATAATTTATAAGAACTTAGTGAAATGATCTTTAGCCAACAATCGTAAACTTAACATCAAGAAGTTAAAAAAGCCAATGATGTGGAAATAAGGATATTATCCATATACAATAACTTTAACAATTTAAAGCTTGCACTTCCCACTATATATAAGAATTTAGACATTTGCTATTGTAAAAGGAAAAAAGAGATAAGATTTAAAACTAGGAAAACAAATCACTCTACAATATTCTACTTTCTCTTCTTGTGTCACATATTATCTCTTTAACAACAATTAACAGACCAACCTTCACCAATATCGTCTCAAGTTTGACTTTGTTGCATTACAACAAAGTAGGCTTTTGCCTACTTTTTCTTTTTTGCTACAATTTGGTCAATCTTTGCCGACGATTTTCAAAATCATAGCAAAATACTACAACAAAATAGTTTATTGGCTACATTTCTTTTGGCAACAATTTGAAAATCGTAGATAAAGGTTCAACTTTAATAGTCACACTTTTGACTATGTTTTTCAAAATTGTAACTAAAAGTCATTTGTAACAATGTTAAAAACTTATTGTAATTTTTTTAATGGAAGTATACGTTATCTCAAACAAATAATAATATTGAAAAGAGTATTGTCTCACAAGTATTGTGTTTATTAATTACAAAAATTAATATAATTGTAAAAATTGAAAAATAAAAATAATTAATTGAATAAAAATATTTTAAAATTAACTAAGAACAAAAATGTCATATTAAAGGAATCTAACACTTCTGATTTCACCAAGATTAATCCCAATTGACTCATCTAGTTTAATCATCTAACTGACTATTCCCTATGATAACTATGAATTTATGAAATTAATTTAGCTAAGAAATATACAGTAGTACATAAAATTTCATAAATATCTCTATCTTATGAAAATAATATGATATTTCAATTTTTAGTTTTTAGTCTCGAGCTGAATTATAAGTCATGCAATTCTTTTATCAGGCAAGCACAACTATTAGTCATAAAATGAAACAGTAATCATAGAATTGGAATAAAACATCAATTTAATTAAAATTAGACAAGTTCAAGCATTCATATTCTAACTACATTATAGCCCTAAAAAGTATAACATCAAAAAATTAAATAATAAATTAAACATGGCTTAAGTCATGATTTAAGAGATAAAGAAAAACTAAAAATTGAAGTATAACTTCAAAAAATTAAATAATAAATTAAAGAAGGCTTAGGTCATACTTTTGGTTATGTTTTTTAAAATCGTAGCTAAAAGTAGCTACTTTTTCAAATCGTAACTAAAATACTTTTTCAAAAGTAGCTAAAAGCGCGACTTTTATATTTTCGTAGCTAAAAGTCACAGAATATGTAATTTCAGTTAAAAAATTTGGCTACAAAAATATATTTGTAGCCAAATGTTTTCACTCTTTTTCTTTTGGCTACGAATATATTTTTCGTAGTTTAGAAACCAAAACATAAGCAAAATTTATCACTTTTATTTCTTATGTATAATTAATTCTTGTACCCTTTTTGTTAGAAATTTGTCAAAAATAATTCTTTATTCACGACCCTAATTGTCAACATCACTTCTTATTTTTATCATATTCAAGTATATGAATTCATTAACTTTCATTTGATCATTTTGTGATTGAATATCATATTCATAAAAATCAATTTTAATATTGTTTATAACGATTCTGAGTCTAAAAATAAATTTATTTAACAACAATTTTATTTTAAAAATTTATAAAACTGTAAACTCAAATTAATTAATAAATCTATATAATTTCAGAACCATTTTTATCGCCTGTTGGAATCTATGCCAATTTGGTGCCGTATAAACAAGTGATTGGGTTATGGGTTGTAGTGTCTAATTTGAATAGAAAATTTGTCAGAAAAATATACCAGATGAGGAGGAAACGGCACGAGCTTCCCCCTTTCTCACTTTCCATATTGTCATAATGTGCATGTACCTACTATTTAGTATCAGAAACAATAAAAAGCCTGAACTAAGTGCTAAACAACGAAATCATACGAAGACATAAAATATTGATTCTTGGCCTACATAAGACCTGTACTCTAATCTAACTTAGACACTTCTATTTTGCTGATGTTATAAACACCTATATTCTAGACTCTCTGACGTTAGGTCACAACTGTAATACAATAGGGTTTTCCTTTAATCAAGGCCATAAATGTCCTAAAATAAACTTATATTCATTTGATTTTGTTATACAAATTTCTCTAAACTTATTTAATTGAGTTGTCAAATTCTTATATTACAAATATTTTTATTTTTACTTGATTTTATAGATTTTATTTTTTATTTATTATATATTGGTCAAATTTTTGAACCTTAAATTTTTCTTTGACCCGTTTAATGTCCGATTTAGAAATGTCGAAAAGGGCTCGCTTCATCCCGCTCAATCCAATTTTGGCTCTGGTTAACCGGATCACAGGTCGAAGTCGAACCTATTATTTCCTAAACGACATCATTTTTAAAGTTTTTCTTAAAAAACCAACAAGCCGAGCCACGTGGAGCCATAGGGCCAAGGGTTTGGCTGCCCTTGGCCTGGCCCGTGGCCCGCCCTACCATCGATTTTATTTTTAAAACATTACTTTTTATTTCGCATTCACTGAGTAAATTTTTTCCCTACTAGTGGCAGTGCTCTTGAAGACAACAATATGAAACTGGGTCGGTCGGGCCTTTTGATTCGGATTCCGGAGCTTACTCGATAATCATAAACTTGTAAGCTTGACAATCCACTGCTTTCCATGTTGAACTCACAATGAGTGGAGCAATCACCCTGGCCGTGTGGCCCTTGGCCCAGGCCGGGCCGGGCTAGGGCTGATATCTCTAGTATAATTCTATTTTTAAAACATTACTTTTTATTTCGCATTCAGTGTGTTAATTTTTCCCTATTAGCGGCAGTGCTCTTGAAGACAACAATATGAAACTGGGTCGGCCGGGCCTTTTGATTCGGATTCCGGAGCTTACCCGATAATCATAACTTGTAAGCTTGACAGTCCACTGCTTTCCGTGTTGAACTCACAATGAGTGGAGCAATCACCTTATCCCTCCACTCGGCTCTCATATTCCCACAACCCACAAAGCTCCGACGACCAGTGCCGTTCCACGTTCAAAGTTTGTCTCTCACACACAAAGCATTTCACTTCCATAGCCACTTCTATCCCTACAAAAGCCTCCCTACGGTTATTTGCGGCTACAGCAAGGTCTCTCCTTTATTCTCACAAGTACTGTTTTTCTGTGTACTCAAAAAGTTTCCTGCTTCGTCGATATTACTCTAAGGATTTTGTTCTCAGTTGGATGGTGAAGACCCGGATGAGATTGGTGAAGTATTCTTTGACGGCAATGACATTATTGAGGACGAAAGTGATGAGGATGAAGAGACAGAGAGCAGCATTGATTTGCTTGTCAGATTCTTGCATAGTATGTTCAAGAAGCTATCCAAGCGAGCCAAAAAGGCTTGTCGATCTCTCTTGCCCTCGGCTTTATCACCCCAATTGGTATATTTTTTCTTATCCTTGGTAGGTCATTCACGGGTTAATTTTGACAGCTCAGTTTTAAAGTGTTTTCACGAAATGCTGGTTTGACCGTGGGGTCACATAGTCTAAGCTAAGATCTTTAACCTTTATGAACGACTTATTTGATTGCTAGACAACAACTCGATTAAGATTAGGTGGTTTTGTGACAGAACTGGAAGAGGTGAACTCGTATTCATGGCAGATGTGTAGAAATAGATTGAGCAGTGAGAAAGAAACTGAGTTTGAGATGTTCTGTTCTTTTTTTCCTGTAAAATTGCAAGTCTTGTTCGTGGAAATAAATATGTGAAACTGCGCTTGTAATCTAGTCAATGTCTTGAGTAGAGTTGCCTCAATATCCAGCCATTGCAGAACTTCTGCTCATCATTCAAACTTAATCTAATTATGTTTTCTTTTCGTGATTTTGGAAATCAGGTGTATTTTGCTGTTGACGGGTTCCTATTATTGGCTGGACTGTCTATCGTTAAAGCAGTTCTCGAGGTATCACTTCAGAAATATTCAATGACTTGCGTGCCTTCACTTTTATGGATGTGTTGACGCTTATGCATGTACTAATGGGGTAGAGCCATTGATATTAGACTATAAGAAATACTTGATATTTTGTAACGATAAAGCAACAGCCGTTGTGTTCTTACCGATTGCAACGAGCTATATTCTTCCTGCTGAAATAAAACTTATCCTAGTGAACACGCATCACAAATGGCATCCCATTTTGCATTTCACCCCAAGAAGTTAATTTCCTAGATGCAATCACAAAATAATTTTAAAAGGTACTTCCACTATATTTATGCAGTTCTATATTGGTTTGGTATTCAGGAAAGTTATTTAGTGGTTCTAGTGTTTAAAATATCGTGGCTTACATTCTTGTATAGGTGGCTTGCACACTTGGAAGCACTGTATTTGCGGTGATCCTACTCCTCCGAGTTGTATGGGCAGCCATTTCCTACTCCCAATCAAGTGGAAATTCATATGGTACAACACAGCCAGTGGGATGATCTAGTGGCCGATTCTGAGGATTCTTAGATTTCCCTCTTGGGTCGCATTTTGATCACACTACAGTGGCTCCAAGTTCTTGTAAAAACGTGAATGTAGGTCCTAAGCTGGAAATTTGAGTTAGGAGACGTTCAAACTTGTTCAACTTACCTCATCCTCGTGTGTAGCTCCTGGCCATGGCCGGCAGGCAGGCAGGCAGGCAGGCACTATAATTAGTAGACTAAAGGTCAGACGTAGAAAACTCTGTTTTCAAGTAAGGAAGGTTTCCTGGATCTGTAGATAGATTTCTGATGACTCATTCTAGAGCATTTATTGATGCATTGGTTGCTTATGCGTTATTGATGGATAAAATTAACAAGTGAAATGTCTAGCATTCTTAAGGATTAGATCCAAAGTCCAGATTGTATTGTGCATCAGTCTTGCCTAAAGCTGGAACCAATACTTTATTCAGTGAAACTCGAAATTAACTTCCAACAAATTGGTTGTCATGCAGCAATGTGGCTAAGATAAGTACAGGCTGGGAGAGACACTGTTCTATAAACCTCTCACGTCGTAGTTTCCAAAGTCACAAGCTCTAAACAGGCTGAATTTTTTGAACAAGCTGCAGTTTCCCAACAAAACACAAGTTCATAATAGGGTTTATTAAAGATGTAAGCATTAGAAACTTTTGAACAAGCAATTTTCTTTTACAAGATACTTGATCAAAAGATCTGTTTAGTATTAGTACACAAAGTATGTCAAGCATGCTAAGATACACAAAGTAGTGGAGATGTTTCATGATGTTCTTTATCCGTCTCTTCGGACAGCAACTACAGCTCCATGCCTGACTTCGAAGGGGTAAAGGTTTTTTGTCTGGTGAACGTACTGGGTTATTCTTTGACAGCCATTTCACAATCTTATTATCCATTGCTCAGGAGACCCAAGACTATGATGTTCTTTCAAAACCACTGCCAACCTGCATATGCAGCCACTCCGGTGATGCACCACGACTGTAACCTTTTGTGGGTTGTGAGCCAAATGCCATGCCAGAAGCATAAGCATCAAACGTTGGCTGGCCAAACTGAAATGAAAAATAGAAGAGTCGTCGAAAGTTATTATTTAGGAGGCAATGAAAAGAAATACAACAACCATTCTCCTAGCCTCTTTTCAATTACCAAGTTCGGCTCTGTCCCAGACCTTTCAGCCATATTGTTCTCTTTTGCCAACATCCTATTACGTTAGTCTTTTTTTATCATAACAGAACAATGTGGAGATGTTTAGCCAAATGGATTCCTTCCCTTAAAAGTTCCGTTAAGAGAGGCCAACTGATACTGATATGAAGGAACTGCCAATTTAAGCTGATTGGTGCCACTAGATCCTAACAGAAATATCTGTTCAATGATATGAATAAACTTGTGCGTGGAGAAGAAGGTTCCAACTGTTGCCCAAAGCGAGCCATTTTTCAATGTTGTTCTCAACAATAGCGGGACATTATTATTTCTTATCACAGAAATAAACATCAGACATGTAGACACTATTGTCAAAAAATCTCATTCTAGATTATTTATCACAACTAGATCCATTTTCTTTGGCAAATTACCAGGGTAGTGTCCTCTTCCTCGGGAACCAAACAACTACCTTGATGAAAATTAGAATTTAGAAGCAGCAGCTGATAAAAACAAGTTCGGCGACAATAATCCAGAGTGCATATAAAGCAATGAAACCGGGAAATAAGGTTCCATATTGCCATCAATGGTAGCACTCAAAGAACAAAGAATCGAAGGTCAATGGTGAATTGAAATGTTACAACTTACATCTTTGGCAGCAAAGACTTCTATCCCAGGATTCACTCTCGAATTCACTGCTTCAAGTTTCATTGACAAGAACTGCATTTTCCCAATTAATTGCAGGACAATTTCAATATAAGCAGGGGTGGAAGGAGAAATTTTGGCATGCTCAATCCATGAGACACGAGGATTCATACCTCAACCTGACGTTGTAATGATTGAATGTAATTTATAATCTCATCTAGTACTAGTGCTTTGCCTATAACCTGCATGTTAGAGAACCTACTTTAGCAAGCACGACTTCAGGCCACGTTACAGCGAGAATGAAAAAAAAAAAAGCCACCAAAATTTACTTTAAGAACGTCACTAGCAAGTTACCAAGATTTAACGTTCTCGTTGACCAAACCTTATATTGCAACTAACTGAGTTGTACCTGTTTTGAGCCTAAGAGAAGTTCAAGAAATTCAAATAACATACCTTATTACAACCAGGTACTAGATCCTGGAGAATCTTCATCCTTTCACTAATTTTTTCTCTCCTAGCCTGTTCACAAAATAGTTTCCATCGGCAAAGCTCATTCAGTAGCGTGATTATAATGAGGCCTCTTTCTTCAGTTAACAAAACTAGGAATGCTTGGATGCTCTGGATCTAACTCTTCATTAAATCTTATAGTTATTAGTTCTTGGATAATTAAGAATATTCCTATAAAAATAATATTAAGAGGCTTAAAGAGAAATTACTCTTTCTGCTAGACTGTGGCTATCAGTAGCTTGACCCCTTCTTGCTCTTACATGGATGTAATCTTGTTTAGGTGGCTCTGGTGGTTTAGCATTCTGTTCCACAGGCTTATGTGAACAGGTTTCTGTTTCCGCTTTAGAATCACGGTTGTCATCTCTCCTTCCCGATGTTTTGAGCCGTTTTGGATCACAGTCATTCTGCCAATTCACATCACAAGTTGGTCAACTTTTACTATTTCCCAAAACCTTGTTACATTTAATCTTTTTGGTATCAGCAGTTTCTTAATTCCATCTTGAATAAGTTAAGCAACCATATAGTTGAGTAAGTCAATTTGACATGTCATCATAGCCAAGTTAGATGAATAATTCAATGGAACATCTTGAAAGCTATTTTACTAACATTAAAACAAGAAAACGAAAAAGAGAGAGCTTTATGAATCACAAGTTAGATCAACATTAATTGAATGAAGTCAACAAAGACAAAAATACCGTTCTAATGCCATTGCCATTGCTCGTAGAGACACCTTTCCCCGAATCATCCTCCAAATCACGCCGTTTCCTCGGACCATTATGAGCGCCTCTCTGCTCCGAACTCACCCGATCATTACTAGAAATTTCCCGACTCGAATCACCAAACTGACCCAAGCTCTGCCCAAACTGACTCCGGCCGGCACCATTCACCGGAACCTGCCAGATCTCCGCCAGATTGTACGACCCATCGTTCATTATCGCTGATGGATCCATAATATCACGAACCTAAAACGACCCAATTTCTGCAATCGCAAGAAGTCAGTTTGCAGTGTTTTTCAAGTGGAAGAAATGACAAGGTTGATCTGAAGTTGAAGTGGAGGATGGAAGTTAAAGTTTGGAATACAAGTGAAATGGGGTGCGAAGAGGAGAGCGCTTTCTAAGTAGGAAGTGAAATGGATAGATAAACAGATCACATTTATGTTTACAAATGGCAAGTCAGAGGTTTATGGATTGGCCACAGAGACAGAGTGAGAGACAAAAATTGGTAGAGCTTGTAAGAGATAGATAGGGAGATAGAGAGAGCGTTGTGCGTGCGTGATCTCCTTGGACAGTGGAGGCTGGTGCGCTCTGTCTGTCTCTATCCCACCATTCGCTCACTAATCACTATTGCAAATTGTAAAGGAGAGAGGTCAGGAGTAAGTTTTTAAGTCACTTCCAATTTTTTGTTTTTGTTTATTTCTTTCTATACTTGGATTATCAGCCGTCAGATTATACGGCCACCTCACTTGATTCTCCTTACTCAATACGGAAATGTACTAGCATTGCATTGGTGCTTGCTCTTTTCTTTTAAAGCCCAGATAAATGACGCTTAGTTTCACAATTATAAGAGGATAATGTGATTAAGATGTATTTATCTTAAAGTTGTTGACACTGATGGTTAGTGTTTGTAATATACAGCAATTGGGTGTTGTCATTTCAGGATTCCATTATATCAATCACATCTCATTTCATTATCCTCTTTATATGTACAGTAATAGTAGACTCTCTCCAAAGCTGGTATAAGGCCAAGCTCGTATAATATTAATAGCTGTGCATTATGCGGGCACCGGAGATGCTCTTAGTTAAGGATAAGGCCCACCCAACATTAAGTGGTCTGCTTCTGGGTATAATAATCTATTCATTGCCCACTAATTGGTGTCTCGTAAAAGCTTTATGTACACAATTAGTGAGGAGGTTGAGGTTGTGAGCTATGGTTTTAATTGAGGAATTAAACACATTAAAACTCATAGTTTCAAATCCCCTTTTTAGGCATTTTAATATATATTTTAGAGTATTGTCTAATATTTAATCAATTTCTTATATCAAATGAAGAAGGTAATGTTTATTTCCAAAAGAAATGATTATAATGCCTATTAGAAGCTATTTCTCCCGTCTTAAAGTTCAAAGAACGGCAAATTGCTTTCAGCTTGCAGTGCCAAATTTGGCAGTTTCACGTGCCTTAAAAAATAAAGCAAGAAAAGAGATGGGAATCAAATCAACCCTCAGCCTCAGACGCTGACTCGGAGACCCAAAATCGTTTACAACAATTGTACTTATCGGTGGAGCAAGGAGTACCGTAGGTCCCACTTGGCAGGGCTTACTCTAGTCTAGAGGTGTTTCTCACGTGTTAGAAAGGTCACATGCAAGCTTACCAAGGCTAATCGATTTTTTTTTAATGAGATTCATTTACGCACAGAATGGCCTGCCAAACCTTCCCGTTTGGAAGTCGAATTTGGCTAGACATATGCAATAATCACCAGAAAAGAGTTTGTGAATCACAGCTTCTTTTGTTTGGACAAAGTTTCATTTCCACCGCGTGTTGTGTTGGACGAACCTTGTCTGAGCCATTTCATTTCCGCCGCGTGTTGAACGAACCTTGTCTGAGCCACTTGTGCGTTCAATCCCATTCCCATAACCATATATAGAAATGCCAACCAGCAAACGCAAAGTAGGGAGTTCCAATCCATACACAGCTATCCGTGTGCTTGTGGTCATTACCGTTGGAATTTGAGCATGTGGAGAAAACATTTTGAGGTCTAGTCCATTCTTATCTATCTCGTTTCTTTTGGAAATTGCATGTGCCAAATGCAAAACTTGAGGGGTGGCAATTTCGCTGTTTACGTCACAGAATTATCACTACCGAAACATTTCATGTGCCCAATTACTCTATATGGTATTATAAACTCTGCTATACCTCTCTTCCTTTTCCACATACCTATTAGCCATTAGCTATTGACTTTCCTTCCAAGAAATTGGTCACTGGGTTTGCGTGAGATATGAACTCCCATTGCTTAGATAGGCTTAGAGCTGCTGATTCAAATTTTCGATTTGGTTATTGAAATTAAAAAAGAGTTACACTGTATGTCCCGACGCTTTTCTATTGTGTGAATACTTATCATGACAAATCTCTTAATATTAAATTATTAAATTGTGTTGGTTTTTTTTTTTTGATATATGTAACGGGGCCTAAGCCCAAAGGACAACTACATGCGTGTTACCCGAGGGAGTGTGACCCCAACAGAGTCGGCTAACAGTAAGGGCCAAAGTCCATCCACGACTTCAAGAAACCATTTCACTCCAAGGGGCAATCGGTGACTATAATTAGCTAACCAATCCGCGCAACGATTACCCTATCGAAATACATGATGCACCCATACCTCCCAGTTCTGAGAAATGATTTCATTGATGACTGACACCATAGGATTGACCATCTGAAGCTGCTCACTAGAAAGGAAAGATACAACCAAGGCTGAATCGATAGACAGATCCACTCTGGAATAACCGTGGAACCATGCAAGGTACAGTCCTTGATAAACTGCCCATAATTCCGCCTGCCAAGACGTGCAGACCCCCAAGTGAGCACCAAAGCCCACCAACCATCGCCCACTAGCATCTCTGATCAGGCCCCCAGCTGTGGCCAGGCCTGGGTTGCCCTTAGAAGAGCCATCAGTGGTCAAACTGACCCAACTCTCTCGTGGTTTCAGCCAACTAACTTCAATTATGCATGTCCCTTAGCCTGTATGATGAGGAGAGACAAAGCGATGCAGAGTTTGGGCCATAATCACTTCCTGAACATAGGAATGAATTTCTTTTATGTAATGGCCTGGAGCTGAGTCGAGAGTAAAGCATTGTTCATTTCGCCATGCTTATAATTTCCAAAGCACAACCCCAAAAATCAAAGGCCATGGGCTAGCACTCTGGAACCCATAATCATTAGCAAGATTACGCTCAAACCAAGTACGAAAGTCACTACAATAAAATGTGTGCTGCTGCCGAGCCTCAACAAGTTGATTCCAAACCCTACGTGCATGCCAACAGTCTCGGAATACATAGGCTAAATTCTCTTCATGGAGCGGGCAATCAAAACAAGCTGGAGAATCCGTGAGGAAGAGCTGGAAGCGCCAACCATTAAGCATGAGCCGCGATTTTGCTATCAACCATAGGTGAGTTTGGATACGGAGAGGACCCTGCCAGGCCCAAACCAAATTCCAGATCCTTGTCCTCGGCGGCCACAGGGGCTGTTGAAGGAGACGATAGGCTGAACGAGTGGAAAAACAACCACTAGGCTCCAATGACCAGCATAGTCGATCGACCTCCTGGGAGGCATGAGGCGGGAGAGTCGCCGCAATAAGCAAAATCAGATCCTGAGGCAGAAACCTACTGAACTCCTCCCAGGACCAGCCCCCCAGAAATCGACATAATCACAAACTTTCTTCTAGAGCTGATCCTCAGGGACCTTGTGTTGGTTGTTTAAGAGTTGATAGGTTTAACTTTAATATACTTGGAACATATTATGGTTTTGTTATGTATTAAAAATTAGATCACATCAAACCAATAACAAGAGAAATTTAAGGTTTAAAAGTTTAATTGATATTGGATTGTTATAAAATTGATATAAAATGAATGAAAATTAAATTATAATATAAAAATAAAATATAAATTTCTATTAATATATAATCAACTAATAATAAATTTAATATTTTTAATTAAAATTGAATCTAAAATAAGATTATAAAATGATAGTAACAAGTAAAAATTATGTTTTTAAAGGAGGATCTGTCTCGTTATCGTAAACATTTTTTAGTTCTTTATCACTATCTAAAAACTTATAAACAATGCTTTTATCCAAAATATATGCATTAAAATATTCTATTACACTTAAATAAATTATAATTTAGTAATATATAAAATTATTTCTATTATAATATACTACACATTCATTTTTAAATAATGTTTAAAGTAAAATATCAATTGAGTCTTAACTAATTCGCCGTTGCAAATATTTTTTCTTTATAAATCGCCTTTTCAAGTTTCCTGTAATCAAGATCAAATGACAACTTTTCTTTTTCGATATGAAAGTCAATATAATCAATATCAATAGGATGATATATTTCTTCTCACTATACGCTTTGAAAACATATTAGAGAAACCACTTCTAAATAAAATGTAATCAAGAAAATACTTAATCTCATGGTTAGACTATAAGTGAAGTAAACAAGTTCATTGATTCTTTGATATTCCAAAAAATTTCTTTTCTTCATAGAGATACATTAAAAAACACTATAATTATATTCACAATCTGATGGTAAAATTGTTTGATTAAGTAATTTAATAACAAGTTTTTTTTAATGTTAGAACACTTTCACCAAACGTTTTACACCACTTATTCATATTTTAAATTAGAGTAATAGTAAAAATTATAAATATAATATTAATAAGTAAAAATGAAATTAAAATTATGAAAACATAGTAGGCTACATCCTTTTGACCATTAGTTCTCTCTTTGTAGATGATCCATTAAAATTCCTTGAACCTTTATAGTACAATCTAATTTAATTTAACATCTTTGATTGCTCTTCACTGAAATATATCTTTGTATTCAATCACATTGAAGAGATTACCTATAATATCAACATTTATTTAAAAAATAACCCCCTATTAGTCCAAAATTAACGATATTGACATGGCATGTCCCATCAATAAATAATTAGACACGTGGTCTATTAGTGTCACATTTGATTAAATATTAAAAATATAAAATATGAAACCATAAAATATTTGTTGAGTTATCTTCTAACTCTAATATTGTCTCCCTCTCCCACTCCAAGCCACCACCCAACAACATCAATAGTGTTTCTTGCCTAGTAGCCTACCAACTTGAGCATAGTTGCTATTAATGTAAGTAGAATCTCTAATGGGACTCAAGCGACGACTTATGTTATATATGTTTTTATATATAGCAAGTATTTTGAACAACTTACAAAAGATTCAAGTTGAGCTAAAAAATTGCAGTTATAGATCAAAACTAATGTCAAACTAAGAGTTTCAAAATAAAAATAATACCAGTATTGACCAAAATAAGCGCCAAAATCGTATTTTAATTAGTTAAGGTTTTTTATTTCAAGATATTATCTTAGGAATTGTATAATTAGGTGTTTTAGATTATTAAAATTCCATATGTATGTTTCGATAGAGATTGATTATCTTTCAAAGTTATTTATTTTTTAACAGAGGTTAGGTTGTCGTTTCCTTTATGACTCTAGTTCTAGGGTTTAAGCCTATAAAAGGCTTGCTTATTGTTGTAATGGGAGCACATCCTTATTATTGTTGAATTAAAAACCTTTAGATAATATTCTTCAACTTTTTTCTGAGAGAAACCCCAGTGTTAAGTTATTTATTAATTATTCATCTTATCTAACTTGTTTGTGGCAATCAACCCTAGAATCTTATCACCCCAAATCCCCTTTCCTTTTTGAAATATGGTGATTCATATCTTCTTTTGTGTGTTTTGTGTTTAATTTCTTGGATTAACCTGATTTTGATATAACGATCCTATGTCATGTCATATCGATATTGAATCTTAATAATTCTATAGGTGAGGGTCATATCAAAATATGGTATCAGAGTATAGTTCTATACTTAGATTTATTCTTGGTATTCTTTATTTATATTTTTAATATTCTTGTATTTTCCTTTTTATATTCAATTTCCTAGTTAGCATCATTTATTGACAAGATTAGTTAATTTTTTTTTGAGTTCTTGTTTCTTATTTTTATGATTGTGCAAGTTAATAAAAAATTCTATTTAATGAGTTATATTGTTTTCCTTTATTGATTAATTCATTCTTGTTGAGTTCTTATTCTTATATTTTAATAAGCATAATTGGGTTTATAAAAAATCAATTTTATGTTTTTTAGTTTTCTTATTCCTTGGCATATAATAATGTATTCGTTGATTCATTTTCCTCAACTTGCTTCTTTAAGATTATTTGACAAATGGGGGATAACTAAACTAACTTTACTATTTTGATTGTCCAGTTTGTAAAGACCTTTAGTCAAGAGTTTATATTGTGAGAAACTTTGAGAGAAGCACGTGAAGGAATACTCTTTTTACTAACATTTTCTTATAGGTACATTATGACTCAATTCTAAAAGAGAATCTCATCTAAAGATAATGAAGTAAGTAAGGATAAAAGATTGGGAGTAGATTCATAAGCCCTCATGAATGTCATACAGTGCCAATACAAACAACTTTTTCAAGATTTCAATGAATTTTAAGATAAGTTAAAAAATATAAAATTGCTATACCTAGACTATAACATAATTTACCTTTAACTATTAGGATGGATGACTTAAATGATAGAGTAGAAGTTGTTGCCAACTACTTAAAGAGTTCAACTTAAGGGGTGGTAAAATAGGAAAAGGAGAAAGATTGGAAAGAAAAGGAGGTAGGCTTGGAGTAAGATATGAAAGGAAGTATAAGGAAAGGGATTATGAGTGATAAGATTTTAGAGTTGATCCACTCGAGGTCACTTAAGATTGATAATTAATATAAACACTAACACTACTATCCAAAGGTTTTTGTTTCAACAATAATAATGATTTTCCCTAAATACAATAATAAGCAAGGCTTCAATAGGTTTAAAATCTAGAACTAGAGTCTTAAAAGGATATAACAACTTGGATGTAATCTAATTGAAAAAATAACTTTGAGAGATAATCAATCCTTATTTAAACATAAATATGGAATTTTAAATAATCTAAAACAAATAATTATACAAGTCTTAAGATAAACATCATGAAATAACAAATTCCTAACTAATAAATATACAACTTTGGTACCTGTCTTATCCTAAATTGGTGCTAGTTTTGTTTTAAAACTGTCAATGCGTATCATTAATATAAGCCTAAAATCAATTACAAGTTCAAATTTACCATTAGATTACTTTTGTTTCTCTAGCCTAAATCTAAAATCGATTACAAGTTCAAATTTAGCATTAGTTTACTTTTGTTTCTCTAGACTGCAAGATTCAACAAAGAATTAGGTTGATTTACAATTGAGTTTAATATCAGTTACATTCTGTAGCCACAAGTCTTTATCTTGACTTGAACTTATTATAAGTTGTCCAAACCCCTTTTCATCCCTTCTTTGTATACAAATATGTGTACTTTGAGTTGTTACTTTAGTCCAATCATTCTCCACCATAAACAGTGGGAGGAATACTAAAATAGAAGGGAGGGGGAGATAATGGTGCATATGGAGAAATCACCTCCATCAATGAAAATATTCTTCATGGCTTTTCGATTCATGTTTGAACAAATTTAATGGCCATTGATGTTTGTACAAAATACTTTGTTTTTGCCCCAGATTTAAGCTTAAATGCACTTTTATTTTGCATTCATATAGCTTAATTGTGTTGTTTTGGTGCAAGAATGAAGTTAAAAACATTAGGGAGGAACTTTTGGAAAATAGGTGCAAGTATTATGCAATTTTTGTCTTTAATGTTGAAGCACCAATATGAAGTTATAGCTTAGAAATAGAGACCAAGTTAGAACACTTATTTTATAGCATCAATTTGAAATTATACCATCACTTGAGGAAAAAAATTGAAAAATAAAATCTTGATGCTATAGTGAAAAGAAAATTCAACCTCAATGCTACAACATCAATATAAAGTTGTAGCATTAAAAGAGGAATGATTGGATTTTGACATTTGTCAAGAGAAAGAAAAGATTATTTTATCCAAGTTGGATAAAAGTAAGATGATTCACCTCTAAACAAAAGAAGGATTGAAAGGTAGTATGAGAAAAGGGAAAGAAAAGAAGGAAATGCTAAGGAGAGTCAGAAAAGCTTAGGCAATCAACTGGAAGGCTTGAAAACTCATCTTTTGGATTTCTTATTCTCTCTTTTCTCCTTACCTCCTTGTATTTTGTCATACTGATTTAGATTGGATGTTGCATTTTGAGTTGTTAAACATGATTAGTGGCTAGTTTTCATTTGTTCTTTTAGGGGATTTGAGATTATAGTGATGTTTTGATGTTTTGTTAAGTTCAATCTATGATTGTTTTTCATTTCCTTGTTGATTTCTCTTTGTTCTTGAATGGAAGTCCTTGGCTATGAATTTTATTGCTAGTGAATTTACATCTTTGGGAGAAGGGTGATTGTTTTAGAAGACAAAAGATAAATCAATCGAATTTTCTTGATATGTTGGGAAACCTAATAGTTCTAGGAGGTTAGATTTATATTTGTGTTTAATTCCCTTTTAGGAAATTACTTGAGTAAGGGATTATCCTATTTTTCTAACGAAAAATGGTTGGCTTCCCTTTGGAAGAAGGGAGTTAATCACTACTAGGTAAAAATCTATAAGGAAAATTAAAGGCTATCCATAAAGTAAATTTGATAAGGAATTGAAATTTAACTACAAGACTCAAACTTAAAATAACCAATGTCATAAATTAACTCCTTTTTTAGTTTAGTGATGCATTTATAAGTAGTTAGTCAATTCCTCAACTTAATTAATGAGTAATGAACTAGATTTACTTTAATCAGTCATTTTATCTCTGTTTTAATTAAGCAAATTCTAGATAAATTCCTTTGCCCAATAGTATCAAATCCAGCTTAGTACACTTTCTTTTATTAATCCTTGTGGATATGGCTCACTGGTAATGATTTTTATTACCTGAACGATGCCATTTTACTTATAATTTGCAATGACCAAGTTTTTTCCACTATTGTCAAGGAATGATGTTTGAATTTTGTGTCGCTATTACTAATTATGTGTTTATTTTTATTTGTTTCATTTTTTAAAAGTAATTCATTTTAAATTTTTATTTGTTATCGTGTTTCTTTGTCTTTATGTGTAGCTTATGTGTGAGCTGGTGTATGACTAGAAAAATAAGAGTAAGATAAATTGTTTAATGCAAAGCTAGAAAGAATGATCAAGGCAATTAGAAGGCAAAAGGGATGGATAACCAAACAAAAACAATAAGACAAGTTGAGCAAGAAAGAGTTGAAAGAGAAACAATTGAGCAAGAAATGTTGTAAGAGCATCATGAGGAGGAAGCAAGAATTGAAAATGCCAGAGAAGGTGGAGGAAGAATTAATGTTAATAGTCAAGAAGATGCTTATGGAGAGCAACATTATCAAAGGCTAATAAGACACTATTGTCAACCAATGGTAGTAGTGAATTATTATGGAATTCAATTGCCAATGGTGAATGCACAAAATTTTCATATTCCACTGGGCTTAATTAATATGGTACAAATGAACCAATTTAGAGGAGCCCCACTTGAAGGCTTAAATGATCATTTAGCAAATTTTCAAAAGCTGTGTGATACCATAAGAATGGAAGGTATAACAACATATGACAGTTACCTTACCTTCTTTCCATTTTCATTAAGAGATAAAGCAAAAGTTTGGTTACTCACTATTGTAGTAGGAAGAATGGGTACTTAGCAAGAAGTGCTATTAATTTTCTTATGAAATTCTTTCCACCAATTAAAGTAGCAAAAATAAAGGTTGAAATTGATAATTTTCATCAATATGAATTAGACTCTTTCTAAGAAGTATAGGAAAGATACAAAGACTTGTTAAGAAGATGTCCTCACCATGGTTATCATGAGTGGGTACAAGCTGAAATGTTTTATAATGGACTTAGTGGACATTATCGGACAATTTTTGATGCAGGAATAGGTGGAACTCTTATAACAAAGGCTTCAAAGGAAGCTCACCCACTTTTTGAGGACCTAACATCCATTACACTTCACAGTGGGAAGAAACCACTCAATCCAACAAAGAAAAAGAGTTAGGAAGGAAAGAAATTGATACTGAAAATCAGCAAGAAGAGTTAAGAAAAGAGAAAAATGAGGAAGATGATGTAAAGACAAAAGTGGTGATGGTGAAGATAGAAGAAGAACCAAAAATAAAGAGAACTCATTCCTTATCTTTAGAGATTTCAAAAGAAGAAGGTGAATGATCAGCTTGCAAAGTTCCTAGGATTTTCAAGAACTTAAAGATCAACATCCCTCTGATTGATGTAATTGAGTGAATTCCAAACTATGCAAAGTTCATCAAAGACATTGAGACAAATACAAAGAATTTTGAGATTACGAGACAATGTTGATGACAGAAGAATGCAATGTTTTTTTACAAAGAAAGTTGCCACAAATTTTGAAGAATCCTGGTAGTTTCACCATTCCATGTGAGATAGGCAAACTAATTTTAACAAGGTACTTTTTAACATGGGGGGTAAGCATAAATCTCATGCCTCTATCCAATTTTAAAAAGTTGGGATTAGGAGAGGTTAAGCCTTCAACAATTTGTCTCCAATTGGCTGATTGGTCACTCACATATCCTAGGAAAATTGTTGAAGATATTTTGGTGAAAGTTGATAAATGCATTTTTCAAATTTTGTGGTATTGGACAAGGAGGAAGACCAAGACAATCCAGTCATTCTTGGGAGGCCATTTTTATCCATAGGATGGGCTTTTATTGATGTTCAACAAAGAGAATTTGCCTTAAGATTCAATGGTGAAAAGGTGGTGTTCATCATTTACAAAACTCTAAAGAACCCAAATAGTATATCAAACCTATAATTTCTACTTTTTCGATAACATCTCTTCCTTCTTTTCTTTCAAAAGATTCTTTGTTAACTTGTTTAACAGTTATGGATAACATTGCTTATGTGAATGATATCAAGTTATTGATGAAATCTCTTAAATTTTTAAAGCCAATGAAAAATGTGGAGCATTTTGAACATCTGTTTCTAGTTAAAGATGTTGATGATATGAATGATAAGAATGATGCTTCACTTAAAATAGATTTGAAACCATTGCCTAAAAATTTGAAGTATGCATTCTTGGGAGATTATTCAACTTTGCCTTTTATCATTCATCTTCATTGTCATTATTACAAGCGGAAAATTTCTTAAGGTTTTAAAAGGAATTTAGATCTGTATATGGTTGGTTTATTCATTATATTAAGGGAATTAGTCCCTTAATTGTAATGTATAAAATTCTTATGGAAGATTCATACACCCCTTATATAGAACATTAGAGAAGAGTGAATGTTGTTATGAAAGAAGTGGTTAAAAATGAAATTCAAAATGGTTAAAAACTTATATAACTTAACCCATTTTCAGATAGTTTATGATTAGTCGTATATAATTAGTTCCTAAGATAGGTGGAATAACTATGGTAAAGGATAAAAATGAGGAAATTATTTTCGCCAAGACATGGATTAGAGGGTTGCATAGACTATAGAATGTTTAATAAAACCAAAGAGAACTCTTTCCATTGCCTTTCATTATTCAAATGCTAAATAGGCTTGTAGGGCATGAATTTTATTATTTCTTGAATGGCTATTTAGGCTAACATCAAGTAGTAATAGCTAGAAGCCCAATAAAAGGTAACACTTATATGTCCATTTGGTACTTTTGTATTTAGGAGGATGCCATTTGGTATTTTTTTGCCACTTTTTAGCATTGTATGATCGATATCTTTTTTGATATGATTGAAAATTTTATAAAACTTTTTATGGATAATTGCTTTATATATGGTGATTCATTTGATAAGTTCTTACATAACTAGTATCTAATGTTAAAAAGACATCAGGCAACTAATTTAGTGCTCAATTGGGAGAAATGTCACTTTATGGTTAGAGAAGGAATTGTCTTGAGCTACAAGGTGTCCTCAAAGGCAGTTGAAGTAGACCGAGACAAAATAGAAACCATTCAAAGTTTCCTTGGCTATGCAGGTTTCTACAAACGTTTCATTAAAGACTTCTAAAAAATTACCAAACTTGTGTGCAATCTCTTAGAGAAGGACACTCACTTTCCATTTAGTGATGATTGTAACTAAGATTTTGAGTTGATTAAGAAGAACATTTTCTACTCTAATGGTGATAACTTTTGATCATCAACAACTATTTGAAATAATGTTTGATGTAAGTGATTTTGTGTGGGGGAAACTTTGGGTCAAAGAAGAGAGAAAATGTTCAAGATGTCTATTATACAAGTAGAACACCACTACGAAGAAGGAAATGTTGACTGTGGTGTTTGTATTAGAAAAGTCATATCATACATCATTGGTTTAAAGGTTAACATATTCATAGATCATGCTGCCATCAGATACTTGTTTGAAAAAAAGTATACAAAACTGATGTTTATCAAGTGAATTCTCCTTTTACAAGAATTTGATATAGAAATAAAAGATAAGAAAGGTTCAAAAAATCGACGGATGGGTTCCAACCTTTTAGTCAATCTGGCCAGCAATATTCTTCATGGCTAATTATCATTACTCCTTATAATTTTCCTCCTTGGATGTGTATGAAAGAGGCTTATATGTTCTTGACAGTTATTGTGCCAGGACCAACAAATCCAAAGCAAAAAATAGATGTTTTCTTACAACCATTGATATCAGAATTGTGGCAGCTTTGGGAAAATGGTGTGCAAACATATGACGTATCTCTTAAACAGAATTTTGTATTGCGCGCGGCTTTGATGTGGACCATTAGTGACTTCCCGGCTTTGGCCATCTTATCTGGTTGGAGCCCAGCGGGAAAATTGGCTTTTCCTCATCGTGGCAATGACTCAGATGCGTTTTATCTTCCAAACGGAGGCAAAATAAGTTGGTTTGACACACACAGAAAGTTTCTTCCAACTGATCATCTATTTAGGGGCAATAAATATAAGTTCATTAAAAATAAGATGGTCAGAACTCGTCCTCCTCCTCGAAAAGGTGGTGATGAGATTTTACAAGAGATAGAGGAATTAGGCTTGCTTCAAGTTACTGAACTTGAAGCTGATGAAGTGAACACAAGCATAAGCCAAAATTTTGGTTGGAGAAAACGAAGCATATTTTGGGATTTGCCATATTAGAAAACGAATTTGATACGTCATAATCTAGATGTGATGCATATTGAGAAAAACATTTTTGACAACTTATTCAATACCATTCTGAACATTGACGAGAGGACAAAAGAAAATGCAAAGTCTAGAGTTGATTTGTAACTTTTTTGTAGAAGACATAAGTTACATAAAGATCTTCGTACCGGTAAATATCCGAAAGCAGTTACACTTTGGACAAGAAACAAAAGGAGCTTTTGTGTGAATGGTTGAAAAGTCTAAAGTTTCCGAATGGTTATGTTTCTAACTTGTCTAGGTGTGTAGATCTCAGGAAGTACAAATTATTTGGGATGGAAAGTCATGATTGTCATGTATTTATGCAACGGCTAGTCCCAATTACATTTCAAGAGTTGCTACCTTCTAAGGTATGGGAAGCTATAACAGAGTTAAGTTTGTTTTTCAAAAGCTTAACATCATCTGAAATAAAGTTGGATGAAATGGAAAAACTAAAGAATGAAATTCCAGTTATTTTGTACAAGTTAGAAGGGATTTTTCCTCCAAGCTTCTCTGACTATATGGATCATCTACCGGCACATTTACCACACGAAGTAAAACTAGCCGGTCCAGTTCAATATTGATGGATGTATCCATTTGAGAGGTAACTCTCCTACTTTGATCAATCATACCCTTTTTTACATGCTTCTTGTACCAAACATTGTAATAACTTGTTTCTATAATATAGGTATTTGCATCATTTGAAAAAAAAAATGTCAAGAACAAAGCCAGAGTTGAGGGCTCCATATGTAATGCTTATTTAGTTGAGGAAGCTAGTACGTTCTATGGACATTATTTTCAGCCTCATGTTCACACAAGAGCAAGAAAAGTCCCTCGTAATGACGATGGGGGAGGAACAAGTGGTGCGGATGGAAACTTGTCCATTTTTACATATCCTGGACGAACATATGGACGTGCAATAAGAAGAATGTTAACAGCGAAAGAACTTGAGGCTGCACATGGATACATTTTATTGAACTGTCAAGAGGTTCTTCCATTCGTGCAGTAAGTTGAACACACGATTTCCTCATTTAAAATTGTGTATTGTTCGTTACTGACATATGTCATTATGTTTTTAGATTATACGAGGCATAGATGCTGGACCCCACTCCCAGAGCCCGGCCATCGGTGCCGAACCCCGTTCACAAAGCCCAACTATCCAGAACGGAAACACAACAAATACTGTTGGGCCTGAGTCCTGACCCCAAGGCTGGACCCAGGGTGAATCGTCGGGACTAACAACTGGCAAAAACCGCGGAAGCCATACTGGCACATTCAGTTCACAATTCAATTTATATCACATCTCAATCCATTCAGCTATGAAATGCACACACAATTGGCTCGAGGGTTCTATGGAACAGAATGAGGAAACCGAAGTTAACCTCATGAACAGAATGAGTCCATTCGGAGCTCATAAGCCACAAGCGGG
>JANZLC010000003.1:11700648-11717910 GCA_026413385.1 Erythroxylum gracilipes
TTTTTGGATGTGGGAATTGGAAGATATGAATTTTGAAAGTTTGGATATTGTATAGGATGACAATAATAGGGCAGAATCTTTGAATGAAAGATTGACCTAGTTAAGGTTGAATTTGCCTTTAAGTGCTTCATTAAAGTTTTAGATTATATTTTTATCTTTCCATTGATATAAAGTATGAAATTTTTGGACCATGGAATGTGGAGTTATGATTTTTGCAAGTTTCTATACTGTTTAGTATGATCATTAGTGGATAGAAACTTTGAAGTGATTTTCGATTCTCTTAGAGGCCAAATTGAATTTTCTGTCCTTCATGAAAATTGTAGAGCTTCCTTTGAGCTTTCTATTGATAACAAATTTGTCAAATTTGGAGTTCTGAGTAAAAAGTTATAAATTGTGAAAGTTGAGTTGTCGGAAGAAAAACTACCAGATTAGTCATTGTACATGACTTAGTCGACTAGTATCCTTCAACTAGTCAATTAGTGCATGTATTTTTGCTTTGCCCTGTTTCCCTAACCCGACCTCTTTTCACTCTCTTGCTTATATCTTCTCCGTTCGACATCCGATTGACTTAGTTTTTGAAGTGTTGGATTCCTAAGTCAATTATCTTTATATTCATGGGAAATTTATGAACTTTTAGATTTAAATTGAGGGTTCTTGATTTAATCAAAGTGAGTTGGGAAATTTTCTGAATATAGTTTAGTATTTTGAGAAATTAGGGATCTGTAGAGATCCGATTGAATTGATTCTTGAGGAAAACTAAACTTGAGACATGGGGCTATAAGTCATATGAAGTAATATAATTTCAATTTAGCCCCTAAGATGTTCAATGTCTGGAGTGAAGTTTGACATAATGCTTAGTCGTGGTTTTGTAATAGTCTGAAAGTATTTTGGCCATAACTCCTTCATTTCTAAACCGATTTGAGCGTTTCTAGTTTCGTTGGAAACGTAATACATAGAGGAACACTTCTCTAGAAGGAAGTGTTACCAAATTAGTATATTTACCTGCTCAAATTAAAGAAGGAAGATGTCAGTTTTTCAAGAATGTTTTAAGGGAAATTTTGGGAGTTTACTTAAGTTCTTATGTTAGAAGGTTATAAGAAAGGGGCATAATAGTCATTTTACTGTCATTTAATGAAAGGACATGAGGGCAGTCATTTTAAGGGAGAGTGAAGCACGATGAGTTGATAAGAAAAGAAAGAAACGAAGAAGAGAGGGAGAGAAGGAGAAGTCGTTCGGTGAAGTTGAAGAACGAAGAGAGAGGAAGCTTAGGGTTACGGTTTTGATGGATTTCAAGATGTGTTTTCAAGTTGTTTCAAAGGGAAAAGATGAAAAAAGTCAAGAGCTTTCTTCCAACCTAAGGAAATTTCAAAAATAAAGAAGATGAAGGGATTTTCGATTTAAGTGAGGATTGAAGGAATTGACGCTTAAATCAAGTTCCTAGCATGGAAATGAGGTGGGTATCATATTTATAAGTTGAATTATGAGTTATATATGTGTTTTTGAAAAATAAAGAAAGCAAATATATATTTTAATTTATTAATTTTCGAAAATATTTTTTAATTTATTAATTCTGAATGACTAAATTATTGTTTTGGAATGATTTAAGAAAGTGATAAAAATTGTTTGAATTAATTGTGTTTGAATTAATTGTGACATTATGATTTTATTAATGATTTGGAAATTTCTAAAGTGTTGCATCCCTTGATTTTGATAGTTGAAAATTCTTTGTGTTTGAATGATTGGAAAATTGTTATAAGGATTTTGGTTGAATTTGTAAATGATATTGAGTTTGAATATGAAAAATGTTAAAAAAAATTAAGATTTCCGAATACTTTTGAAATTGCTTAGAAAATATTGTTTATGCAAATGTTTGAAAAAAATTAAGATTTCCGAATGCTTTTGAAATTGTTTAGAAAATATTGTTTATGCAAATGTTTGAAAAATTATGATTTCCGAATACTTTTGAAATTGTTTAGAAAATATTGTTTATGCAAATTGTCTAAAAAATTATGATTTCCGAATATTTTTGAAATAATGTTAGAAATTTGGTATATGTTCAATGATTTAAGAAATTGAAAATTTTAATTTCGAATGTTTTTGAAAAAAATCAAGAAAGGAAAATATTTTTGAAATTTATTGATTCTGAATAATTTTGAAAAATCAAGAAAGGAAAATATTTCTGAAATTTATTGAATCTGAATGATTTGAAAAATAAAGAAAGTGAAAGAAGGAAAGTATCGGATTTTATTAATTCCAAATGGTTTTTTTTGAAAAATCGTTTCAAGTTTTAAAATGTTTTGATAAATTAAGGAAATTTATGAAATTCTTTATGCTTGAGGGATTTGTTACTTATGACAATTGATACATTTGTTCATTTATTAATTATGAATGATTTTCATATATTTATCAAAAGTATTGCATACTTTGGTTATGCATTGTTATGAATCGAATATGATTGTGAATTAGTATGAAATTGATTGATGAATTTCATAATTCAAGTTGATATGTGTTATGTGGGTTTGGTTAGGTCCCATAAGTTGAATCAGTGCACTGGTCTCCTTTTTATAGGCTTCTCTCGCCTGCCCGCTAGTAGCACTGAAGTTTCGATTTCGGACTCCCATAAGTTCATAGCTGCACATAACCACTATGCGGGAATATACAGTACGTTTCGTTTTGGACCGACCCAAACCGTTTGATGTGTTATATGTTTTTGATTTGTTTACTTTGTGATACATTTGCAATGTGATGCATTCATGGTTGTGACATTGTTTATGATTTGTGAAAACCTTTGAGAATTTTAAGAAATAAGTTTTCAACCATGAAATTAAAGTTGAAAAGTTGAAAAATTAAAAGGTTTGAGGAAAATGTTTGAAAAGTTGAAAAGTTTGAAAAATAAGCATTTTGCCAAAAGTTTATGAAAAAATAATTTTTGTTTAATTTTCAGTTTATAAATGTGTTATCAACTGAGCCGTCGAGCTCATCCCCCCTTTCATCCCCATCTTTAAGTAATGAGCAGGAGTTCGGATGAAAGGAAGTCAAGATTTTCGTCTGTTCGTGCTTATGTTAAGCGAGATTGTAAAGCATATGTTGTGTATTATGGAGATTGTTGTATCTTTGTATTTTGAATTATGAAAATTTATGTTGTATTTGTGGTCGGAAAATGCCACTATTTATTCAGGGATGCATTTAGTTTGGGATAATGTAAATGATTTATGAATTTATGTATGGATTTGAGTTATATATTTGTGTATGAGTATGGGATATGAATATGATTAGTTGGGTTTAGCTTGATTTATGAATTTTGCAAATGAAATTAAGATGAATATGAATGGGATTGTATTTGAATGAAATTGAGTTCTGATTATGGATTTTGATTGAGACTTATTGAAGTGTTAGGTATAGATTTATGTTTGTTTGTGTTGGTTGGTGTTGAGATTCCGGACGGGAGGTCCGATGACTTTGTGTGTTTTGGTTTTGTATATAAAAGTGCATTTTGAACCCTTTGTAGATTTTTGGGTTTTATGAAATGCAACCGTTATGCTGCCGAAATTTTTATGGAAAAGTAAGAATAAGAATAAGAATAAGAGTTTTAAAGATGCGATTAAGATATGCATGATTAAGAGTAATCAAGTGATTTGAGATTATGGAAAATTATGGCAAAGGATAGTGAGATTAGAATGGTTGAATTTCCAAATGGGAAGTTAGATTGTTTTGATTGTATAAGATTGATTAAAAGATGAAGGGAATGAATAATAAGAAAAAGGAAAAAAAATACCGATTTTTAGATCGGTCTTAGGGTTTCCAACGCGACGCAATGTGTTTCTAAGATGTTCGTTTCCCGGATGTCAAAATTCAGTTTTTGTTCTACAGCGATTTGCTTTTGTTTTGTAGTTCGAATTCTTCGATTTGGCTTATGATTTTTTTTCCGCTAAATAATTTCCGATCCATTCGTTTGCTTCCGTTTTCCATTTCGGTTTGATTTGATATCTTCGCTTTGTTTCCTTCGTCTTTGATTCGCTTCCGCCTCTTTGTTTCCGCTTTGGATTCTTTAATTTTCGTTCTCCGCTTTCCGCTTTTCCGGTTGGGGTCCGGTTTCAGAGATCGGGTCCCAACAAATTCTACCTAAATCAAGCCAGAAAATTTTACAAAGATTTCAGCTCAAAAAGTCAACTCACTACTATTCATCCCAAAAAGTCAAACTTTCTTAATTCTCCAAATTCTTACACTTTCACTATTTATTTCTTGCTTTTCCACTTCCATTTAAATCAACTCATTCACTTTAACTTTTATTACCCATATAATTCTACTCAAATCTCAATGTCATTAAAACCAATCAATTCTTTTCTCATCAATTTTCTTAAAGCACAAAAACATCTATATCACAATACATATACAAAAACACTCATTTCATACATCAACTTAAACATCTCCTTGCTTCAATTTGCTCAAACTAACCTTGCTCAAAATAGAACATTAAACACAATCATTTCAATTCTTGCATTTTTTTTCTTTCCTTTGTACATGAATAATTCACCCTGAAATTCTCCTCTAATTGTCATTTAATAATTTTACATTTCAATTAAGGATCGGGGTCCAACATATCCTCGGTAAGTTCCAACATTGTTGTTCCTAATCACCTCCTCCCAATTCTTCTTAGGCCTCCTTTATTTTCTCTTATAGTTTCTTAGTATGATCTTCTCACATCTTCTCACTGGGGCGTCTGGGGGTCTCCTCTTAACATGTTCAAACGACCTAAGTCTTGTCTCCCTTAATTTGTCAATAATATTAGCTATCTTCAATTTGTCTCTTACCATTACATTCATTACCTTATCTTTTCTAGTGAGGTTGCACATCCATCGGAGCATCCTGATCTCAGTCATCATTAGCTTATGACTATGCATGTGTTTGATGGGCCAATATTCTGCTCCATAGAGCATCGCTGAATGCCTAATCGCTAAAAGATATAATTTAACTTTAACCTTAAGTAGTATCTTCTTGTCAAATAGAACTCCTGATGCACTTCTCCATTTAAGCCAACTAGATTTGATATGGTGAATTACGTTTTCATCAATCTCTCTGTTACTATGGATGATGAAACCTAGATGTTTAAAACATTTCTTTTATGGTATAACTTTTTAACCAATCTTTACCTCCTAATCAGTAACCACTCTAAGTCCCAAAAAGTTGCACTCCACGTACTCACTCTTAGTCCTACTCAATCTAAAGCCCTTCGACTCTAACGTATCCCTCCAAAGTTTAAGCTTGGAATTGACCTTCTCTTTTCTCTCATCCTTTAAAACAATGTCATCAACAACAACATATATTAAGGCACGTCCTCTTGAATATTCTTGGTGAGCTCATCAATTACTACTATAAAAAGAAAGGGGCTCAACTAAGAGCCTTAGTATAGCCCAATATTTATAGAAAAATGCTTTGTATCTCTACTTATCGTCATTTGACTATATAAAGTGAAACTAATGAGAGGGTATTGATTTATAATGCATTTGATTTTGAAAAGATTGTTGAGACCATTGCATATTTGTATAGTATATGAGAACTTCTATTATGAATTGCTTGATTCCTATTATATTTTGGTTTGAATTAATGAGACGTAATGATTTGGATTATGAAGGGATGAGTTGAGAAGCAAAAGAGAAAGATATGAAGAGAGGTTGATGAATTTGAACTATTATATGCTTGAGGGCAAACAACAAAGTCTAAATGTGAAGGAATTTGATATCATAAAGAAGTACACATATTTCATATTAATTTTCTATGTTTTGATTGATAAAAATGCTTATAATTATGGATTATAATTATATATTTTGTACTTTGTAAAATAGATTGGAGATTTGGGTCAAAATGTGCATAAAAGTAAAATTTTAGCAAAGAAGGAACAAAAATGCAAATTTTGGAAAAGAATGAAAGTTTGAAAAAAAAAAAGTTCCAAAAGAAGTCTGAACATAAAGTATTTGCACACCTTATTCGATATGATTGGTCAAAATAAACGTAATTAATAAATGGGTCCCTTTCTAAGTCAATGGATCCTAGTTACCCCCATTTTGCTCTATTTAGGAATTTGATTAGGTATGACTGGAATCATTTGGATTTATTCTTGATCTTATCTTTTATCCTTTATTTTAGGAAGATTAGATAAAGTTTACCAATCTAACCTATTCACTGTTATACACAATTCATTTGTAATTATAGATGGGTTATATTTATTGGATTTAACATTCATCATATAGGCCCCATGGACTTAATCACATTGGACAATAGATGGACAATCGCACAAATGAATGTAGTACCAAGGTCTTAAAAAGTTTCCCAATTTTCCTTTTGACCATGGGAGTAAATGCAGGAAACCATATTTCATGTTGTTCATATCCTGACCTTTCCCATTAAAAAGGATGGATCCACATGTTGGACTTAGATCATCTCGCCTCTCCTATAGGCTATATGAAAGGTGTTTGCATTTGATATTTCATGTTGGGCTTGACAGAATATGAACGCTGTCATTTGTTTGTCTTCTTAAAGAATATTTTAAAATAACTATATTTTGTAAATATGTTGATTTATTGTTAATTTGTATGTCATTATTGATACTTCAGTACTTTGTAATTACAAAAATATTGTAGAGAGATCTATTATTCATATTTTTGTCTAATACATTTTGTAATTTATACATAAATCAATTAAAAAGATATGAATTTTACATTTTAAAAATATGAAATTAAGTAAATCTTTTGTCTTTCTTTATTTATTGATTTCTTTGTCGTTAGTTTTTATTTCATTCTCTTGAGAATATTTTATATTGATTTAGTATCATTAGTGTGTATGCAATCTCAAGTGGGAAAATAAGCTCAACGAACTCCGAGCAGGATTGGTAAACAGCATTACAGAGGTCAGACAAATGAGTGGGAGCGAAGTCGTGCTAAGCCCAATTTGTGAGAAAGAATGGTCAGAAAAAGCCGAAAACGAAATGGGTAGAAGTCAATAGAATCCCACCAAAGGCAAAGCCATAGAAAATCTCGTGTTGTGCGAAGAAGTTCCCATCTGCGAACGGAATCTCATTCCATTTGGAGAGCATTTAATTTTGCTTGGAGGGACCATAACAATGGTAGCACCAGAGACTGTTGCTTGTGATTGGTTTCATCGTTTATATTATAGGTGTAAGTAATTAATTATCTAAAAACATTAAGAGCTAGTAGATCGTTAAGTAACAAAACGGAATCTGTTTCTCATTGCTATATAAGCCTGGGTTTACTGTTGCTTATATTAAAAAGCAATTTTTCTGAATTGGACGATGTTCTCCAGGGCCTCGTACTGGAGCGGCATGGCATGAACGGTACGCTGAGAATGGTTTAAAAAATTGAAGGTTGAATTAACTCTCACCAGGATCATTTAAATCTATGGAAATTGTTTTTGTATTTTTCGTTTGATGAAGGACTGAAACTGTGGAGAAATTATAAAATTACAATATAAATTAGGCAGCCTAGTTTGAACTTTGAACTAGCGCTGGTGGTGGTGGTAGAAATCAAGACGCAGAGTGTCAACTCAACTGTCCACTGAGAGAGGTAGCATCTCCGGTAAGTCCGCTGCACATCGTAACCCTGTCCACGTTTTCACTGGGAAGTAGTATTTAAGAAGTCAAATGTAATTAAGAGTGGTAAATGTAATGTGACCTCGGAAAAATATATAAAAAAAAAGAAGCAGAAGATGTGTAGACTTTGAAATTATCAGTTCATTAAATGCTGGATCAATTAATTTATTTTATTACCTTTTCTCATTGGTAAATGTAATTGTTGACATGAGCGTTAGGCCGAAGACATGGGGAACGAGTGGACTCCAAAGTATTAGAAGTCCTGCTTTGAGTTTTCAACTCAGGAACTTTCTAATTCTAGTCGCATCATTTATATTATATACTAGTTAGAGGTAAAAATACACTTTTAAGCTTAAGTGTAAAATATAAAATAATCGATTAATTAATAATCGATTTTAAGTCTTAAAATAAAAGGAAGGAATTGAAGATTTGCAAATTTTAATTTTCTCTAAATTACTAGATTTTAAATTAAAATTTATAAAATCAATCTAATATGAAATTTAATAGTGAGTTGAGAATCATAAATTCCAATTCATTTTAAGCATAAAGAATATGCCTGCCCATGGAAATCCTTTCTTGCGTTTAAAGGGATTCTTGAACTACATGCTTTTATGCGAGTTCACATTGACAATTTCATTTTAAACTCTTATTCTTTTACTTTTATCTTTCTTTTCCGTGCACGACTCCTATCTATTTTATTCTTACTTGTAGGCCAGTGAAGCAGAGAAAAACTTGGACTGGTGTCGTGTCGCTAGCCAAGTCTAATCGTCCCTGTAATCGTCAACGTACCCCTAAATGAAAAGATGGACAACTAGATGTTTTATTGTATGAATGCCATTTTTGTGGCTGTTTATGGTGGGGCTTCAAACATGACCTTTGCTTTTATGAATCACGATGGGCTGATGTCATTATGTCATGTCGCATTTCAAAGTCACCTTTCGTCCTCTGTGCCATTCCATGTCCACAGAATACAAACAGTGAACAAAAGAATACATATTTTACATGCATAACAATTTTTTTAATACGGTTCAATTATTATCCACTTTTGTGTTCTCATGATTACTGCAGGAAAACAGTTCATACATACCAAAGGGTCAAAGAAACAAGGAGCAGAGACGATAATTAACTTCACACCAGCTCCATCCCATTGCTTCCACCATATAATGTTATAACAGCATGAATATTTGTGAACAGTAAGTTTTTCAGTCCAAAATACCAAGATTATAATGGAAAACCCATGGATCTATGCGTCCTAAAATCTTTATTCTCCGCTAACAAATATTTTCTATTTAATAATAGTTAATCAATCCACCAATAAATTAACAATGAGTTGATGAAGATATAAATAGTATCATTAATACTCACCGACTCCACTCAAGATGTACGGTAGAACGGCCAATCATGAGAACCTAAGCAAATAGGCATTAGGCAAAGCTGTTGCCATCTGTGGTCTCTTCCTAGAAAGGAGCTTTTTGTGGATTTGGCCATATTTGTATTAAAATATAAAGTGAGAATTTGTCAAGAAAGAGAAGAAAGAAAATTAATATATTATAGTTATTTCATCTATTATCAATTAATTTTAGGATAAAATTTCACTTAAATTTATATACGGTTTAACTTTTCTTCTCGTATATACCCGTAAGTCTATTATAAATTCTAACAGTTTGCTCCCGTGGATATGGTAGAGATGGAACACATCTTCCCTAGTCAGGGTGCCATTTACTTTCCAACTTGGGTCTCAACAATAATTCGCTATTGCTTGTATAATTCTACCTCTAAAGAGTATGTCCGTGAACATGAATGTATGGTCTCGTATCAGAACCTGTTGGGAGTAGATGAGATGTCCCTGTAGCAATATATTCTGATTATTTCCATGGGATCCATTCTTATATTTTTTCAGATTCGCTGGTTTTTTTTTTTTTTTGAGCAAGTATATTATATTTTCAGTTTCTTCGGTGATTTATTCCTCTAAAAGACTTCAATGAAGAGGGTAATTGATGAAATATTCTTCTTAAAAAGATACAACTTTATCAATGATACTCATGACATAACGTGAGTCATAATCAAATCTATTTTCTAGAACGCACAAAGTAAAAAGAGACTTGCAACAATCAAACGATAAAAGCCAAGTCACCGGAAAACCTTACCAAAATGTCGCCAGACTATACCCAATATTAGCAGGAGGGGACTGGGGAGGGTTAAAACGTACCTGCCATAAAAATTAACCTTCGAGGTGCCATAGCTTTTGACAAAAAGAAGGCAAACCATTTTAGGTGAAGTTTGGTACAAAAGACCAGTTCACGTAATCCAAATGGACCTTTTCTTCACACGCCAACCACAAAATACACGTAGACATGATTATGTTGTCTTTGGTTGTTTCTTTTGTTTTTGTGGCAAGTTCACGCAAGCAAAATCTTACAGTAAATTTAAAACATAGGAAGTAGGAACCCGGCCGGCCACATTGTAGTGGTCCTTTTGGCTTATTGTGACATTTATCCGTATAATACATACCCACGTAGATCCTATAAATGTTAAAAGCACAATCTCAGAGTGTGAAACCAGCACAAAACCAACGTTGTTTTCACGGAAAATAATTGGCAAGAAAAGAAAATCTCAACCAAACAACAACTGCAGCTACCAACCCAGAAACTACCCTCCCTCTATCTCTCTCATTCCGGCACACGTTCGGCTAACAAGATTGTGACACGTGGCGAAATATCACACAACTGGATCCCTCTTAATTTCATGGCTTCTCTTAACGCATCACGACCTCCACCACCACAACTTCCGTCACTCGGTGTACCCATTTTCTTTATTGATAATAAATTGGAGTAATATTGACTGTGACTTGATGTAAAAGCCAATTTAACAAAAGACTGCTCAATAATTATTGCCGTGGAGATGGGATTCTCATAAAAACTCTATCTTGACCCCAGAAAAGAACTGCAAATAGTTTTAGTTTTGTTTTCATCCTTTATTTATAATCTTCTCTTTTGCTCTCTTTCTCTCTCTGGTTGTTAGGGGAGAGCTCTGTTTTCAGCCCTTCTTTTTCTGAGGTTCTTTCTCATTAGAGCTCCTGTGAATATCAATACTTGTTGAAGATGGCCATTTTTTGAGCTTGTAACAGACAGATATGGGGAGTTGTGCTTCAAGACCCGAGTCTTGTGTTGGTGGAAGATTGAGGTCTTCGAAGAGGAAAGCACGCAAGATAAGGAAAAGCATTAAGAGGAGGGTGCCGTCTAGATTGTCTGATGGATCATTGGATAAGGCTGATGGGATTGTTGTCTTATCTGATCAACTGTCTGCCATCACCAACCCCACTTTCCAAGGTCCGTCTTACTGCCCCTGTTTGTGTTTCTGCATCTCTCTGTTACTGACATATTCTTTTATGAACCAAAGTTTTATTTTTTCAGCAACAAAGTTGCTACCTTTGCTTTCTTTTCTTTTTTTTTCCAGGATAAGTGGTTTTGAGTTAAAATTTTACTGGGTTTTAAGCGTTAATGAAATTTGTTGGTTTTTTCACATTTCCGTGTCCTAAAGGATTCTTAGTTTGGATGTTGACTACTTGGTATTCGGATTTTGGTAACGATGTTGGGTGGTTTAGCTGCCTTTCTGTGAAGTGTAGGCAAATGGCTATTTCTTTTCTACCATGAATGCGTTATTGGCAAATGTGATGGTGAAAGATTGTTCTTGATTTGAAGCAAGGTACTGGCATATATGTTAGTAACTGAACAAACTCCGCAACTGAATTTCCCTCGAAGAAAGGTATCCTTTAACTGTCAATTATGAATAGACACTCAATCACGTTAAGAAACAATAGAAGTTATAAAACAGTTTGACATTTTTCTTAGTAATTGGATATATTTGCGTGAATGTTGTTCATGGAGAGCGTATTTGTCACAAATTTTAAATGCTTGAAAAGGTTGCTTGTGTGCTTTCATGTAATTGATACTACGCGGGCTGCAACATTTGTTAATTCGTGGCTGGAATTCGGTCGGAGATAGTTTAGATTCAAGCGAATTTAGTTGGTTCTGTTACTGCGGTTGTTGTTGAGAAGCACAAAGCGCAGCATATTTGGAGCTTCCAGTAGCCATTCTCAATGGTGTTCTGCTGGTTAATGCCGCATGTAATTATGGCTCTGGAGGAGATGGGAAAGATGGTTATTGATAATTTTCAATTCCAAAACCATATTCACCTTTGTTCAAACTTTGTTGTGACTAGTTGGAATTTAATACATAAGTAGATTATTCAAGCTATTGGTGTAAATTTTAATTGTTTTTGTGAATGTTGCAAGTGGTATCTACTGGAAAGAGAAGATGAGTCTTATGTTCATCAACGCATTCTGTATACTGCAGATTTTTAATTGTATAATGAATAATGGTTCGTTGACGATTACATATTTTGAGGCAATGTCCATTTGTCCTGTGAATAAGCTCCAGATGATTCACGAGTAACTGAAACTTGTTTTAACAGATAATATCTTTTCTTTTTGAATGCTACACTTCCTCCACAATATTTTTGCGTATACATCATGCTTCATAATAATTGTTCTCTCTCTCCAAAGTTCTCTCATATATCAGTTTAAATTGTAGACAATATCTGAATCCAGTTTGAAAAGTGGTTCAGTTGCTTATTTGTAGACTTTTGTTGAGATAGAAACTTGTTTTTCTTGGTATTTGACTAGCACAGGTGGCAATATGTTTGTTCTAATTTTTTCATTAAGTCAGCTGCAACAGTATATTTAGTATTTTCTTTTTCATTATCAAACATGCACTCCTGACTTTGTTTCCATGCAATGGCTGCAGGAAGTATAGAGGAGGCATGGTATGATTCATATGCAAAATGGGAATCTGACTGTGAGGAAGAATTTCAAAGTGTTCAAGATGGTATCATACATTTGGAGAATCTTATTACTTTTTATCATGATATATGCTTTTCATATCTTGTGAATTAACTGAAGAACCTTATTTGCAGATGTCTTATCTCTAAATGGTTTTGAAGGTGCATCGATATCAAGTATTGCATCTAGCAGAGATGATAATGATGGCGACAATAATCCCATGCAGCAGTCTTCTTCAACCAACCAGATACACAAGACTAGGGATCTGTCGGTAGGAAGTTCTGCATGTAATTCTGCGAGTGAGGTTGGTAAGCAGTTGAATAATCTGGCAGTTTCCAATTCTGATTCTGTTGATTCACTGTCAAAATGTGATGGACCATCGAGCGAAGTAAAGCAACCTGTGTTCCTTGATGAAATTTCCTCCTCTGTTGATGAAAGTACTGGTAAGGAGGAAGGAATATTAGATAATTGTGGAATTCTTCCAGGCAATTGTTTGCCTTGTCTTGCTTCTACAGTGCCATCCATTGAAAAGAGAAGATCTTTAAGCTCCAGTCCTCCTAATGCAAGGAAAAAGTCTGCCTTGAAACTGTCTTTCAAATGGAAGGAAGGGCATGCCAATAACCCACTGTGTGAGTATCATTGCTCTTAACTTCAAAGTTGTGGGGTTTCTGAAGTACAAATAGAAATAATCAGTTCTTGAGCTAATTGTTATTATTTGCGTTTATTCTTTAGATTTCAATTCATAGTATCTGTAATTTTAACTCACCAGCGTTAGTTCTGCTGTTTGCAGAATAACAGAATGATTTGTGTCAATCACTACATTATTTGGCTTGTATGCATTATGACTTTTCTGTAACATGGTAAATCCATAAATCTCCAAGGAATTGAAATTTTGAATATAAGCTAAAAATAGTTTTTCAGAAATTCACGGCTGATTCATGCCGACTGCATTTATTTGAGAGATGAAACTTCTCAGACTTTTTAGCCTGGATTTTACGAGAACCAATAATCATCCATAGTTCAGAGGAACAAACTCTAGCAGCTTCTATTATACAATTCCTGTATTCATTTCAAATTTGAAAACTTATATTGCCTGGTATTTAGTTGATTTAATTTGGTTGCATTATCTGGTTTCAGTTTCTTCAAAGATGATTCTGCAGAGACCAGTTGCAGGTTCCCAAGTCCCCTTTTGCCCCGTTGATAAGAAAATGCTTGATTGTTGGTCAATTATAGAGCCAGGTAGTTTTAAAGTTCGGGGTCAAAATTATTTCAGGTATGCGTATAAAATGATGAAATTAAATGTTGTTAAATATGGCATAAAAATGCATCTTATGATTGAATTGGTTGACTTTGGCAAATCATCGCTAGATTTATTTTCTTACAGCTTTTTTGTTTCTTTTATTATGTTCCATGGCAGGGACAAGAAGAAGGATTTTGCTCCTAACTATGCTGCATATTATCCATTTGGTGTGGATGTATTTTTAAGTCCGCGAAAAATTGATCATATTGCTCAGTTTGTGGAACTCCCAGCTACTAATAAAACATCTGGGAAGCTCCCTCCTATTCTTGTTGTAAATGTTCAGGTATCAATTTCGTTTTCACTCTCTATAAATTTGTGGTATATCCACTGTTTCAGTGATGATAATATCTTGAACGAGGAAGAATCCTTTTTCTTTCATTTTTCTGTCGGATAACTTTCCTATGCTTGTTCTTGTACTGGTTCTACAGATTCCTTTATATCCTGCTGCAATTTTTCAGAGTGAAGCTGATGGAGAAGGAATGAGTATTGTTTTGTATTTTAAACTTTCTGATAGTTATGCAAAGGAACTTCCAGACCACTTTCAAGAAAGTATCAGAGTAATATGAATCCTATCCTGACTTCCTTATTATCTTTAGTTAAGAAATTCATGAAATTTGGGGGTGCTACACATTGTGATATACTGCAGTGGAACTCATTTTGGTCAATTGAAACGCGTTTCTTAAACAGCGGTTAATTGATGATGAAGTTGAAAAAGTCAAAGGATTTCCTGTAGATGCAATTGTGCCCTTTCGAGAAAGGTTGAAGATATTGGGCCGTGTTGTAAATTTAGAAGATCTTTATTTAAGTGGTGCAGAAAGGAAACTTATGCAGGCTTACAATGAAAAACCTGTTCTTTCACGCCCCCAACATGAATTTTACTTGGTAAGGTTGGGTTCAAATGCTTAATTTGATTGTATGAAAGTCCATTGGTTCTTCGATTTTAACTTAAGTCAATAGGACTGGGTGGATAATCTTAATTATGTGAAGAAAAATGCCGCTTCTGCAGTCTCATTAAGTGGCATGATCTGTTGGAAGCTATTTCAAGGAAATATATTGCGTTGGCAAAGAAATAACTACAATTTCCTTGTTACTGACTACTGCCTTTCCACAGGCAGAAAACTACTTTGAGATTGACATAGATATGCATAGATTTAGTTACATCTCAAGGAAAGGCTTTGAAGCATTCTTGGACAGACTTAAGATATGTGTATTGGATGTTGGCCTCACAATTCAGGTTAGTCAAATCGCCTCGCTTGTTTTCTGCATTTTGTTCAAATATAATCCTGTCGTGAATAAGATTTTTCGTTCCAAATCTGAATTTCTTGTTTTATGGTAAGGCTTGAAATATTTCATAACTATGTCTTAAAACAGGGGAACAAAGCAGAAGAGTTACCGGAGCAGCTGTTATGTTGCCTAAGGTTAAATGGAATTGACCACTTGAAGTACCATCTACTGGGGATGAACCAAGATTCTTGCGAATTCATTAGTGCTTGAAGATGTAAGGATTGTGATCAATGAAGGGTAATTATAGAAAAGAAAATAGTTGCTGTCCAGAAATGACAAAACATAAAATTCACGTGATACTTCGTTCGCAAATACCAACAGGATGAAATTGACACGCCTCGTGTACTTTTCCAATCTCACCGCCATTTCTGATCCTAAAATCTTAACGAATCGTTTCCCATAAGGTAGTATGTAGCTGGTGTAGGTTTTTACAGCACTTTCACATTTGGAACCGAAATTCAGCCCTTGCAGGGATTAAGGGACTTACCACATAAATCTTTGTTTCCAGCATAAGAACGCGTTGGGAATTTCCCCAATCTTAAGATTATCTAAGCAAAGTTTCTTCAGCTTTTGCAGCTTAAGAAATTCAGTTGTTATTTTAATTTGGAAATGGTTTTTCTGCAGCATCAGCTTTTCTAATGAGCTGATATTTGCCAAAGCCTCGAAGAAACTTCAAACAAATATATTCTTGCTCAAATCCCCTATATTCACAATGATCCTAATGTTCTTGAAACACGTTCATGACAAATGGATCTCCTGCAGTCCAGTTTGTGCTATCTGAGAGCACATTACCAGAAAGGTAGATGTATGAGAAGAAATCAACATCAGGAAATTCAGTTCCAAACTCGAAAACGTTATGCACAGTACATGTTAGCTTTGTTGGTTAGGTTTACATTATTTGCAAAGGTAGAGAAAAGTATAGACTTTTCTCTATTTTATAAGTATTGTACAAAAGAGATTTAAGAACAATAATCATGTCTTTCAGTCCAACTTTTTTTAAACACATTTCTACTATTCATATATAATTTATCAAGGTGGTTAAAATGCTATTGAATGATCATGTAATTCACTTCCATTTATATAAATAAATTTTACATGTCGCATCAAAATATTTTTTAATAGGTTTTAGAGCACTTATATTTGAATAGGTTAGATTTTCAAATTAGAAAAACAAAACTAGATTGAAGATTTTAGGATTTTGGGGAAAAAAATCCTTAAATTCAATTGCGTGCGGAAAATTTAAGTGGTAAAGAGAACATCTTAAATGTTGACCTCAGGCGTTCAAAGGACGAAGACGATCTGCTTCCTTTGTTTGATGTGGATCGCCACTTGAGGAGCTAAAAACCTTGGTTTTTGTATTTCTGCTTGTTTCAAGGAAGGAGATCTATAACGAAGGTTTGTTGGCTTGCTGCCTCCTTGTTTTGCCGTGAGTTTTGTGGCTGGAGAAGTCCAGCAAATCTCAGATCTGGAACAACAAGGGGGCACATCTGGAGGAGACCTAGGTTACGTTGGGGGAGACCTGGGCAATCGTCCATCACTAGATCTGAAGTGGGTCCAAAGCGTACGTGAGACTTACCACTGGAACAAATCAGCGGCTTCTCCCCTATGACTACCGCTGTCGCTGCTTGTCAGCCGCCGCCGGCAGGCATTAGGGTGGACGACGCAACAAAAAAAAGTCAAAAATAAAGACACAGATTTATTGGCTAGCGATGCTATCATGAAGGAGGCGGCTATTGTCTCCCCTATTGTTTCTTTCAGAGACAAACTTTTAGGCAATGGCTCGACTCATCCTGCTGTAATGTCTCTGGCGAAGGAGGATGAGATTTTTATTGGTGAAGATGATTACATAGCCATGGTCGAGAATGGGGTTTCATCTATTACCTTCTCGGACCGGATCAATGGTCTCCTTGATAAGCGCATGGAATTTTGTGTGATCATCAAGCTCTTGGGTAGACGGATCACTTACAATGTTTTATCGCAAAAGTTGGATGGCTTATGGAGGACTCAGCGGCCTTTTCATCTGTCCACTCTTGAGAATGACTATTTTATGGCGAAATTCCAATCGAAGGAGGACTATGTTATGGTTCTGTCCGAAGGCCCGTGGTTCATTTTCGGACAATGTCTGATGGTCCAGCCGTGGACCTTAACCTTCGATACTATTGAGCCATATCCGATGGATGTTTCAACATGGATTAGACTCCCGGGCTTGCCGTCACGGCTGTATGTTCACGATGC
>JANZLC010000003.1:11740561-11755640 GCA_026413385.1 Erythroxylum gracilipes
AATTAATACACACAAAACAATTTAATCAAATTAAATAAAGAGTATAGGGAAGAAAGGCAAACGCTGTTTTTATAGAGTTTCGGTGTTAAGACCTACGTCCCCTACCTAAGCTCCCACTTAGGATTTGACAAATCACTTTACTGCACACTTTTTAGTTCAGTGTAAACTTTTTAATACACCACTTGATTTTCGGCTCAAGCTAACCTCACAACCACTTAATTTCCGGCTCAAGCTAACCTCACAACCGCTTAATTTCTAGCTCAAGCTAAACTCACAACCACTTGATTTTCAGCTCAAGCTAACCTCACACTCCGATTTGATTTCTGACACAAATCCTACCTCACTAGTGATTATCCTCTAATCACTGAGCTTACAATAAAGATGACATAAAGATGAAAGATCAATGCTCAATACAGATTTGAAATAAGCTAAGAGCAATATAGAGCAAATTTGGAATAACAGTGAAGTTCTTTGGCTTTCTGGACTTCTCTTTCGATCCCTTAATGTTTTTTGCTATTTATTTGTAGACTTGAGTTGTTTATAGACGTTGGATCCTCTACTAGCCATTGCTAATAATCTTGTAGCCGTTGTATAAATATTTCCATTCCGTTTGTGTCTAATTTCCTTTGTCAGTGATAGTCTACTGTACTCATAAGTCAACTTGTCGAGTGTATAAGTCGACTTGTCAATCTTCATAAGTCAGCTTGTGAAGTGTAAGTTGACTTGTATCAATGTTTTTCGTAAAAACTTCTCCGCTCTTAGATAAGTTGACTTGTTCAGTGTAAGTCGACTTGTGTGTACATGTAAGTTTCCATAAGTTGACTTGTTCAATGTAAGTTGACTTGTAAACAACGTTTTTCATCTCCGCTCTTTGATAACTCGACTTGAGCATTATAAGTGGACTTGTGTATAAGTGTAAGTCGACTTGTTGATCTCCAATGGATGCATTTAATCAAATCTTCCATAATCTTCATTTTTAATGACTCAATCATGTTGAAGATTGCTTCCTTCTTAAATCCTCAATGATTTATAATGTCTTCTAGATTTCTTTCAATCCAAAATACCTGCAATAAATTTCTTAACCAATTCTATACATTTTGTTATTATCAAAACATAAGTGGAATTAAATTTGTCAACCATCATTGGTCCAACAGAAAATTGTTGTTAATTTTTTTGAATTCATATTTTTTGTTTTTCACGTCATTACTAAGCGTAGTATATTGAATGATAATTTTGTTTACTTATGGCATAAACATTTGATTTATATATCCAAAGAAAGATTAGAAAATTTGAAAAAGAGTGAAATTCTTCCAAATTTAGAGTTTATTGATCTTAATATATGTGTAGATTGTGTTAAGGGAAAACAAACTAAACATGGCAAGAAAGGAGCCACAAGAAGTACTTAAGTCTTTGAAATTATGCACATTGATATGTGAACCTTTTGATACTCTATCCTTTAGTGAAGAAAAGTATTTAATCACCTTTATAAATGAATTTTCATATTATGGATAAGTATATTTTCTTTATGAAAAATCTTAAGAGGTAACTGTCCCTGAGGTGTTTGTAAAGGAGGTTAAAAATAATTAGACAGAAAAGTGAGAATTGTAACATTTGATAGAAATAGTGAATATTATATAAAATATGACGAATTAGGACAATATCCAGGTCAATTTGCAAAGTTTCTCGAGAAACATGACATATTTGCATAATATGCTATGTTAAGTACACCTCAATAATCTTTGTTACAAAAATGACACTTATTTGTCTTTTGTTTCTTGTTGACAATATTAGCAACAACCTATATCACTTTAATAGGCTTTCTTCTTAAGTTTCTTGGCCTTTAGCTTATGAATCTTACTAGCTCCTTAACCCAAAAGATTAATTAAATGAATTCCTTAATTCTTTAGCATTATTTCCTTCTGAATGAGCATATTAGATAATTAATTAATATTTCACTTGTCATTTATAGTGTTATAGTTAATTTGGTAAGGTTCGTACTCAGAAGGTAACGAGTTTATAATTAATTACACTAAGAGTTATCAACTTTCATATCCAGGGTCATTAGATTTTTTGTGATATTTTTCATCTCGAGGATATGATGTTGCCTGCTCTTCAAACTATCAAACTTCATGGTCATGAGCTTAGCACTAATGTACTAGTAAGAGACTTATCTACAAATCAAAAACATTTTTCCACAAGTTTAAGTTTTTTTTTTGGAAAATGAAAGAATAATTATATTACCATAGCAAAAGTTATTACAAGATTACAGTAATACAAAGGTTCTTAAGTTATAACTGACTAAGAGTATTTAACATACTTGAAGATTCACATACAAAAATTGGTTAGTATATCAAAAGAGCACATACATTTACAAACACCTAATTACAGGCACCATTTTACTATCATAGCGGCTGGTAGAAGATGACTAACTCTGTTGGATATCATTGCAACTCGAATCCAATTTGCAATGTTTTCAACTATTTGCACTTATCTTCCTCCCTTTGATTATACAGTCAACCATTTTTCTCCTTCGAAATCATATAAATGGTTGTGTTAGATGCCACTTTTATTAAGAAACCATTATTTTTTCTATGCTTCGAATAGTTTATGAACTACCTTAGGGTATGTTCTCCCTCATAAGTATGATTTACTGTATTCACCATGTAAAGAATTATGCTCCACATACGTAACGTATTTTTGGCACTTTTAGTTTGTGGAATAGTGATCTTAATGTTATTGACGATAATCATTCACATGAAATTGAAACATAATATGTTAGATCTTTCTCATACTTTTATAGTTGGTCTTTTCAACCTCACTACTCATATTTGTAATGGTAACATGTTTTTCTTTTAATAATACTAAGTTAAGATCCAAAACACCTAAATGAAAATAAATTTATTAGCATCATTAAGAAAAGTTCAAATTATTAAACACGTTAATAGAAGAAGCATGCAGATGAGGAAAAATAGGTGTAAATACATAGATGCTCAATAAATTATCAAATTCATACAATTAAACATTTAGAATATACTACAAGTTTCCTTTGATTAAACTCGACAATATATTATCACATGCTTGAGGCCAGACAACTTTACGAGGCAATCAAATGAACCTCATCAAACATAGTTGATATCTTTGGATACATCCCATATTTGACAAGCAAATATTGATTTTCTTTTATTATGTTTATTAGTAAAAGAATGTTAATTTAACTTTGGGTAAATTCTAAAATTCTATCAATTAATAAATGCTATTTATATAAATAACTAATTAGATAATATACATTCATATTTATGAATAACTGACTATTTATACACACAAAAACTCAGTTAATTTGTTTAATCACTTTAGTGTTTAACAACTATCCTTTTATAACGTTATGTATAAATTCAACACATAACACATTATTTTTAATTTCAATAATAATATATACATAAATATAATATGAGATTATTAATAAAATTAATAAAATACACAACATCATAATAAAACAAAAAAAAGGCATTAAATTTCGAAAAGAGAGAAAACCAAGAAAAGAAAGCTTATAAGTTTTACGATAAAAAGGAATTTCAAGCACCATCTTTGAGTAGCAGTTTATAAAGTTGTGTTTGAAAATGATACCACTCGTAACACTTCGTTTGCAGAACTTGACAATTACCCTAATTTTGTACATGTACGCACACGTGCACTTAAACAAGTTCTATTGGAGATTTATTTGACTTAGAAAATGCACCAACAGTTTGAAAAGACACCCACAGGTTATGGGTCCACAACACTTCCACGGCTTTAAAAAGGAGTTTTGTCCAACGAAATAGAAATCTAAATGCCGTGATTTTCATTTTCAATCTAAATGCCGTGATTTTCATTTTCACATGATTTTAATCATAATAATTATCGATCAAATTGGGCAATTTATCATAATAAAATAAATTAAAGCATTTATGAACGTTATTCATAAATACTTTTAAGGAACTATAGTATAATATTTACATTGAAATATAATTCTCAAGCAAATAAATAAACATACTTAAATATGGATATGATATTTTTAATTTATTAAAACAAAAACAACTTAAATAAAAGTATTATTTGAGTTAAATTTATTAATTAGGACTTTTAGTATATTTAAATAATAATATTTGAGTGTTTTATTTTTTTTATACAAAGTGAGCGCGTCAAATTTTTTATTTTAATTATTTTATTCTATTCAATTTTATCCATATATTTTATATAAAACTTACATAAATATATAAATAAGATTTAATAAACTATTATAAAAATACCCTAACTACAAAAATGAGATTTGATCCCAATCTGAGGTGATGTCATGCACATAATGTTCTTGTCTCCCAAACAGGGTAATGTTCTTGTCTTTTCTTCTGAGTGCTGACCAATTAACTAGAAGTGCCTCCGTCGTCACATCAAATACTCTTTTTCAAGCTATCATAATAGGCCCTCACACGGAATGCTCATGACAGTCAATTTAATAATTTTTTATGATTATTATAATTAATACAAATTAAATTATCTTTATAAATGCAATTTGTAAATATTTATTTTGATGACTAGTCATTTTTTCCAAAAGTACTTTCAACTTAAATGCTAAAAAGATTTTACCAACCCCCACAAAATTTCATTAGGGAGTTATCTGATGCTGAAAAAGAATTCAATGATAAGTTGACCTATGGCTATACCACTATATCAGAACTGAGGTAGGCGTTTTTTCTTATTAACAGTCTCATTCGTTTCAACGTTACTATTTATCAGTTTACTCTTTCTAATATATCCATGTATAATAACTTTCTGACAAAGTAGAACTGTCTAAGTGTCAATGCAAAGTAAAACCTCCAAACTTGAATCTGTTTGGAAACGTGTCTTGTTTCTTGGGACTCGTATGTATGTAAGGATTTTGAACATGGGTCTTACGCAAAGATTTGTTCTTGTCTAAATATGTGCACGATCTTTCTGTTTCCTTTTAATGGCGCTGAAATCCGCCTGAATTCTCCCTAATTCATCTCCTGTAGATTCTCTGCCTTTACCGTGTTGCTTCTTATTTATTACAAATTTTTGCACCCAGTGTCAAACTGTGTTTATTTTCTTTTTATTTCACTGCTGCAACGCACCGACAATGAAGCGAGCCAAGTTCGAACCTTTAGTGCTGCAGAGTCGAGTCACATTGATCCAGATGCTAGTGGCTGCCCTTTTTGTGTACCTTCTCTTCATGGGCATTGAAATTCCTCTTGTATTCGGAACTGGGTATGGCTCTCATAGGCCTTTTGTTTTTGACGGCCAACGACGGCTCATCGGAGCTGACTCACAAAGCCGGCGATTTTCCGACCACATTCCGGAGAGACGAATGCTTGAGGTGATTCAAGTGTCTCGTCTCTTCTTTAATGAAACTGTTTTCGATAATGGTGGCAGCATCGATGAGTTCACTGTGCTGCACAAAGCTGCGAAACAAGCTCTATTGTCTGGCAAGAAGCTCTGGGACGAAATGCTAAGCTCAAAGCTAAACGAGCTTAGTGAGAATAAAACTGACAAGAGAACCGAGAAGTGTCCGGATTCGATTGTTTTATCCGGGTCGGAGTTTTTGACCCGGAACAGAATCTTGGAGCTTCCTTGCGGGTTGACTCTGGGTTCGCACATAACGGTGGTTGGAGAGCCAAATTGGGCACACCCAGAGGAAGACCCCAAAATTACATTGGTGAAAGAAGGAGAAGGTGCGGTGATGGTCTCCCAGTTTGTGATGGAGCTGCAGGGGCTTAAGACCGTTGATGGGGAGGACCCACCAAGGGTTTTGCATTTTAATCCGAGGTTGAAGGGTGATTGGAGTGGGAAAGCTGTGATTGAGCAGAACACTTGCTACAGAATGCAGTGGGGGACTCCATTGAGATGCGAGGGGTGGAACTCAAGAGCTGATGAGGAAACTGGTGAGTTCTTTTGGTGATATTTCTTATGCGGGTTCGTTTAAGACTGATTCTTGTTGGCTTTGCAGTTTTGTGCGTAACCGTAATATTACTGATTGAAGACAGTGTGTTCGAGGATCGTTTAGAGCTGTTGAGAATGATTTGATTCAAGGCTTTTGATCAATGAGATTGCGAATCTAGTAATATCGCTTTGATTAATTTGTGCGTGCTTCTAATTAGTAGTTCAGTTGTGAATTGTAGCGTAATTACAGGCCGTGGACTTTAATTTCCTAGTTGACGTTACAACCTCTTTCTATTTGGTTTGAGCGTTATATTAACTAATCGAGTTGTACATGTAGAGCTGATGCAGTTTTGTTCTTTGCCAAATGTTCCATTTCCACTCTTCTAAAAGTCTTTTTTATTTGCTTTGGGAAAGTTGATGGACAGATGAAATGTGAAAAGTGGCTTCGTGATGATGATAATAGCACAGAAGATTCTAAGGGTAATTGGTGGCTAAACAAACTGATTGGGAAGACAAAAAGGATTTCTTACAAGTGGCCGTTCCCTTTTGTTGAGGGCAAGCTATTTGTTCTTACACTCAATGCCGGCTTGGAAGGTTACCATATCAATGTGGATGGAAGGCATATCACTTCCTTCCCTTATCGCCCGGTAATTTACTCTCTTAAAAATATTGAAGAACTCTGTAAAGTCTGATGAATTTGTAATTGAATATCTTCTTAAACTTGTTTATGCTAATTATCAGGGATTTCTTCTTGAGGATGCCACTGGACTGTACTTAAATGGAGACATCAATGTGAACTCTATATTTGCTGCTGCTTTACCTGAGTCACATCCAAACTTTGCTTCACAGCAGCATCTCGAGATGCTTCCTGAGTGGCAAGCACCGCCTCTCCATGGGCAAGTAGAGCTCTTCATTGGTATTCTATCTGCTGGCAACCATTTTGCTGAACGGATGGCTGTTAGGAAAACATGGATGCAGCATAACTTGATAAGATCTTCATCAGTGGTTGCACGTTTTTTTGTTGCACTGGTAAATATGTGGATGGAAATCCTTTTTCTATTTTCTGAATCCTCTATGCATTGATATGAATGCCAAATTTTGGTTTAATACTGACAGAATGGAAGGAAAGAAGTAAACGCAGAGCTCAAGAAAGAAGCCGAGTATTTTGGGGATATTGTTGTGGTTCCGTACATGGATCACTATGACCTTGTTGTGCTGAAGACTCTTGCTATTTGTGAATATGGGGTGAGTGGTCGGAATCTTCCCTGTATCTCTAGAGTCCATATTTGTTACGTGACAACAAGTTGCAGCATCTATTATTTCTATTCAGTTGTTATAATCAAATGCTTAACTAGAACTATGATAGGTAAACTGATGGTAACTTAATTCTTTGCGATTAATAGATTCGCTCAATTGCTGCAAAGTATATTATGAAGTGTGATGATGACACGTTTGTTAGAGTGGATGCGGTAATCAAGGAAGTAAAGAAAGTTGATGGAGGCAGAAGCCTATTTATTGGAAACATGAATTACTACCACAAACCCTTGCGCAGTGGTAAATGGGCGGTGACATTTGAGGTATGTCTTAGGTAAACGCAAAAGGAATCCAAAAACTATTTACTGTTTTTTCACACACTATACCGTATGCACCGACTTATATCACCGTGTACACTACTATTTTCATTTTCATTTCTCGAGAAAGTGATCATTGTTGAATTGCATCTTCTTTTCATTCTTAAGTGGCTACGTTGAGGAAGAGAGCTCAAGTATTTTGACCAAAAAGACCACTTGGGCAATGCATGTCTACTTCTCAACCTCTAATGAGTCACAGTTTCTTATTTCTCAACTCGCCATTACAGAACACTCCCTGCTTACTACTTTTTTTTTTCCCCTTCTGTTTAGCTCATCACCCAAAATAACGGAGGGGGGATGACTTGAAGTGCTGCATGCAGTACGTAGCATTTGGATCAAAATTTTATTTTTGAATAGCTGCAATAAATGGCAGAAGTTATAATATGAACAATGCATTCTATGCTTGTATCGAATTACCCATGCAACTTTCTAAATGGTTGTATTGCTATCCTGGTAAACCTGGCTTACTATAGTTTTTTGCTGTCATTTTCTTACCTTGTATAGGAATGGCCAGAAGAAGAATATCCACCGTACGCCGATGGTCCAGGTTACATTCTCTCATCTGACATTGCATGGTCCATTGTCACGGAGTTTGAAAATCATAAGTTGAGGGTACGATTTCCTGTCTTTATGTGTATTGCCATATGTGCCTGCATGTTATTGTCCGTTCTTGTGAGATCTTTTTCATAAGTGATAATGCTCTTGCAGCTGTTTAAGATGGAAGATGTGAGTATGGGAATGTGGGTTGAAAAGTTCAACCGTTCAAAACCTGTGGAGTACGAGCACAGCTTGAATTTCTGCCAGTATGGTTGCATTGATAATTACTACACTGCTCATTACCAGTCGCCTGGGCAGATGATGTGCCTCTGGGACAAACTACGGCAAGGAAAGCCCCACTGCTGTAATGAATATGAGATGATCGTTAAACACACAGACCAACTATAGTAGCTTGATTTAACTACTAAGTGGGAAAGTTGGAAAAACGAAGTTTTACATAGGAAACAAGTTTTGATGCTGTTATACATCTCTGTATAGAATTGAATGTATAGTGCCGGGTTTCCTATCCTCCTCGAGTCCATTTTTGTCCAGTAGCACCGGTTCCACTCTGTTATTATTATTATTATTTTGCTATACTAGTTTCAGTTATTGGAGGAAAATGAATATATCAGGGCTTGAACTCCCCTAGAGTTCTCCCTTTTCTTGATTCCTTCCTTTCCTATCTTTCTCCGCAAAACCATCTTAAACATGAATTGTAAGATCCAATTAGTCTAAAGCTACTGATATTCCTTTTGCACCAAGAAACTTTGAAGCTGAAAACTCAATTGTTGAGCAGACTAGAATGTTAGAAGCAAAAGCTTTTTTACCTCTCAAGTAAATGTAATTGTTTGCTTTGGCCTTTTCTCAAGAAGAGTTCAGGACCCTGAGCGGAACAAAACTGAAAGCTATTTAAATTGTAATTTTGTTTGAGAAAAAGAAAGAAGCTTTACAAAGAAGCCGATTGTTTATTAGTGGAATTAGTGTTAAAAAGAGTCGACGGTGTAACTTTCTGATTACTGAATAAATTACAAAGCTTTCAGGGTGATTGCCGTAGAGAGGGTAAGCAATAGCATAGCAGCAGTGTATGTGTCTTCATCTCAACTAAATTAAAGATATTATTTATATTTTAACATTTTTACTACTACAAACATTTTGTATTTTCTCAAAATTTTGAAAATCTCCATTTTTCACCTCACCCCTAACCTACAACCTTCATAACTTCGCGACTCTCACCAAGCACACGAGAACTGGCGTTCCACTCATAAGTTTGAATCTTGGATTCTCTGCCTTTTACGATTGGATTGGGGTTTATATATTAAGTTTCTAATCTAAGCAAGAAATCTAAAGGTATCACTCAGTTTCCTTTTCCATTTAATGAGTTTCGCTTACTTCAGAAGATTGTTTCGTTGCTAGGACGTAAAATTTCACCAAAACCTTAGATTTTTTTAATATGAAACTATGGGATGAGTAATGGTCATTTGGGTGTTTTGCTTTTTGTTTATGGGAGGTTGTTGGCTTCATGGTTGCCCAATAGGTGTTTGATGGATTGCCTCGGAGAAAGATATCTGATTATTTATGGATTCATGGTCTTTACTGCAGACATTAATTATAATGTAGTTGTGGTATGTAAATGTCTTCCAGGTTAAAGCAATCTTGGGAGGTTCATTCTCATGAACATTCTGTCTCTCTCTCTCGCTTGGCTATCTGCTCCTTCCTTAGAATAGTATCAGATCAATGGACTTACTCAGTGACCTCTATTTTTCTACGTGTTTGTTCAATAGTTTCAGAAGGCATGACGTTCTTTTTAGTTTTTCTCCTTTGCGATTGTAAATGTGACAGTTCTTTGCAGGTATGGAGTGATGTGGTCCGTGTTCTATGATTCTTCCACATGCTGGGTAGACACTGTATTTGCAGTAGTAGCTTCTCAATGTTCGTTATAATGGAAGTCTTCCACAGACATGAAGAGGTTTGCCACCTTTTCCATGAGGCAGTCCTTTCAGATCTTATCTCATCGTTCCTACGTAGATTCCTGTCCAAATTCTTTTCTGTTCATTGTTGGAAGCCATTTGAGCCAAAGAGGTTGTTCCTCAAGCACGAAAGATACTAGACCCTTTCCAGATTATTCCCCAAAGAAGCCAACTATTGAAGACTCTGAACTTGTCTATCAGATATCAAATGCAATAAAGTTACGCCATCGTGAGCCACTTGGACGTGTTCTAAAACCTTTTGAATCCAAATTTAGGTCTGACCACCTGATTTGGGTTCTTATGAACATTAGAAATGATTATAAGCTAGTTTTAGGTTTCTTTGACTGGGCATGCCTGCAGAGAGCTCCAAATCTTGAAGCACGTTGTGTCATTGTTCAACTTGCTGTTGCTTCAAAGGACCTCAAAATGGCCCATGACCTTATTCGTGACTTTTGGGAAAACCCAAATTTGGATGTTGCTCCTTCATTCTCTCATTTTCTCCGACAAATAATCTACACATATAAAGATTGGGGTTCAGACCCAAATGTATTTGATGTTTGCTTTCAAGTTCTTGTTGAAGCTGGACTGATTATTGAAGCAAGAAAGCTGTTTGACAAATTGTTGAATTATGGAGTTGTTATTTCCGTTGATTCTTGTAACTTATATCTTACTCGCCTCTCGGGCAATTTCGATGGGCTTGGGATGGCAGTAAAAACTTTTAGTGAATTCCTGAAGATGGGTGTAACTTGGAATGTTGCATCATACAACATAATTCTTGATTCTCTTTGCCAATTAGGAAAAGTAAAAGAAGCACACTACTTACTCCTTAGAATGGAGTTCAGAGGCCATATGCCTGATGTTGTTAGTTACAGTACTGTAATTAATGGTTATTGTCACTCTGCCGAACTGCAGCAGAAGGTAATGAAACTTTTCAAAGAAATGAAGATGAGAGGGTTGAAGCCAAACTCCTATACCTATAGCAGCTTAATCCTTCTTCTCGGTAAGCATGGTAAGATTCTCGAAGCTGAAAAACTCTTCAAAGAGATGATAAATGAGGGAATAAATCCTGATAATGTGGTATATACCACTCTTATTGATGGGTTCTCTCGGTTGGGGAATATTCAAGTTGCTTATAAGTTGTTTACTGAAATGGAAGCTCATGGTATTATTCCTGATTTTATAGCTTATACTGCTTTGATATATGGGTTCTGTCGAAGTGGAAAGATGACGGAAGCAGATAAACTTTTCAATGAGATGCTTAGCAAAGAGTTGAAACCTGATGAAGTTACTTATACAGCACTTATTGATGGTTACTGCAAATCTGATGAGATGAAGAAGGCCTTTGCCCTTCACAACCAGATGATCCAGATGGGGCTTACACCTAATATTGTCACGTACACTGCCTTGGTGGATGGCCTCTGTAAACATGGGGAGTTAGATACTGCAAATGATCTTCTTCATGAGATGTGTGGAAAAGGCCTTCAATTGAATGTCTGCACTTATAACTCCTTTATTAATGGCCTTTGCAAAGCAGGAAATATAATCCAAGCGGTTAAGCTGATGGAAGAAATGGACATGGTGGGATTGTGTCCTGATACCATTACATACACCACCTTAATGGATGCTTATTGTAAAATGGGGGAGATGAATAGAGCTCATGAGCTTCTGCGTACAATGCTAGATAGAGGCTTGCAGCCTACAATTATTACCTTCAATGTACTCATGAAAGGATTTTGTTTGTCAGGAATGCTGGAACACAGTGAGAATCTACTAAAGTGGATGTTGGAGAAGGGAATAAGGCCAAATTCCACCACCTACAATTTTCTAGTGAAGCAATATTGTTTCAGGAATGATATGAGTACTGCAACTGAGATCTTTAAGGTAATGAATGCTCAAGGGATCATGCCTGATGGCAACACATATAACATTATGATTAAAGGACATTGTAAAGCAAGAAATATGAAAGAAGCATGGTTTTTGCGGAAAGAAATGATTGAGAAGGGATTCAATATCTCAGCTAGTTCCTACAATGCTCTCATAAAGGGATTTATCAAAAGAAAGAAACTTTTGGAGGCTAGAGAACTATTTGAAGAAATGAGAAGCAAAGGTTTGGTTGCTGACAGAGAAATATACAGCCTTTTTGTTGATGTAAGCTATGAGGAAGGAAACATGGAAAGCACGCTTGAGCTTTGCGATGAAGCGATAGAAAATTGGCTTGTGGACAACGTCAGAAATGAAAACTGATAATTGGATCTTCCATAATTTGCTCCAAACATGCTGATTTTAGTCCTGTGAATCTGGGCTTGGAATTTCCGTAACATTTTCAAAATTATGGTTAGTGCTATTTCACTGGCTTTCGTTTTGGTTAACTTTTTGCCAAATTATGACACTTTTAAAACTTTTCACCTGATCAAGCAAGTATAAAATTGAGATGTGAATTACTTCTACGGAGTACTAAAATTTTGATGAAGCTGAACTGAGCTCAATTTTGGCAGATGTACGGAGATTACCATCAAACATCTTAATCAAACATATGAACTAAATCATATTCAGCATGTGCATCAGATTTCCATGTTTAGTATGAGAACATAGATAAACCTGTCAAAAAATGAGGATTCAGTTGAAACTTAGGGCTAAAAATTCTAGATGAAGTCATGTATTGGACATTTGTAAGCTGTTTTTGTGATTAAATGCCTTACAATTTATTGTCCTTGTTTATTAGATTCAATCGTCATCAACTAACAGTTAGAAATCCTCTTCAGCTACCTTGGTATGCGGTCATTTTTCTTGTTGTAACCTTCATATAAGCAGTGAAACTTTGGGAAGTCAATAATGGAATTGATATTGATGTTTGTCTTATCATCTCCAGGTGATCTGCAAACAAATGCACACTACTTTCGGCATCCGTGACGGGTAGAAAAGGAAATGCATGAACGAGTATGATAGTATATTCTGACCAGATATCTTGTGGATCATTTCCTAAAAGTTTAAACATTGCAATTAATCGGAATTGTAATAGGTACCAAATATCTCAATCTTACAGCCCCTTTCAAGTGCTCATAGAATTGTTTGCTTCTGCTTCATAACCACATATTTCAATATTTCTTTATTATGAAGTGCACTATTTCGTCTGTTGTATCTTGCAGTGCCATTGTACTTGGTCTTAATGCTTGAAGAACTCACATTGTTGATTTTGGCCTGACTAACAAATCAATTTAACCTACATGCAGGAAACTCAGTTTTGACGGTAAGACTTTCGGGCAGAGTTGAGTTTATTGTGACACTGAAACAAGATGCATTTTGAAAACACCACAAACTGGCCAAGAAAAGAACACCAATCTATTTTTGGGAGTCAAGGTGAAAATTGCTATAAGAATGATGTTGGAGAAAGAATAAATTGGTAGCAATTGGTATTTTTTGAGTTTAAGCTGTGACGTCGCATGTGCCATCGTCTTTGAGTTCTGTTGAAAGGGAGCGCCTCTGAATTTGGTAGCTGCTGAAAAATGGCTCTCAATATGTACACGTCCTAATGTTTTCATTTCATTTGCAGCGAGATGAATGATCACAGCACGTTTTAGCTGCCCATAAATTAGTGCATTGTGTATTAGCTATACAAACTTATGTTGTACTCTAGTAGGAATAATTCTTTCTTGAATTCTATATTCTAGTTGTCCTAATTTTTCAGCAGCTCAGCTGTTGCGATAAATCTTGATGCACAATCGACGACCCAAAAAAATGAAACAGAACTGGAACCAGATCCTTAGGGCCAAGGAGCACCAGTGGTCTAGTGGTAGAATATTACCCAGCCACGGTACAGACCCGCGTTTGATTCCCGGCTGATGCAATTACATTTTTGCTTTAACTTTTATTTTGTCGTTGCTAAAAAGGAGAGAAGTGCACAGTCCTGTCCAAGGTTGGTAACAACTACCACCACGTATTTTATGAAACTCAGTCAGTTCTGTTCCAATAACAGCCACAAGTTTCACCTAACAAGTGGGAGAGGTCAATCACTTTACTTAATAGAAGACGAAACAAAAATGAAAGAAAGGAGAGCATTAAGACGCGTCTTCTTTCCAATCGCTCGTACAAACGCAATGCATTTGAGAAAGATAATTCTGCACATGCGTACTTGGAGGATCAGGATCACTAACCTTACAGTCAACTTCGTAGAGTGAATGTTAGAAGAATCAAGAAGTTGCGACTTCCAAGTTATTGTCAAACTTCCTTGTATGACCAATGAGATTACATAAAATTTAAAGTTTTTGAACATATCCATTTTTGTAAGATACCAATATACTTTTAAATTAACGTGACATGAAAACTATCATAACATTATTGACTTGAAGAGTATATATTTGTGTAGGTCAATCCCATTGCTTGAAAACATCTGCTAAACGTAGTTGAAGATGTACCTAAACATAAAACTTATTCACAAGTTAGACGACCCCCAACTATTAGTACGAAAGATGTATCTAAACACAGAGTGGGACAAACATTATTCAGTAGTTAGACGGCCGCCCAACTATGAGTACTACTTTAACATAAATGATGTTCTTAAATTAGATTATATATATGTTGACTGAGTTCACTTCAGCTCTATCTAGTGCAGAGCCAGCCACAGAAGCTTAGGGACAAATAGCCTTTGTAAGAGGAACTTCTGAGGGTGTTTATCCATGGCTAGCGGTGATGTGAAGCTCATTGGTGCATGGGCAAGCCCGTTTGTGTTGAGGGCAAGAATCGCCCTTAACATCAAGGCCGTTGACTATCAGTTTCTTCAGGAGCAACTTGGTGCTAAAAGCCAGCTTCTTCTTGAATCAAACCCTGTTTACAAAAAAATCCCAGTTTTGATTCATGAAGACAAGCCCATCTGCGAGTCTCTCATCATAGTACAGTACATTGACGAGGTTTGGTCCTCCGGTCCCTCAATCCTCCCCACCGATCCTTATGATCGTGCTGTTGCTCGATTCTGGGCAGCCTACATCGACAATAAGGTTACTTTTTCCTTCAACTTAA
>JANZLC010000003.1:11772064-11786174 GCA_026413385.1 Erythroxylum gracilipes
TTGAACCAGAAATTGAAGCAGTTGGCTGGAAAAATTTCTTTAAGGTTCGTGAAAAAGTCTATCTGAATGAGATATATGAGTTTTGGAAGAATGTAAAGGTGATAGACGACACCTTAGTATCAATGGTAGATGGATTGTCAGTTATCGTGACACTAGATTCAATCAAGAAAGTCAGTGGATGTCCAAGTATTGGAGCAAAGTTGTCTCATAATACAAACTTGATTACTCAAGGTTGTGTAGATAAAGCACACCTCAATCAACAACTATATGAAAGTAGTGACCCAAGACCCAAGAAGGCGTCAACTCTTGTTCCGAAGGCTAGGATTCTACATTCGATACTTCTTCATTGTGTTCTACCAAGATTAGGCTTGAAGGACATTGTGACAACGATCGATGAATAATGTTTGTTTCATCTATTCAATCAATAACCCATTAATCTTTCGTACTTAATTTTGAAGTACGTGATCAAGTCAAAGGGAGATTCTAGCTCTTTACCGTATGGTATGCTATTGAAAAGGATTTTTAGAGATTTTGGAATCTTTCTTAACGGAGGTAACATGATAAAAATGGATGTGAAAAGCATTATTAATGCCACCACTATTCACATAATGAGATTAAAGTTTGAAGACGAGGCGGATATAGGTTTTATACCGAAAGCAAGATCTGAGGGGGAGCATATAGTAAGATGGAGTATGAGTGAACATGTTACACCTATAAGAAAAACAAAACCTCGACCGATAGGAAGAACATCCACAAAAGAAGAGACTGAGAAATCGTCTGATGTATTAATAAAAGCTAAGACAATTTCACAGAAAGAGGAAAGCCGGGTTAAACAATTAGCACAACAAGTGTCATTGAAGAGAAAGGCAGAGACACTTCATTCAGAAAAATCTAAACAGTCAAGAAGGTCACCAAAACTATTGACCTTACAACAACAAGAATAGTTAAACAGAAAGCTCTGATTCTTGATGAAGATTCTGAAAAGCCAGAGAAAACACATTAGGCTACTAAATCAATTGTCTCAATTTTGCAAAGTCAATCAGCAAAATCATATAAAGAGACAGAGATAAAGAGAAAGTTAGTATTTAAGAAGAAGAAGCCTCAACAACAACTTTCTTCTAAACTAACAGAAGAACAAAAGAAACAGAAGCCCAGTATGAAAAAGGGTTCTTCATCTGATGTTCAACAGAAGACATAGATAGTTGAACACCAATTGGAACCTTACAATCGTTCTCAACTAATCAACAAAAAGGATTTGAGAATAAAGATTATAGAAGAATTAGTACTTGTTTGAAGCAGAAACTTAATTATTATTAGAGAACCTTTGAAAAAGTTAGTCAAGGTATAAGTTGAACCTATACTGATCAATGACCAATCAATTCATCTTTTAAATCATGAAGAAAGAAGACTATATGGTATTTTGCGAGATGACAAGACAAAACCATATTCAATGAAGATGTCAAAGGATCGGTATACAATTTATCCGATTACGAGTAGAACATCGATAAAAATTGTGCCAGATATACAACCGAGATGTTCAACCCTCGTGCGAAATGAAGAAAAAGGGTAAAAGAAGATGTTTCCTAAAGGAAATGAACATGATCTTATAGAAGAGCAGATTCAGATAGCTATGTAGCACATAGATGATGCATGCAATGCAGCTCACCTTGGGCGTACCTATGTTTCACATCGCATTTCAAAAACATTAGGACGTCAATTTGCAGTTTCCACCACAGATGCAAACTTCAACGTAGTTGGAAAAGTGACAAAAGGACAGTACAGAAGTATTATGGTTGAAGGTATCAATTTTAACTTAGAGACCTTTGTGCATTTAATCATACATTTCAGACCTTTAAGTTTCATACCGTCAGTTAAAGAAGTGTTACACCTTCTTGGGCAACCAGTTCCTAAACTACCTAGACCTGATGATCTTGGTCTCCCAGAAGGAAAACAAACCTTCAGACCTTCCACAATCAAAATCATAGATTTAGACATTTTACCTTCATAATTATATATTGTTGAAAACCTCCATCCACCTAGTGAAATACAATAAGATCCTACTGTTAATTTAGAGTTCCTGAAGCATTTCATGAATTAGATGGAAGCCAGTCACAAACAGAAGGGAATTCATGAAGCTTTAGTAAAAGAAATTGAGGAAATTCATACTAAGGTTGATGACCTAAGTGACTCAGTGGGTGATCTTCAGGAAGTAGCATTTCTACGGGTTTCTGAAATTCTGAAACGTCTTCATTGAATTTTTTAATTAATAACAAATAGGGGGAGAAGAAGATAGATATTATTGCTCATATCTTATATGAGGGACAACAGTATTCTTAATGAACATCTATTCTCTATACAAGTCATGCATACCATGGCATTATCTGTATAGCTACTTGTTACAGTTAAAGTTGGACAATACCAACAAATATATATTTCTCATGTAAGAAAATGAACATCTCATACCATTGAATTCACGACACGTATGAAACATTTCCTAATAATGTTTCAGTTAAGGTCTATTGAATACCATAGTCTTGATTATGTATTTATGTGATTAAACTGATAATTCCTTATCGAATGGTTTGCAGAGCATCACCATCATTTAATCCACACACTAATCTTTAGTGGTCAATTAATATTCCATGTTAATTACTAAGATTAGTGACATTTCAGAGTAATCATGATTTTCCATTATAGAGTTCTACAATCCGAGTCCTTAACTCAAATAATCCATAAATAATGAAAACTCATGGAACAAACGATATAAACCGTCCAATTCATGAACATAACTGTTAGAATACAACCATCCAATGATTGGCTTCTAGATCATAACACTAACAACTCATTCATTTTTCCCTTTTACTAATTTTATACAGAATACAAAAGATAATCCTCTATGCAATGCCCTATTCATTGGTAATCTTGGAAAGATATTAATGAATAGGAATTGAAGGGTCTTTTCATTATGTAAGAATGTTTTAGCTATGGATAGCTTTGTGATTTTTTTTATGTATTGCTGTGTATTGGCTTTAAGATATTGTAGTGGTGGTATGAAAATGTGTTAATCATATTTGACAATCATGTGTATTATAGAAAAAATAGGCGGGAGTAAAATATACATGGCTTTTATTGCATATAAAATATATATGGCTTTTATTGCATCTACACCTGTTATATACTTAACATAGGAAGAGTGTGAAGCCACTGTTAATGAATTCAAGAATGCGACTTATTATTATCTCAACAATTTAGCAGAAGCTAAAAAGAAATACTCTCAATTTTATTAAGAAAGGCCTTATGTTCAACGTTAAAATAAGTTTTGCAATTTTTGTCGTTATTATATTTAGTATATGACATAGAAATCTTTTCTATTTTAATTTAGTCTTTGAAAATTTTAAATTTATAAATGTTACTCGTAATATTCCAAATATTGACTAGTATCCAACGAAATAGTTAGTATCATATATATATATATCATTTTTGAAACAATATTGATACCTTTGATTAGAGCTCCGAAAAGAAAGGTTATTTATTTGTTTAGCTCTAAATGTAAATGGAGACACGTCATTTGGTAGAGGCTGTGTAACACCCCTTATACGAAACCTATAACCATCCACACATAGCAACCAAATTCATGTACACGCATTCAAGGTATACAATTCTATTTAGTGTTATACATATACACATTATAAAACTCCCCAATGCTTAACATTATCATTTAACACTAGTAATATATCTTTACATTCACATGGTAATCTAAAAGAAAATATACAATTTCCTTTCTTCATTATATGAGTAATCATCTGTAACTAAAAACAAATTCCAAAAATACTTTTTCTTTTATCTGTCGCCCTTGGTCCCTGCAGATGTTTCCTGTATCTAACTCCTATGACTTAGACCTACATGGATTAACACTCGTGTTAAGCTTGAAAGCTTAATGGGGAAAACACTTAGTTTGAATGATCACTCACAACAGTCATCCACTAAGCACTCATATTCAGAAATATCACAACTTATATACTATAAATTCACATTCATGAACCAAACATTAATATTCAATGCTCATGTAAACAATGATGTTGCACATCATTACAATTCATCATTAAAAACCAATACAAATGCTTATCAATACTAATTATTCATATTGTCATGTTGTATTTCTTATTTATGACTTTTAAGTTTCCTTTATGTGTTAAGCCTGCACATTTTCTGTGGGTGTGGATAACGGGTGCTGTAGATATCTGAAGATATCAAACTGTGGATACTCGAAGGTATCGAACTGTGGATACCCGAAGGTATCAAAATGTGGATATTCGAAGGTATCAAATTGTTGATACCCAAAGGTATCGAACTATGGACAACGGTGGTATCAAACTTTAGTAGTTGCACTGTAACCTTATAGACATGCCAATCTATTCACCACCAAGACAATAAAGCGGGCACTATAACATTTCCTTTAACTATTTTCCAATTTTATAATTAATATATTGACAAATCACATGATATTCATTTGAAATCATAAATTTTGTTTTTAAGTTCATACATGTAAGTCATAACTTATCACCATTAGGAGGGTATCAAACTCACACTTGTATAATCATACAATACACATATAAGCAATAAATATGCATATAAATCATGGAATGTACATGTGAATTTTCTTTAGCATGCATTATGTTCAATATTAATTTTCAATGTTTAATCACCCAATTCATATATGGTAAGTCAGATTTCATTTATTTCTAGATGTTTACAAATTTTCATAAACATTAGAAATGGTTCCGATATGGTTCAGTGAAAGAAAAACGAAAGCAAAGCACTCAAAATAGTGCAAAATGGGCTAAGCACACGGCGGGTCTAAAAATAGACAAACAAATCAGTCCAAAAGCAAATTACATGATTACATGACAGTCTCCACTTGTTCCTAAATTTTCACATAAAAAGCATTCCAATTAGGCTTTTAGGTCTTCTAACATTTGTTCCCCAATGTCTCTAATTTCCATATCATCAAAGATCAAGCAATTTCGAATTTTAACACATGAGCTATTGACCCAATATCACACGCTACTTCAAAATAGGGGCAGCATCAGGTCACGATTTTATACCCCAATTTACAATGTCATAAAGCCAAAAATAAGTCAGAGTCTCTTCTAAAGATTTCTATTTCTATGTCTTAGTTTTCATATGCAACTAAAATCACCAAATTTTGAGGTCTGTAGGCTTATTATGACCCAAACAATGTGATTGGTTCAACACCTAGATATAATTCCACTACATTATAATCTCTTATCATATTCAACCAATTCTATGAAAAATAACATCAAAATAGCACCAAAATATCATCCCAACAACCATTCCACATCCAAATTAATCTTTTGACACATTCAAATATACACAAATATAGAAATTAACTAAGTGGAGTCTCAAACCTTAAACTTGGCAAAGTAGTTCTTCTAGTGCTTTTCCTTCCCTTCCTCTTTGACTTTGTTTGAATCACCAAGTGAAAAATGATGGGATGAAAAACGTGAAATGGAGAGGAGAAAAACTGAAGTTAAGTCATCAAAGTGTCGTCCCTCTCTCCTTTCCATACGCCTTTTCATGAATTTTCTAGTCTTAGACACATGTTTCAATCCTATTGGACCATATGTCACCATCCTATTGGACCATATGTTACAATCCCATTATACCACATGTTACAAATCTATTGGACCATATGTTAAAAATATATTGGACTATGTGTTATAATTCTATTGGACCATGTGTTATAATTTTATTAGACACACATGCTTTAATCTTATTAGTCCATGAGTTGACTTTAGGAAAATTACATATTGGTCCTTCTCTTTCCTTTAATTCCCATATTGGCCTATTATCTTATCAATTTATTTCATTCCCCTATGTTTTAAGTTTCTAATGACACAAATTTCATACAATTTGGTTAATTATATCGGGAGTTATACCCTAAAAACTATAGGCTGTTTGAAAACAAGGATAGTAGCCAAAACTCAACTTCAAAATAGAATTCAAAACTCTTAGAGGCAGAATCAAATTTTGGTTCCTTCATAAAAATTTTAGACCTATGTCTCTATTTTAATCTCCAATGGGAATTATCCAATTTGGAGGTCTATAGGCCATGATATGGCCAAATTACAAAAGTCTGTTTAGTGAAACATATCCATTTAGTGAGGTACACATCCCAAATCAACTAACTTCGGTCTTATCATGCAAAAACAACATAAAAATACATCTAATTTAATTAAAAACATCTCATTTGCTTATGGAATAATTCTTTTTATCAATTTCCCTCACATCACACTCATAATCCAAGCAAACATATCAAAAAAATTTATACATATTTCACATCTAAGTATGTATGTCCATACCGAAGCGAACAAATTATCCATTTAACATTGTCTTTTACATTAAGTACCATTATATCTCTTGCTATACTTAGATGTACTTAATCCATTATGTTCACTTGTTAATACACCCTAGACATGCTATAATACTTTTAGGGTATATGTTAGGATGTTACAGGCTGACACGTCATGCTCTCTCTTCCTCTCCTATTAAAACTAGCAAAATGTCAACTATGCACCCTGCCTTGTGTTTGCATTAATGATTAGAAAGTTCAATAGATTTGGCCGATTTAATCGTAAAACTCTTGAGTGATCTTATTACATCTTATTCCATCCTAAACAGTAAAAATGAGAAACCTCAAATTTGGGGGGTTTAGGATGGAATGCAAAATGATAAACAATTTTTTACTATATTACATTATAAACCTTTATTTCAAACAACATTTTACTATATTAAATTATGAACCTTTCTATCCCTCCCAATTAACAATTTTCTAATATTACATCTATCTACATTTCATTCCATTATAAACCATTTCATTACATTCAATTCTATTAAAAATTTTACGTCTGACGAAACATAACCTTCCTATTTGCTATTGTTTGTCCTTGACAATCTACATATGCCATGTTCACTCGAGTAACAATTTATTCTTAAAAAATCTTTAAACTAGTTGTCATATCTCAGGAAACCAGTCTCTCCGCAGTTACTCTCTTACATATGTTTTACTTTGCAAAAAAATGTTTTCGCCTGTAAATATATACTATATTTTTTTGGTTTCCTTTTCCAGCGGTTACGTATTATCTGGGGCCATTATCATTTGCAGCCAGTTCCCGATCGACTATTGGACAGGACAAGATACTTCACTGCTTCAATAAGGCCGAGTCTCCAAGGTCCTACCAAGACTAATGATAAAACAGACTTTAACAGGGGATCGGAACTCTTGGACCTAAGCCTCGTTATATTTAGTTTCAGCTTCAACGGTGTAAAGCGTGTGGACACACACTTGTATAAATCCTAGAACCTTCATCGTCAACGCCCAATTCCATGTCCTCTCCTAATCTGAAACTCATTAAAAAGATAGTTCTTTGTAAAATTTGATTAATTTCGTGGAACTTTCGTCGTCAGCATAAAAGTCCAAGTCGTAAATAAATTTAAAAAAGAACCTAAAACCCAATTAAAGTCTTGTCCAGAATTTCGACCCTCCTTCTGCACCATGCAATTGCATCCTTCCACTTAAAGCAACAAAACACGCCATCAGTTCCTCTCTGCTTATAAGGACCTATATCCTCATCCCTTATCATCTAAGTTCTTCAGAGTTGCCCACTAGAGTAGTTTGATTGTTGATGGAGTTATTCACTAAGACCAAGGTGGTGAAGCTCCGGAGTCACCTTGACAAGTACTTGATCGCAGCCGACAACGGAGAAACAGTGAGTCAAAGCCGTAATGGTGGCAATTCTAGCAAAGCTAGATGGCTTGTGGAGGTTGTTGATGGAAAAGATAATCACATACGTCTCAAAAGCACTCGTGGAACATACCTTACGGCCTCTAATTTACCATTCCTCCTAGGCATGACAGGAAAAAAAGTGATCCAAACTTCATCGGAACAAAACACCGATTGGAAACTGGAGTGGGAGCCCATAAGAGACGGGTTTCAAATATGTTTGAAAAGCTGGTGCGGAACGTTCTTGCGAGCCAACGGAGGCACGCCGCCGTGGAGAAACACGGTGACTCACGACGACCCTGTTGCTGGTGCAACACAAAGGTTGATTCTTTGGGAAGTGGAAGCTGTGGCGGCACTTGAAACGGAGTCTTTGATGGACTATTTGTCGTCGATATCGAGTTTTTCGTCGATTTCTGACGACGTTATCGAGGCGGCTTTTGATGACGGTTATGCGTCGGAGTCAGGATCTCCGATGTCGGGTGTGCCGTCGGTTAGGACCCCGAGGCTTACCATGGTCAAATCGATGTCTCCGAGGTTGTCACCTGCGAGGAAGGTAACATTTCACTTTTAATTTTACTGGTGATTGGACTTGATCATTAGAAAAGAAAGCTTAGTTGAACTAATTTAGTTGGTTTAATGGCAACAAATTACTAATTTGTGTTATTAACTGTAATATTTTCGATTATAGTGAGGGTTAATTTGTTTTATGAGTTACACCAAAAGAGAAGTTCATCTTTAATCTTGAAATCCTACGAGAGATTCTATAATTAAGCAGCACTAGTTTTTAATTAGAACCAGGAGACTGTTTGTTCATGCTAGCCTTAAGGTTTTACTTCTAATAAGTACTGTATTGTATATATCCACTTGAAATGCAGAATAATTGAATGTTCATTGATTCAAGTGTATACGCTTGCCAGCCCTCATCACCAAAGAGAAAATTAAGCCAACATAATTGCCCTCTTTAAAAAGGCGCAGGCACTAACACTAGGCACATGGCTTTAGTGTTCTCCTACTATTTCCTTGTTTTCTCCACCTTAGCGTTTTTTTATAGGGTCATAAGTCCCGTGACAGGTATCTGTCTTGTCATAAATAATAATAATAATAATAATAATAATAATAATAATAATAATAGGAGAATGATGTACCGCTGTCTACCTTTTATCATATTTTGTCATGCTTTTAAATTGTGTTAAAGAGATCCAAGTCCTAACCTCTCTTGAGAATTGGTTGAATGTAACTGAAAGTATACGAATGACTTGTTAAGTATCAATTAGTGATTCATGTACCTTTAATACACAAAATTTTACACAATATATGTTATTTCTTAAATAGAAGACAAACTTAGTTGAGCTGCAAAATTATTTGGTTTGGTTTGTATGATAGTGACTATCTATTTATAGGTTGAACACATATTTGAACCTCTTTGACGATGAAGGAGGTCAAATTCAGATAAGTATAAAGAAGTATGAATCAAGATCAAGTAGATCACAAGTTATCTTTGAGTGATCCAATGTATGTAGGTGGCTTCAGTCCTGATGCTAAAGAAGTCATTTATGCAAATCCATCTACACATACTGAACACTTATAACTAAATAAAGCTTCTATTTCATATTCCATTCTAGGTTTTGTATGAAACACAGAGATTTACATACCCTGTAACTGTAAGCTAGATCACACACTTTTGTTTTATTTTTACCTCTTTGTTCCATTAGAACTAACGATATTGATAACAAGGTTGTAGTGAAAAAGTAAAATAAATGCATAAAAGAATATAACTTAGCATATACTAATAAATAATAGATTCTTACCCATCTCTCTTTTTGACTGCGCCTCAATTTTCATAGTCAAATATGATTGGCTATGAAAATTGAGGCGCGGTCAAAAAGAAACATGAACACGAAGGCAACGCGAAGACGCTAGCTAAATTGCCTATGGAAACACGTCATGTCCCCTAACAATTACACGCGTTGGTTCCTTCCTACCATTAGCTGACTGGTTGGCGCTGAACACCACGATGCTACTCAGACTCAAGACACCATTATAAATACTTGTTCTGAAATGTCTCTGATCTGATATCATTTCTGCGTTCCAACTTGCTTACTCTTGCAGGTTTCTACCTCCAATCAAGGCATGGACTTTTTCCGCAACGCAAAGGCAGTGCGTCTCCGCAGCCACCACGATAAGTATCTCATCGCCGACGAAGATGAAGAGTCCGTTACCCAAGACCGAAATGGATCCTCCAAGAGTGCTAAATGGACGGTGGAAGTTGTTCCTGGATCGCAGCATATATTCCGCTTCAAGTCCTGCTACGGGAAGTATCTCACCGCATCGAACCAACCCTTTCTGTTGGGTATGACGGGTCGGAAGGTGTTTCAGACCCTGCCCAGGAGGCTTGATTCGTCGGTCGAGTGGGAGCCTATTAGAGAAGGGGCTGTGGTTAAGCTCAAGACTCGTTATGGCAACTTCTTGAGGGCTAACGGTGGGGTGCCACCTTGGAGAAACTCAGTGACGCATGATATTCCTCATAGAACCGCCACACAAGATTGGGTGCTGTGGCATGTTGACGTTGTTGACATTCACATTCAGTCTTCAGATCATCAAGAGAAGACAGTGCCACCTGTTTCTCATTTGGATTCTTTGGATTTTGTGAACAACTCGCCGTCTTCTGTCGCTGTCAAATCTGGCAACTTTTTAAGACAACAGGTTGAGCACTGATTTACTCATTTTAGTTGATTCTTCTAGCTAATTCCATGGATTATGATCATATTAATGCTTCAAAATTGAATCTTTTGTTGCATGTAATTTGCAGTCGACTGATTCTAGTGTAAACTTCCCGTCGAAGTTGGAGGGGAGGACTATATACTACCATGTGGGGGATGTGAGCACTGGTGAGGTTGACGAGGATGTTATGCAGGCTTGTTCTTTCCATTTTAAGGGTAAAGTGATTGAGGAACTGACTCAAAAATTGAGGGAAGAGACAGGCCTCGAAGATGTTATTGTGTGTACTAGAAACCCTTTGAATGGAAAGCTCTATCCACTTCGATTGCAACTTCCTCCAAACAATTCAGATATGCATGTTGTCCTAGTTCCAACCTCTTCCAAAGGTGAGTTCTTTTGGGTTTCATAATTTTGATAGGCTAAACTGAGTACCATCACTTGATTGATCTCGTTATTCTTGCACTTTAGCATCGTATTAGTATGTTAGATGAAATTCCTGTTTCAGATGGATTTAAAGTCTCTAGTTGAGGCATGTTCCTTTCATTTCCAACTTAATGCCTCTCTTTGGTTGCCAGAAAAGATTAGGATTTACTTTTGAGAGTTACAGGGAACAAAATCCTTGTGGGATTAAGGTTAATTGATTTCTTCTGTCTTGGCCTTTCCACTTCTTCAACATTTTTGAACATATGGGTTTAATGAATACGAATGCAAAATTACTTCTAGGCTCAGGCAACAGATAGAAAGGTTTGGTGCTTTTAGGTGAATTTGAAAAGAGCTGGTATGAATCAGTTTACATTACTTGTTCATTTTCATGTGTTTGCTTATCCTTTCTGTTTCTCCTGCAATCCCCTTAGATGTATCCAGTGGGCTGCTTGATTTCATACTTATGCCTGTACTCGTAATTGACGCATTCTCATACTTATGCCTGTACTCGTAATTGACGCATTCTCACTTGGGGTCAGTGGGCAGGGATTTTACAAAACCAGGAATCACAACATCACGCGTAATGGATGGATAACACAAATTTGCAACTTCTTGGCTTGTATATTCTATTGTAGCCTCTTTATTGACCTGAGAAGACAGATCAAAGATGCAGTCTGGAGGGGGCAAGCTATCAGCCAAAATTTTCCCACCAGACCAGATGCTCTGATACTCCACCAACAATGCTTAAGAACCTTACTCTTCCCGGAAAACATTAACTCGCCCAACACGGTTTACTTAATTTTGTTGATTTATCTTCTACACGCCTTACCTTATGTGAGAAAATTGTATGATTTGGTGGTTTGTCATGATTCTATTACGAATATTTTTGCCTCAGAGCGTTTTAAGTTAAGCGTCTCGAGACTATTAGTTCTGCTGCTTGATACGTTGAAGAGTAATTTGAAAGTTAGTCTAGATACATGAATGTTTAAGTTCATTGTAAGGAGTTTAATTATGTTCATGTATTAGTTACATAATTAAATATTGGTCCATGTATGATTTTGAGTTCATGTATAGTTTATTTATTTGGGTTCATTAATGGGTTCATGTACTTAGATATAAAGAGTCATTTTTGTACCTATAAATACCTCTTTGTATTTGAACTAAAATCATTCAAGTGAAAAACAATATCTTCTTTTAAACAATTATCTCATCTCTAAATCTCATTACTTCTTAACAAAGTGGTAACAAAGCCAAGTTCTTTAAGAAACGACAAACAATGGTGGAGTATACTCATTTCAATTCCCTCGCCTCATAAAAGAAAATTATGAAACATGGAGTCTTCTCATGAAAGCCGTGGTTGGCTCACAAGATGCTTGGGAGATTGTAGAGAGAGGTTTTATGCAACCTCGAAGTGAAGCCGATTTGTCTCAATGAGAAGGATGCTTTAGCAAAGATCAAGAAGAAGGATCAACAAGTCCTAACCCTCATCCATCAATATCTTGATGATTCAATGTTTGAGAAGGTGACAGATGCAACCACTTCAAAGGAAGCATGGGAGATTTTGCAAAGTCCCTTTCAAGGAATTGATAAGGTAAAAAAGATTCGACTCCAATCATTTGTTTTTGAATCTTTGCGCATGAAGGAATCTGAATCAATCTTAGATTATTGTTCACGAATGAAGGCCATTATGAATCAAATGAAGAGATATGGAGATCAAGTTGAAGACGTTCGAGTAGTAGAGAAGATTCTTCGTTCCTTGAACCCAAAGTTTGATTATGTGGTTTGCGTCATTGAGGAGTCTAAAGATCTAGACTCTTTGACACTTGAACAACTAGAGGGCTCTTTACAAGCTCACAAAGACAAGTTCAAGAAGAGGCAAGAAGAACCTTTTAAGCAAGCATGTAAAGCAAAGGTTTTGTTAAAAGATGATGATGGAGAAAGCAATCAAAGAGGAAGAGGACGAGAACATGGTCGAGGTCGAGGTCGAGGTCGGGGTCGTGGTAGAGAATGAAGTTATGGAGGAAGAAGTAAAAGAGATTATAACAATGCCAACAATGATGGAAACAATCAATCATATAAAGGCCAAGGAAAATCAAGAGGAAGAGGAAAAGGAAGAGGAAGAGGAGGTTCCAATTTTAGACAAAATGACAGGAGGTATGATAAGTCTAATGTTGAATGCTAAAATTGTCATAAATTTGGACATTCTTAGGAATGTTATGCTATGCCTAATCAAGTTGAGGAGCAAGTCAATATTGTTGATAACAAGCAAGGAGACAAAGAGCCCACTTTATTGCTAGCACTCAAAGATAATACAAGTAAGGATGAAAGTACATGATTCTTAGATAATGGAGCAAGTAATCACATGTGTGGAGATAAAGGCAAATTTGTGGAACTTGATAAAATAGTAGAAGGCATCGTTTCTTTTGGAGATTCGTCAAAGATTCAAATTCGTGGAATAGGTACCATTCTAATTTCTTCAAGAGATGGAAGTCATAGACGTATTAATGATGTCTATTATGTGCCTAAATTGAAAAGTAATATTTTAAGTTTGTGGCAACTTCTTGAAAAAAGATATGAAATCCACATGAAAGATTGTTGTCTTTGGCTTAGAGATCAACATAATCAACTGATTGCTAAGGTGTTTATGTCGAAGAATAGAATTTTTATGTTGAATATCAAGACAATCGAAGCAATATGTTTAAAGGTGGATGTAAAAGATGAAGCATGGTCGTGGCATATGAGATTTGGACACTTGAATTTTGGCACACTCAATGCATTGGGAGATAAAAACATAGTGAAAGGAATGGTCTCCGTCAACCACCCACATCATTTATGTGAAGCATGTTTACTTGGCAAGCATTTAAGAAGGAGTTTTCCAAAAGAAGTAGTGACAAGAGCAACTGCACCACTTCAACTTATTCACACTGACGTGTGTGGACCAATTAAGCCATTATCAATGGGTAAAAGTACATACTTCTTACTTTTCATTGATGATTATAGTAGAAAATATGGGTTTATTGTAACGCCCCAAATTAGGGGTTAGAATAGTAAAAGAAGTTATGACAAATTACGTTTTGCTCTTACTTAGTGATTATGTACGTATTTGTACTTCAGTATTTTGGCATGCATTTATGGCATTTTCCGGGTACATTGGTTTAATGGAAC
>JANZLC010000003.1:11822766-11835430 GCA_026413385.1 Erythroxylum gracilipes
TTTTAAGAGGGTTTTTGATGTTTGTCCAAGGAAAAAGGTGGAAGAGCATGAAAGCTTCCTAAGGAACAAAGAAATTTTGAATTTTGAAGAAGATGAAGGTAAAAGATGTTTTTGATCTTTGATCTTTTAAAGAGTTTTTGGTTTAGATAGTTAAGAATGTGATGAGTTTAGGGTTCCTATAGTTATTTTAGTGTTTATGCTTTATATGATGTTGATTTTGGCTGATTATGGTTTAGGGAATTGTAACTTGGATGAGGGAAGGAAGAAATGGATAAATTGATGCTTTGGACAAGTTTATAGCAAGGATTTGAGGTGGGTAATATGTTTATATTTTGAATTATAAGCTAGTTGTGCATTTTCGAAAAATCAAGAAAGTATAATGGTTTATAAATTATTGTTTTCGAATGATTAAATTAATTAATTTTGGGAATGATTTACGAATTGTTAAATTCAATGTTTTCGAATGATTGGATAAATCGCTAAAATTTGTTTCGAACATTTTAATAAAATATTTTAAATTATTACATTCATTGATTTTGAATGATTTGATAAAAGTGCAATAATTGTTAATTTCATTGTGGTTAAATGTTCTAATAATTGCTATAATTGTGCATTCTTGAATGATTGAGAATGTGTTATGTGCATTGGATTGTTGTTGTGAATTTTTGAGTGTAAATGTGTTTTATTTGACGATGATCATAAATGATCATGAAAATGAAGCTTTTGAAATATGCCGTCAGGCAATCCGATTTTCAAGTATTGAATTATGTGTTATGTGGGTTTGGTTAGGTCCCATAAGTATGACTACACTGGACCGCTATGCGGGAAAGTGTAATACGTTCCGTTCACAGCTACACAAGACCGCTATGCGGGAATGTGCAGTACGTTTTATTTTGGACCGACCCAAACCATTTTGATGTGCTTATGTGTTTTTGATTTTGTTTGTGATGCATTCATGTTCTAAATTTGTTCATGATTTGTGAAGATTTTGAAGATTTTGAGAAATAAATGATTGCGGATTTTCTGCGGTGAAATTATTTGAAATTGATTATGAATGATTTGAAAATTTTGAAAAATAAGCTTTCGATGATCTTTCCTACTGTGAGATTTTTTTATAAAATGGCAAAAGTTTAGAAAATGATTTTTGCTTATTATTTTATTTATAAACATGTTATCCACGAGCTGTCAAGCTCACCTCCTTTCATCCCCATCTCCAGGTATCAAGCGGGAGATCGGATGAAAGAAAGTCAAGGCTTTTGTTTGATTTTGGTTATCTCGGGTTTTGTGTATTTTGGATTTTGGTTTTGAATATGGCTTGGAAGGCCATTAATGTTTTGTAAGGATTATTTCATGATGAGTATGAATTATGATTTTTGTATATTGAAGTAAGGTATGGATGTGAATGTAGAATAGAAAAGTGAATTAGAGTTTTGTATAAATTGTTTATGATTATTAATGGGATTGCTTGTGATATGGATTCCAGACGGGAGGTCTGACGATACTGATTTGTGATTGAGAATTATTGAAGTGTTATAGGTATAGAAATGTGCTTGATTGTTTTGGGATTTCGGACAGGAGGTCCGATGAATTGTGTGGATTTGTTTGGTATATAGAAGTGCATTAAAAACCCTTTGTAGGTTTTTGGGTTTTATAAAATACAGCCGTTATGCTGCCCAATTTTTGTTAAGAATAAGTTTTGTTAAAGATGAAATTGAGATATTGCATGATTAAGAAGAATTATATGAATTGAGTTTTGATTGAGGATGAATTTCCAAATGGGGGAAATTATATTGTTTGGATTTGTATAAGATTGAATAAAGATGAAAGGAATGAAAAAGAAAGAAAGAAAAAAATTATACCAGTTTCGGATTGGTTTAGTTTAGGTTTCTAACGCGAGAGTTTTCTAAAGTGAATATTATCGAATGTCGGTAATTCGTTTGCTGTCGATTTCGAACCATTCAATTTTTCCTCCGTTCGCCTTCGATTCCATTAAGAATTCAATTTGTCCATTCGCTTTTCGTTTCCGTTTTCTGTTTTTCCGGTTGGGGTCCGGTTTCGAGATCGGGTCCCAACACTATTGCTCGTGATCCTGAAGATGCTATGAGGTATGGAGGAATTCCTCGACATAGATGTCAAGACTATGTCGAGGATATGGGGGACGAAGATTTCTAGGAGAGGCAGATTCATGGTGGTCACCAATATAGGGGAATTTAGGAGAATCATATTTGTGGGGATCGACAACAGGGGGGCTATTAAAGATATCCTGAGCAGTATCAACTCAAAGTAGATCTCCCTACTTTCAATGGGAATTTGGATATTGAAGATTTCTTGGACTGGCTTTGGGAGGTAGAGAAATTTTTTGATGCTATGGATATTGATGTAGATCGCCAAGTGAGATTGGTGGCGTACAAATTGAAGGGTGGTGCTTCAGCTTAATGAGAATAGACTCAATTAACATGATGTCGACAAGGCAAGACTCCTATTCAATCATGAAATGAAACAGAAGTTGAAGAAGAGGTTCCTCTTAACGGATTATGAGCAATTGTTATTTCAACAATTTCTTAATTACCGACAATCAAATAGATTGATCTAAGCTTATACGAAAGAGTTCCTTCGACTCTCCGCTCGCAATAACCTGGATGAGTCTGAGGCATAACAAACTACTAGGTACATTAATGGTTTGCGACTTAATATTCAGGATCAGGTTTCTTTGCATCGACTATTTTATGTTGAAGATGCCCATGATATAGTGTGGAAAATTGAGATGTAATTGGAAAGGCATAGCCCTAGCACTCGTGGTAGCACTTATTTGGATCGAGGGTTATTTGGGAAAGGAAGACAACACGATGTTACAAGTTCTTCTAGTCGACAAAACCCTGATTTGAACTGAGTTCCAAAGGGTACTACGGGGATGCCTAAGGAAGCAATTGCAAAAAGCCATCGTTCTCCCAATTAGAATACCCAGAACCTATATGCCAAACCCCAACTGATTAAGTGCTACAAGTGTAACGAGTTGGGCCATCATTCTAGCGATTGTCTTAATCGTAGAATGGCCAACACCATTGAACATAACGAAGATGTTTGTCTGTCGTCTATTGCTTGCTCTGCGGATGGAAGACACCCAACGGAATTAGCTTTTTCATGCAACAACAAAATATGCAATATCATTATTGGCAGTGGAACTTACGAGAACATAGTGTCAAAGGCCTTGGTGGATCACTTGCACCTAGCGAAAGAGCCGCATCCCACACCCTATACGATCTGGTGGATATGCAAGGGATCCGAACTTAAGGTAAACCAATTATGTCGTTTACCTATTTTGATTGGAAAATCATATCAAGATACTATTGTCTGTGATGTTGTGGAGATGGATGCGTGTCATGTTTTACTGGGTTGACTATGGCAATATGATGTTGATGCTACGCATCGTGCTAGGGAGAATACATATTCTTTTGTGTGGAAAAGAACTAAAATTACCTTGAGACCAAAGACTAATTTCTCTCCGATTGTGAAGAAACAGAATGCAGGTGTTATGATGAACATCCGAAAGCATGAAGGGATGTATATGATTGTGGACAAGAGCAACCAGCAAGTTGTGGTTCGTGTTCCCAACATTCTTCAGCCCTTATTAAAGGTATTCAGAGATGTTGTGCCTGAGGATTTACCTGACGGCTTACCTCCTTTGAGGGATGTTCAACATAAGATTGATTTCCTTCCAGGTGCTAGTCTTCCTAATTTTCCACATTATCGAATGAATTCGAAGGAGAATCAAATTCTACAGGAGCAGGAGGAAGAGCTCCTTTGAAAGGACTTCTTACGTGAAAGCAAAAGTCCATGTGTACTTCCTGCACTTCTATGGCCAAAGAAAGACGACACTATACATATGTGTGTAGACAGTTGTGCCATTAACTGGATTATTGTCAAGTATAGCTTTTCGATTCCTAGACTTGATGATATGCTAGATAGACTTGCTGGATCACAGATTTTTACAAAGAACGACCTTCAAAGCATATACCACCAAGTTCGCATCTGCCCTAGCGATGAATGGAAAACGGCTTTCAAGACAAGTGTGGGTTTGTACGAATGGCTTGTCATGTCGTTTAGACTCATTAATGCTTCTACTACTTTCCTACATTTGATGACTCAGGTTCTCAACCTTTTATTGGCAAGTTTGTGGTAGTTTTCTTTGATGATATACTCATATATAGTCCAAATGGGTGTCAACACATAGAGGACTTGAGGGATGTCCTATTAACCTTGCAGCAAAATAAATTATTCATTAATATGAAAAAGTGCAGCTTTATGATAGAACGCCTCTTGTTTTTGGTTTTTATTATTGTGCGGATGGACGTCATGTTGAGGAAGATAAGGCGGTCGTGATTCGCAGTTGGCCAATTTCAAGGAATGTGGGTGAGGCTCGATGATTCCATGGCTTTGCAACATTTTATAGGCGTTTCATTCGAGATTTTAGTACTATTATGGTCCTAACCACGGACTGTTTAAAGAAGGGCAAATTCCATTGGGGAGATGAAGCTTCAGCCAGTTTTGCTTTTATTAAAGAAAAGCTCTCCATATAACCAATATTGATGATCCCTTATTTTGAGAAAGTGTTCAAATTGGACTGTGATGCTTCCGATGTCAGGATTAGCACTGTCCTTTCCCAAGAAGGTCCTATAGCCTTCTTTAGTGAAAAATTTAATAAGGTTCGCCAACGATGGTCGACGTATGAGTAGGAATATTATGCTATTATGCGGGCTATAAAGCATTGGCAGTCCTATCTTTATCAGCAGGAATTTGTTCTTAACACCGATCATCAAGCTCTTAAATATATCAAGAGTTCGAAGCACTTAAATCGAATGCATGCACGGTGGATTTCTTTTCTAGAACAATTTAATTTTGTGCTTCGTCATAAAGCAGGCCATTTAAATAAGGTGGCAGATGCACTGAGTAGACGTGCAACGACACTTGTGACCATACGCACTGATGTGGTTGGTTTTGATCACCTCTGTTCTCTTTATCCTGAGGATGATGATTTTGGTGAGATATGGGAGAAGTGTTCTTAAACTAATTTTCATGGCAATATGATAATTCAAGAAAATTTATTGTTCTTTGGAAATAGATTATGCATTCTACATGGTTCCTTGTGTGAACAACTTATTTGAGAGCTTCATGGTGGTACTCTCGGTGGACACTTGGGGCAAGATAAAACTATAGCCTTGGTGGAGGAACGGTACTATTGGCCTCAACTAAAGCGAGACGTGGGGTGATTTGTCAACAAATCCTACGTTTGCCAAATAGCTAAGGGCCACTCTTAGAACATTGGTCTTTATAAGCCTTGCCTATTCCTTTAAGTCCTTGGATAGACATATCGATGGACTTTGTATTGGGACTTCTTCGCATCCCACGAGGTTCAGATTCTATTTTTGTGGTAGTTGGCTAGTTTTTGAAGATGGCGCACTTCATCCCTTGTAAGAAAACATTGGATGCTTCGCATGTGGCAAGTTTATCCTTTCAGGAAGTAGTCCATCTTTATGGTGTGCCGAAGACAATCACTTCCAATCGTGACACCAAATTTTGAGCCATTTTTGGCGTACTTTATGGCGTTTGTTTGGGACTGATTTACAGTATAGTAGTTGTTTCCATCCCCAAACGAATGGTCAGACGAAAGTGGTGAATTGTACTATGACGGATATCATGTCACTGCCTTTGCAGTGATATGCCTAAGTAGTGGGACCGGTATCTTCCTCCTACTTAATTCTCCTTCAACAACTCAGTTAATCGTTCTACCAGTACATCTCCCTTTCAGGTCGTTTATGGGTGTAAACTACAGCATACTCTGGATTTGGTCCCTTTGCCTAAGATTCCTTACTATAGTATTGCCGTGGAGAATTTGGTGACAAGAATTCCTAAAGTCCAAGTTGTTGTTGCTATTCAATTGGCTGCTTCTAATTCAAAGTATAAGGAGGATGCTGACAAATGGAAACATTCAAAAAATTTTAAGGTTGGCGATGAAGACATGATTTTCCTGCGAAAGGAGCGCTTTCCTATAGGTACCTATAATAAACTGAAGCACAAGAAGATTGATCCTTGCCGCATCTTGAAGAAGATAAACAACAATGCCTATGTAGTTGACCTTCTTGGTGATCTCAACATTTCCCCTACATTTAATGTGGCAGACATATTTGAGTATCATGCTTCTGGTACACCCCTCTATCCTGATAATAACTTAAGGGCGAGTTTTTTTGAAGAGGGAGGGAATGATGTAGAACGGTTGGCCTATGATTATCTTTAAAAAGGTGATTGCCATAATTGTCGAAAATCTCAATAGTTTTTTCGAATTTTGGATGACACCAACTATCCTGACTATTTTCGTGATTGTCATATATTTTATTTGACAGTTTTGGTTTATTAGATGTTATCTTTAATTATTTGTTTTCCATTAGTTATATCTCTATATAAGATGTTCGTTTTGTAGTTGAGGGGGTTAACAAGAACCTACAAAAATATTAAAAAATTTTCAGGTCAATATTTATCTGATATTTAACATATGAAGTTAAATTTTATATTAGGACAGAGTCTAATTTTAACATTTTTAAATGTTAAGGTTATAATTATTCATTTTGAAAAGTTATAGTTAAAATTGTCGAATGTTAGGGTTAAAAGTGACCCTTTGACTTGAAAAATGAGAATATTAACACCCAATTCCTTTTTCATGTTTTTTATTTTTGCCCACGAGAAACCATAAACACGTGAAACAAAAAGAACTATTGAAGCTTGTAAAAGTTAAAGTAAGGAGACTACGAAACCACGAAGCTAAAGACCAAAAAGTGCAAGCTAAGTGTTCGACAAAGAGTAGGAGACAAAGGTCTCCAAAAATGGAAGGCTCTAAGGTGATTACTGAAGCGTGGCCTCCTTTTCTGGCAAGGTTTCTACTGAAGAGGCAGATAATCTCATTCGGAGCAGCAAGGAGGTCAAGCGAACAGATGAGATCCCTACCGTTGAGGAGTGTGGGGACGTGGAGATGGACCACTGGGATGAAACGAAGAGAAAAGGGTCTTATAAAGATTCTATTACTAGTTTTGCCCCTAATTTGAACATGAATGTGGCAGAGATTACAAAGGTTGTCTCTCAGGAGGATTCAGAAGTAGAAGAGGTAAATGACCCATAGTGCCTAACAATTCATTTGACTCCAATCGATAAACAATGTATTCGACATGTTTGGGCGAATAAGCTGATTGTCAAGGTTTTAGGTCACCGTATTGGGTATAGGTTTCTTGTTGCATCCCTAAAGAAGCAATGGAAATCGTAGCACGATGTGGTGCTAAAGGGGGGGTCCTTGGATAGTGGCTGATCACATTCTTACTGTGATGAAGTGGAGGCCTAATTTTGATACCTTTTAAGGCTTCAATTGATAAGGCTACTGTGTGGGTTAGAATCCCTAATTTACCAGTTGAATATTACGATCGTCTCATTCTTACTCGGATTGGTAATAAGCTTGGCAAGATAATGAGGGTTGATGAGAGCACAGAGGTGGGTACTCAGGCTAAGTACGCTAGAATTAGCGTGCGTGAAGGTTGACTTGAGCAAGCCTTTGATCTCTAAATTTTGATTGAAGAGAAGAATCTGGAAAGTTGAATATGAAGGTTTACACTTAGTTTGTTTTGGTTATGGCACGTATGATCACCAAAGAGAAACATGTTCTGTTGTTCAGCAAGTTAAAGATGATCAGGGAAACAAATAAGGAATAGGATTCAGCTCCCCTGGTGGCACCACTGCTTCCAGCAGTTCCTGTTTTTTAGCCAAAGGTTGTTGAGAGTTATGGTTCCTAGATGTTGATTCAGAAGCCTGAACGAGGACATAACCGTAATCTCGCTAATCGTGGCAATCCCTACAATCATGGTGGAAAAGATTATGATATGGCTAAGCTAATGGATTTTGCTGATAATGTAGAACATAATGAGAAGGGTGACGAAATTCTAGGATCCCGCTTTAATATCTTGGAGGATTATGGACCAAATTTGGATCACCAAAATCCTACTGGTGATGTTTTGACTAGAGATAGGGTTTTGATTTAGTATAGTTCCCGCTAAGGATGAGGTGGTAGATACCAGAGGAGCTTAGTACGTGTATGGGATATCCAAGGCCCAGTTCGAGTAAATAACAAGCCCCTCTCTTTGCCCATCTTAAAGGCCCGAGAAGCTTATCCTAATGCCACAGTATCCCCTTCTGACAATTAGGCTAGACATAACAAGCAGTTGGCCTCATCTTTAGTTCCCCACATGCAGTTGATGCAAATTAAGGAAGGGATTTTGGAACTGGTAGATAAAGTTTCTCCCTATCCCACTACTACTCAACCTCTAGCTTCACGTCACTTGTTAACCCAGCAAACCCATCTTCCTGATCCCCCTGACACAGGAGATTATGAGAGCAGGGTTGGAGTCTTATGTTCCTCTGACATTGGTGAGTTGGAGATGTCTATTGTGCTTAAATTGCAAACTTGCACGGAAAAAAAAGGGCTGAGAATGTCAAAGATAGCGATATTCCCATTGATTGTAGTAAAACCACGTGATTTAGATTGGTTTCGTTTACTCTTTTTTTCTAATGATTAAGTTTATTTATTGGAATTGTCGTAGAGCTGCTACAATTAAACTCAGAGCTAAGTTGAAGGATTTAGTCAGTATTTATAAGGTAGATGCAGTGATCATTGCAGAACCTAAAATAAATGGCTCTAATGCGGAAAGAGTAACAAGTAAATTGGGTTTTTCTAATGTTAATCGTGTGGATGCTTAGGGTTTCTCTGGCAGTTTATGGCTTTCATGAAAAGACTCTCAAGATTTAGTTACAATAGTTGATAGTGGCAGTGGTTTTATCCATCTTAAAATCTTTTGTCGGGACAGTTCTATGTGGTATTGTACTTTTGTGTACGTCAACCCTACTCCTGCTATTAAGAATGATCTACTCAAGTTTTTGTCTGAGCTAGCTGCTATGATTTCAAGTCCTTGGTTACTTGTAGGTGATTTTAATGAGATGTTGGGTCCCGAGGAAAAATTTGGAGGAGCGCCTTTTGATTTTCGAAGGTGTGCGGGCTTCTAGCAGTGGGCTTTTGATTGCAAATTGATGGATCTTGGTTTTAGTGGGCCTAAATATACTTGGTGGGTTATGAAAGGTGAAGTTATGGTAGGGTCTTTGAAAGATTAAAACGGGCTTTTGGCAATCTCGATTAGTTTTCTGTTTTCCCTCGACCACTGTCTGACACTTACCTCGAGTTCGGTCCGATCATCACCCCATTCTAGTTTATATTGATAATCAACAGTGGTGGCCAGATGGAGGCAAGTAGTTTTGTTTTGAGCTAGCCTGGACTACTCACTTTGGTTATCCTCAATTTCTTTTGAATAACTGGGATACTTATGTGTTTTTACCAAACATGCTTCTACGATGGCAAGGTTTACTGAAGGAGTGGAATAGAGAAGTATTTGGTATTATATTTAGAAGGAAAAATAGACTTCTAGCACGGCTTGGAGGAGTGCAACGTGCTCTTATGGTTTGGTATAATAAATTTTTAGTTGATCTAGAAGGAAAGCTTCAGCCAGAGTATCGTCTTATTTCACAATAGGAAGAGTTGCGTTGGTTCCAAAAGTCGAGGGCAGACTGGGTTTGTATGGGTGATCAAAATACCAGGTATTTCCATGCTTCTACCATGATCAGACAGAAGCAGAATCGGATTGAGGCTCTGCGTGATTCCAATGGTAACTGGATTTATGATCCTGCTGATTTACAGACACTAGTTTTGGAGTTTTATAAATCTCTATATATGGATGAGGTGGTGGATCACCCCCAATTCCCTATCAAAGGTTGTCTTCTGAATGTTCCTCCATTCGTTTGGAACTCTATTTGCATGGAGGTGAACCTCACTCTCTGTCAAATGGGTGACCATAAAGCACCTGGCCCTGACAGGTTTCATACGCACTTTTACCAATCCCAATGGAACCTGGTGAAAAATAACGCGGTCAATCTGATTAAGAGGGTGTTTGAAGATCATTCTCTTATTAAAGGTATTAATGACACTTTCATTTAAAAGCCCATAGCAAGTTACACAATTTCGACCTATAGGATTATGTAATGTGAGCTATAAGTTACTTACAAAGATCATTGTGAATCGTCTTAAAGAAACCTTCCCAACACTAATTAGTCCATTCCAAAGTAGTTTTGTGCCAGGCCGGCAAATTTCAGACAATATTATGGTGGCACAAGAGGTTGTGCATTCTATGCGTAGATCGCAAGGTAAGAAGGGTTTTATGGCTATTAAAGTGGATCTGTAAAAGACCTACGAGTGGCTGAGTTGGAGCTTTATTCGTGACACTCTTCAAGATGCTGATTTCCCTCTGTTAATAGTGGATTTAATTATGAGTTGTGTTCAAACTGCTCAGATGCAGGTTTTATGGAATGACAGTCCTTCTCAGGTTTTTCACCCCAGTAGGGGCATTAGATAAGGGTCATCTTATCACTTTACCTCTTTGTACTATGTCTAGAACGATTATCTTAACTGATTGAGGCAAAGGTGGGAGCTAGTTGCTGGTTGTTGGAGACCTTTTCAGGTAGGCAAGGCAGGCCCTTTGATCTCTCATCTCTGTTTTGCAGATGGTATGTTGCTCTTTTCCGAAGCTTCAGACAAACAAATGCAGGAAATTCTGAAATGTTTTAATCTTTTATGCGATGCTTCGAGTCAACATATCAGTACCAACAAAACAAAAGTTTACTTTTCTCCTAATGTTCACCTTAATATTTGTGGTAATATCACTAGATTATCAGGCTTCGCTCAAACTACGAACTTTGGTAGGTATTTGGGAGTCCCTTTGCTTCATAAAAGGGTAACCAAAACTACTTCTTATCATATTTTGAAAAGGTTCAAGCTCGCCTTTCAGGTTGGCGAGTAGAATGTTTATCTATGGCTGGCAGATTGACCTTATGCCATTCGGTTTTGGGTGCACTCCCTCTCTACACAATGCAAACAATGAAAGTTCCTAAAGGAATGCTCTCTGAGATTGATAACTACTATAGAAAGTTTCTTTAGGGTGCAACTATAGAGAGGCGTCGACTGCATTTAGTCTCCTAGAAATAGGTGTGCTGTCTTAAAATTTCTGGGGGTCTTGGGTTAAAAAACTTAGAGGCCATGAATATCGCAATTCATATGAAACTTGGATGGTCAATCATCAAGGAGTTTGGGAAGCTTTATAACCATGTTCTTTTTGCAAATATAAGCTGGATAGTGGTTTCCATACGAGTCTGGTTGCTAAACCAGATTCGTCCCCTCTTTGGCGTAGTATTTGCGATCATTTTTCTAAGTTATTGGAAGGTGTTGTATGGTCGGTGGGAAATGGACAACAGATTAGATTTTGGTATGATAATTGGGTGCATGGAGTTGTTGGGAACTTAATTTCTCACACTATTCTTGCAGTCCCTGAGGATTAGTTGGATAAGAAAGTGTGTGAATATGTCGACGTAGGTAGGGGCTGGTCCTGGGGAGAGTTCAGCGTGTTTCTTCCTCAGGATATTATTTTATGAATTGCTACAACTTTCCCGCCCCACTATGCCCATGAGGAAGAATGCCTTTACTGGTCCTTGGAGACCAGTGGTTGTTTCTCAACACGTTCAGCCTATCGTCTTCTGCAACAACGTATATGGTCGAATAGGAACAGGATTTGGAAGTTAATTGGGATTGGAAAGGCCTTTTACGCATACAGACGCACTTATGGTTAGTTGCGCAATCTCGATTTATGACTAATGGGAAGTGTTTTCAGCTATTCCTAACTGATTCTCCAGCCTATTCTGAATGGTTTGGAATATTCTTGTTGACATCAGTCGGCAGCAAGACTTGTACTGCTGTGATTTTAATTCTTGGTTTGGTGAGCAACCTATCCAGTAATTATGGGATACCAAGTGATAGTTCTTAGCCTCTGCTATTTGGTGTTGTGCTATGGAAGCTTTGGGAATGGACAAATGAGAGATGCTTTGATCTTGGCTCGCACAAAGTTCATCACATAGAGGAAATTCATTCTTTTGTTCAAGAGGTGCTTTTGGCTCAAAGGCTGCAACGTGATGTCTCTCCTCATCATACATACTAAGGGAGAAGAGTAATTAAGTTAGCTGGAAGAAACCAAGCGAGGGATGGGTTAGCTTGAACACTGATGGATCCTCCAAGGGTAATCCAGGTACTACAACAGCTGGTGGGTTGATTAAGGATGCTAGTAGTCATTGGTTAGTTGGCTTTGGTGCAAATTTAGAGTTTTGCACGTCTTGGCAGGCCAAGTTATGGGCAGTATACTATGGGTTATATCTCGCCTGGCTCCATCGTTATTCTAGGGTGGATATTTCTATAGATTCCGCCTTGGTGGTATCCACTATTCTAGTGCGTAAAATTAGGTGGTCAATGCTTTAGTTCCAGTTATCAAAGAATTGATTTCTAGGAATTTGGGGGTGCGGGTACATCATATCTATCGAGAGGGTAATCGTTGTATAGATTGGTTAACTAATTATAGCTATAGCTTGCCTTTAGGAGTTCACTGGTTTCACAAGATTGTTGAGGGACTTTATTGGACCCCGAGCCTTTTTGTAAGCTAGGATGATTTAACGAGAAATTTTTGGCAATTAGTTATGTGTAACGAAA
>JANZLC010000003.1:11851297-11867016 GCA_026413385.1 Erythroxylum gracilipes
CCATAATAACATGGAACATGGATCCCTCAACCAAGATAAGAAAATTTAGCTACTCATAATTAAATTGAAATCAAAAGGAATAATAAAAAGAATTGTCTCCATAACTGGTTCTTTATTGAAAATAATAAAATCCCTAATTGAAATCTATGCAAAAACTTAAAGACAGAAACCAGAAGATTGAACTAACCAAAAACCTACGTGACTACTACTGGAAATTGTAAAAGAAATAAACTATGAAAACTGAATAAATCAAATTCGGCAGCCAAGGAGAAGATGACATGCGATGATGAGCTGTTGGAGGACTTAGAAACGTGGACCAAGAGAAAATACGTGGGTTGCGGCAATCTCCAAGAACAAGAACTTATGAAAGTAACGTTGGAATTTGACGCAAATCAGAAGAAAACCAAGAAAAGCTAGTTGCGGCAATGCTAAGAGAAGAAAAGGATGCGGTAGTTCCAAAATAGAGAAGAATACGATGAAACAAGGGAAATAATGAAAAACCAAAGGAACTCAAGGTGCGGCTACTTCAAAGCAAAAGAGAAAATTCGATGATCCCCTCCTAACCTCAAGACCCATATATATAAGATGCTGGAGCCTCCATTAGTTTCCTTCTCTAATTGAATCTCTCCAATATCTTCACTTGATTTTATCCCAATTAGATAATCTTCTAGTTTAGGTTGGATACTTCTTGAAAAGGGCTCCAGAAAATCTTGGCGATTATGTCCTAATTGGATTCCAATTCTGGAAAATTTGCAGATTTGGGATTCTGTCCTTAGGCGTGCCCACGCCTAATCTTTGAATTTCGGCCAGACTGGAATTTTCGAATTTCTTCCATATTTTTCCTCTTTTTGATCCTTTTTCGTCTTTTTGGTATTGATAACCACCTGTGGACATTTAACAATTAATTCCATCAATTTATAAATACTAATTTCACAAATCAATAAATATTAAGTCCAAAATATATGCATTTTAATTGACTCAACAAACTATGACTAGAAATATTTTAGGAATAATACAAAATGCAATTCGAATCTCATAATTATAATCACATTGTAATTTATAACTGTATAACAATTATTCCAGAGATTTTATCTTTACGATTAATAATTAAAAATTAACAAATACACAAAGATAAAAAGTTCCTTTTATTGAATAAAAAATATTTATACAACTAAATATACAACCAAAAAATTTTGTTGCAAGGGTGTAAACTAACATTAAGTAGATATCATCTTTAAAGGCTATCATTTTGAAACTTTACTGGTTACGCTGAAAATTCGTAACTGTGTATATATTACGTTTAACTTGAATAATCCAGCAGGATAAAGTTTTTCACAAAACTTTCAAACTTCAATCAGGAATGTGAAAGTTTACATAAAAGTTTTGGCAGAAGTATGTGCAATTTTGAAAGAATTGTTCTATATATAGATACTACTTATTGTGAATATTTATATGCCAGAATTCCTATATATACTAACTTGGTTTTAAATAAAGTTTACAAAGAACGTACCAGTTGGCACTATTATCTTTCCGAAGTTCTTCAATAGTTTTTATTCAACTATGGGGGCAAGTCAAATAAGGCTAGTTAAGATCAGGGACATCGTCGTTGAATAACGCATGGTAAAAAGAAAGCAGAAACATCCCTCGTCTAATTGGGGCTAGAATTTTGATGATGCAAGGACTAAAAGATTGATACGTTCTAGTTAATGTACACAATTACAGTGAAAAGAAGGGTCTACTGTGGGCGATGATCAAAAGGATTAAAAGTCACTATCTCAACCATAGGCACAGCTCCCTCTGCACTTACACATTGTCAATCATGCTCGTGATGGATGCAAGCTGACAATGATGGTATATTGTTCCACTGTGTTGTTGTGAAGTAGAGTAATATTTCTAGGATAGTATTGTTCTACTTCTACACGCACGTTGGTATGTTGATTTTATTAATCTAAAGTTGACAGATTATTAATATTGAAATTATACCCCTAGAGTTGGTCTGATTTATACTTTTATAAGTGTATCACACAAGATCATTGTTTGTGTTTAATATAATTAGTATAGCAGATATTTAAATAGGTTCAAATGAAATCGATAATATGGTCATATGTCAAACCAAAAAGTAAGCAGACTGTATATAAGAGATGCCTAGACTACTCATGAACTAAATGTAAAAAGAAGAGATGCCTAGACTACTCATGAACTAAATGTAAAAAGAATCAATTACTAAAACTAGGAGAATCCAAAATCATATGATCAGTTCTTGTTTGTACTAGAATAGACTATGGTGGTCCTCCATATACAAAAAAGGATATCTTGAATTGCCCGAGGTCGGTCGATAAAGTGGAGTACAATATATGAGTTGAAGGAAGAGGTTGAGGTCATGCAAACATTTGAAAAAGGGAATCTTTCAAAATCAACAAGAAACTTATAGTGCTGGAGCATGCTTTGTGGCAATTACTCCTGAAGAGTGTAAATATGAAGACAAGTGACAGAGTACCAGCATCTCCGTCATCCCAGTTTGAGACTGTTTACGTCCAGATTTGATAATCGATAGTGACCTCTCCACTTTGGAAACAAATTTGAGGTGAAATTTCTCACAAGCCTTGTAGTGGCTAAAGTTGTACTGCAGATAAGAAGCTTTTCAAAATACATTTATAATTAAAAAAGTATTAAAATTTTATTACAAATTATTTTATTAATAAAATAATTATTACGAATTCTCTTATTAACAAACAAAAATAATAATAACACTCATATCATTTAGAAAGACGAAAACTTTGGTTTACTTTTTATGTTGTTTTTCAGGTTCTCTTCTTGATTTGTTTCGATTTCAGTATGCAGGATCCAACTCTGCAACAATGTTTAGGGATCAGAAGTACACCTCTATATTGGATATCCTGATTTTTATTGACAGAGTGCATTTCATAACCAGAAATACAAGAATACTTCCCAGTACTTGAATTATTAGTCACCAGCTCCGAATCCAGCTGTTTTGTGTGGATGAAAAGATTGCAATCAACTTAAAATACGGAGAACAGTTATTTTAAGGAACTAGAAACGTTTTCAATGTTTAAAACGAATTCCCCGTAGCACTTGCAAACTAGTTTGATTACAAGGATTGGTATTGGAGCAAATAGTGGAAAAAAAGAGTGCACTTGGTTAAGGCTCATAGGTAAAGTTTATATTCATCATTTCCAAAAAAAAAAGTTTATATTCACAAATTGTAAACCCTTATCTGTTTATTTCTTACCAATAATGTTATGATATTTGGCCAAACTGTTCTTCCTCTCTTAATAAGATTTAAACGCATGAAATCTTTATACTAGTACTGTAGCACATTTAGGTGTTTTGTTAAGTGAAACATAACTAGGCCGGGTTAGATCGTCTGTGTCGGGTCTGCAAATTTGACGATGATTAATCCAAGGTTAAGGCAATATTTATCTTTTATCTCCCCACTTAAATGTCTGTGTTCTGTAGTATAAAACTTGGTGAGGTCAAATGTGTTACCTTCAGAATTATAATTTTAATATTTTAAAAGTGTAAAAATTACAATTCCATAACCAAAAAGAAAAGGAACCTTAATTATTAATTTTCTACTGTAGGAATGGGACTGGTGGAAGTCCGAATATCACAAATTACAAGGAGAAAGCGACAAGAAGTGAGCAATAAACATGAGCAAAGTAGGGGGCCTACAATTGTTTTCTTAAAGGCTGAGTGTTAGTGTATGTTTTGGAATTTTCCTTAAATGGCGACGTTTTCCGACTTTAATTAATCAGTAACTAGTTTTGGCGTTATTGTAATTATATGGTAAACCTACCGGCAAACAAAATGTTGGAGCTGGAGACTATGCTGTAATTGTAGGATAAATCTCTTAGATTATAGCATGTGATTGACAATTTATGTCTAAATACACGATAATCGGACAAAACTTATCTATAAGGATTTATTCATTCAAGTGTGTATTTGAAATGATCAATGCGACGTGTAAAGGACGATCAGCTAAATAATAAATTCTGACCATGGAACCAAGAAGGGAGATTATGAATGGACATTTGATAGAAAGACTGATGAAAAAGACAAGCCTACCCGCATAACAAATCTGTGCTCTCACACTCAACAAGTCTTGGGTAACCAAAACAAAGACAAGCCATTTTGCCAGCTCTTTATTAATTCTTATGATTGCTGTGGCAGGTACAAACAACATCATCGTCGTCACCTAATCATGGCCTCTCTCTCAAGTCTCTCGACGCATGATCTTCTGTTCCAAGTTCGTTGTGTCTCGGCTTCAGTGCGATCCCAATCATTTAATTTTTGTGAATTTTATTTATTGAATAAATAATTTTGTATAGAATAAAGTTAGAACCAAATTCCGAATCTCTCAGTCTCAGTGGTTCATGCATGGTTTGTATCTTGTCATGATTAAATACTTTGTCTCGAGTAAGTCCAAATCATCATTGCGAATTGACCATATTTGGACATAATACGCACAGTATACATTAATCTTTTGAAGGCAACCCATACTGCTGTTCTTTTACAAAAAGTAGAGTATGAAGCATACCCCATTGACCTTATCGCACAGGTCTTATTCATATGATACATATCCATCCTTATGTCAGCGAAATACTCAAGTACTAACTAAAACTTGTGTGAACCATAATTGTATTACTTATTAGGCTTGTGTGGATTGTCCACAAACCCTGAATCCTTCTTCGTGCTCAACTCCAGATCAATGTCTGATTTAACTACCTTTGTTAGATCACCCTTGTACTCGTATCGACTGGCGCAGATGAGAAAATAAACAAGGTTGAGAGACCCCAGTATTGCTATAAGGAAGAAGAAATAATCCAAATTGCCAACGTTGAGATTATTTGTGAGCCAATCTGGATGATCCCGAGTTTTTGTAACTCGATGAACAGTAGAAATCAGGAGGCTGCTAAGATAATTCGCACCTGCAAATGAACAAGCAAAAACAGCATTTCCAAGGCTTCTCATGTGCTCAGGAAACTCCTGGTTAAAGAATTCAATTTGGCCTATGATATTGAACGCGTCAGAAAATCCCAATAGCACAAGTTGTGGAGTTAGCCAAAACACTGACATTGGTGCCATGTTGGGGTGAGAATTTGTCATGTCCCTTCTCACCCTTTCAACTAACCCAGACGCCACCATTGACATGATTGAGAAAACAATCCCAATTCCCATTCTTTGTAGAATCGTGATTCCTCCTTCACGTTTGGTGATCTTTTCAAGGTACGGTACTATGATTCTGTCATAGATTGGAAGCCATATTCCTACTGATATCATTGATATGACACCTATAGACGCTGCGGGAATTTGAAACTTCGGTCCCAAATGTCGATCCATCAACAGGGCTTGCATCACAATGAATGTTCCTTGTTGTGTCATTGCTGTGATGGCAATAATTCCTGAACCCCATATCGGAATTACGCTTATTAAGCATTTCACCTCTTCTACTTGTTGAATACTACATAACCTCCATGGATCTGCTCTTGAACCGTCGGGCTTCAGGTCATTTTCTAACACAATAGCAGCTTTATTCAAGAACCTGACGGAAGATGCGGAATCAAACATAGGTGGGAGTAGTACAAACAAGAAAGTATATATGAGATTGATCTGTTGTTCTAAATTAGGCCAAATACATTTAGTTACTGTTGGGCCACATTCTCATCACTTGTTGAAAGATGACAATTTGTTATTGAGCCAGGCTACTAAGGAAACTTACCTAATTGTTGCGGATAATAGTTGGTTGACAAATCAGAACTTTTCTTTTTGCTTTTCCTTTTATTAAACCATCACAATTCAATAATGCCTGTATCACTTTTCAGAGCCTATATTCATGTACTTGTGTACAGTGCTTGGCATTAAGTTTCTCATTTATTTTCATATTAAAAAAATTCTATCCCGACGAAAAAACAGTACCTGTATTGGTTTGTGAGTGGAAGCTTTCTCGAAACTGTTTCTTTGACTGAAGGATCATAGAAGTTCTCAAAAATCCCCACCTCGTGAGGAAGCTTAACCTGTCGCTTTTTATAGGAAGCAACAAACACTTGTGCAATGCTAGAAAGAATGCTTCCTTCTGGCTTTGCATGAATATAAAGTCTACTTCCAATGAAGAACAAGATGATAGAGCAAAGCATAAGAAAGGTAGGAATTCCAAACCCTATAACCCAGCTAACAGAATCCTGAATGTAGACCACAACTGTTGTAGTGATAATGAGGATAACAGTGAATGAGATATAGTACCAATTGTAGAAGCTCTTAATCCCTCTGACACCATCCTCTGTGTTAGGATCAAACTGTTCAACTCCAAATGGAATGCTACAAGGTCTGATCCCTCCTGTTCCTATTGATAAGAAACCAAGTCCCAGCAAAAGAACACCAAGTTGACCTCCTGTAGCACTTTGGCAATGACCCAGATTCGGGGAGTGGCATTTGGGTGGTCGAAGATTTGGCAACCATGCAGTCAATGTTACAACTAACATTCCCTGTAACCCATAAACATGTCACATTCACCAAACTGGTCGGTTGAGTAATTACACAAGAAAGTGATTGAAAGATTTGTGAGCATCTACACGAGCTACTTTGCTTCTTAAATGATGACAGTGGTGCTTGTGAAGCACAGAATCTGAAACATTTTATTTTGTGAGGAGACCAAGAAGAAAGAGGTAATTCCTAGTTATTCAAGCTAAGGAAAATAAAGAAGAGTTGAGTGCATGAACTTGATTGGTGTAAGAAAAAAAAAATCAAGAATAGCTGTTTTTTAATCAAATAGTAAATTGACAATTTTGGCTGACCAGATCCCATAAGAGTAGGGATCGGATCTTCAAATGTCACTGATATTCTTTCTTCGTGCCAATTTATACCAAAAATGCGTGTTAGATATACTAATGGCATGGCGCCAACATAAGGCTAGTTATTATTTGAAGAAGAAAAATAAAAACATAAAAAAAACAAGAATAAAAAGAAAAAAGAAATTGGACATAGATTTCCATGACCTTTATCAAACGAAATTTTGTAGGTATTGTCACCTATGCGAACTGAACATTGATACCCATAAAAGTTTGAAGAAATATCCCTGACTCACTGGCCTGGTTGGAGGCTGACCACCATACTTACCAATCCTTGATAATCTTTGTGCAGGTAGGTATACTGTATGGTTTAATTTAGTTCAATAAATATTTGTTAAAAAGATGCTGGTATTTATAGCAGAAAATGAGGGTATGACCGATTTTACCCTTTTTTGTTGCATGTGATGATATTTCTAAACAACTTTCTTTTTGACAATTAGTGTGAGGTGAAATTCTCATACATCTTGAGGTTTTTCTGTCTTTTTGTTTTTCTTGTTGCCTTCTGCCTTTAACATGCTATTGGAGAAAGGGGAAGAACTTTAAGATTTGAAGTCCTCTTCCTAAGGTTCCAAATCGGAAGGCTAATATGAACAGAAAACACGAGGTGCCATCCAATCTTGCTTTTCTTTTAGTCACGGTAAATTTCCTTGGAAGTACTTACGTGAGTGGAGCTTTTTCAGCTTGATATTAACCAAAGGGCCCACTAAATAAGAAAAGGTCGGTGAAAAAGAAAAGTTTTTAGCTTCAGGAATGAAAACTCCAGTTACTAAGAATTTAATGCGCTGAGAGGGCGAGAGCATATACCAGAAGAGAGAAAAAGGAAGCAACACCAATTGTTTTGAACTTGCCAATATAGCCATCAGAGATGAAAGCACCCAGAAGAGGTGCAAAATTGGTGAGACCACCCCAGATGTTCATGATATTTGCAGCATCAACTTGCTGCAAGTTGAATTCTCTGGTCAAATACACCACGAAATTTGCAAACAATCCAAAGGTAGCCATCCTCTCAAAAGTCTCATTTCCTGGAAAACAAGATGCAAACTTTATGTTAGCCACGCAACAAAAACAACTCATTACTTCTTCTGACAAGAATTGTCAGAGAGACCTAAAATGTACGGAATGGCTCTCCATCCTCCAGCTTTCTGCTGAATCGGTTTTGACTCAGAAGCAGCTATGCTGTTCTTTTTATCTTCATGTTCCATTTCAAGAGTTGGAGAATTCTGAAACGTTTTTGTGCAGCAATACGTAAGATATGAGCTTGAACTCTTCTTATTATTTCCCACCTCCAGTCTCACATGCAAAGCTTACTCTCTCGACCTGACTCAATCTATGCTCTGTATAGCAGGGCATATGATATGAATTTGCTTCAAAGCGAACCTATATATATGTATATATATACAAGCTCCATACACGTTTGCTGTCAAGGACAGGCTACGCGATTATGTGGTTATCGAAACAGGGCACTATCTTAAGGTGATGCAATGGTGTGCGTCAAATGACTTTTGAAGTGCATTTGACGTGTGTCAGATTATTATTTTTATATTGACGGATGTTGCTTTTAGCTTTTAAGTCATGATTAAGTGACGATTACGTCAACTAAATTAATGACTTTTGTTTATATTAATGTTTGGTCTCCTAAACTCATACAATTTTTTTTTTTTTGGTAAATAAAACTCATACAAAATTTCATCATTCGAAATCAATGTTAAACAATTGCAGTACACTCGAGTGATTGTTAATGAATCATTCACTTGAGTGATAATATTCTTGCTCAAGCTCTTACGTGATTGGCTGATTTATTAGCGACGGATGTTAATTAAAATATTATTTTCCACTAAGCTCTACGTTCTGGTGAGATACTCGCACTTTAAAGACCAAAATTTCAGATCCGAAACACCTATAAGGGAAAAGATAATACTATTTATGTAGTATACAAAGTAAGATTTTGAATTGCAGTTTGCAACTAAAATTATAATAGAACTCGTAATAAAAAACTTTGAATAAAGATATATAACACGTTAATATAAGATTTGAAAGAATTCGTATTTCAATCACTTCAAAAATTGCATTAGAGGACAAGAAGTGTGCTTCATTTCGACTTACTCCCATTTCATAACTTATGTCACATGCATAAAGGTTGCATCTTTTGTTAGCCGGTTGCGTGTCCTCTTGATTCTTGCTCTGGTGGCCATATGCTGTGGTGTGACCACTTAATGATTTTCACTCAATTATACATATGCTCCTGATTGGGAGCCCTCCCGATTGGTATTTGCTTCTTGTGTTTGGATTTACCGATCTCGTAAGCTTTGAAGTTGAATATAGGGTTTCACTTGAAAGTGGAAGGGAAGTTACTTCTTTTGTAAGGAACCCATGGAATTTTTTTTGAAAAAAAGGGAAATTGAATTAATAAATATAAGATAAAAGTCCACAAAAGAGTTGGACATCATAGGGGATTACCCGTGGTATTGTTTCAAAACAAAGTAAAGAAAATAAAGAAGAAGATAAGGAAAATCATAGCTGAAAGTGGTTAGAGTATGGATGCTAGAGTTGCAATGAAGCTAGGATGGTCGTGTTGGGAAAACTCAGTATTGCTAAATTTTACGAAAGTGTAAACACATTACTAAAACTTCTCAAATTTATTTGAATATTATGAGTAAATAAATACCGGTAACAATTCGCTAACAATAACAACAAATCAAACACAAGTGATAACACCGGAATTTTTAATGTGAAAACTCCTTCAAATCAAGGGTAAAAATCACGGGACTTTCGGTCCAAAAATAGCTCCACTAAATTAAAATGTGTACAAATATCCTCTTCTCAAAGACACAAACTCAACATCAACATCAACAAGGGAGAAAAAAACACCAAAAATGTGTCACTATTTTGAAGCTCTGATCTCAACATCCAAAACTCCAAACAAAAAACTGATTGTTCATAATGTAGAAGATTGTCTCAAGAACACATTTCTAAATTTTCAGCTCGATCCAATGGTGGATGAGTGTGGATTGAGGAGAAAAGTGAATCTGGTAGTCCAAAAATGTCACAACTATTTCTCTACTCTCTTTTCCTTTTGTTTTTGCTTTGTGTCGATGCCACTGCCGAAAAAGAAGTTGGCTATTATAAGCCAACAAAGGATGAGGCAAAATGGGTTTTTCCACATGGGAAGGGACCCACAACCCAACAAATCTCCCCCTCCCGACTATGTGGAGGTGCTCACCATCCCCGTGATCAAACAACATGTTTGAAACTTTCCTCTTGGAAAAGACTTGGTCATCATATGAGAACAATTATCATCTGTAAGAACCTTTCGGAGCTCAATCAACTTAGAATCTAAAACATCTCTAACCTAATGATATCTAATATCAATATGTTTTGATCTACCATGGAATGTGGAATTCTTAGCTAGTTGCATCGCACTTTGACTATCACAGTATAGCACATACCTCTCTTGAATAAATCCAAGTTCCCTCTCAAATCTCTTCATCCATAACAATTCTTTGCATGCTTCAACAACAGTTATAAGCTCTACTTCTGTGGTAGATAAATCAACACATTTTTGTAATCTGGATTGCCAACTTACTACTCCTCCTGCAAAGGTAATCAAATAGCTTGATCTAGATTTTCTTGTATCAACATCTCCTGCTAAATCAGAATCAGTGTAACCAGAAAGGATAGGCGTTATTCCAAAAAAAAAGACTTATAGTAGATATCCCACAGAGATATCTCATAATCCATCACAGCATACCAATGGTATATTCCAGGATTAGAAAGAAACTTGTTAACTATACCAACAGTATGAGCAATATATGGCCTAGTGCAAACCATAACATACATTAAACTATCCACAATTGAAGCATAAGGAACACTTTGCATATTTTCCTTTTCTTTCTTATTTGAAGGACACTACTTTCTACTCAACTTAAAGTGTGTTCCAAGAGGTGTACTTACAGCTTTAGCCTTATCTATGTTGAATCTCTGAAGTACTTTTTCAATGTAGTTCTCTTGTGATAGCATAACTTCTTAGCCTTTTTGTCACGAATGATCGTCATACCAAGAATCTGCCTTGCTGGTCCTAAGCCTTTCATAGTAAAAGACTTACTTATGTTCTGCTTCAACTTAGCAATCTTACAAGTATTATGACCAATAATAAGAATATCATCAACATATAGCAACAGAATGATAAAGTCATCATCAGAGAATTTATGCACATAAACATAATGATCAGAGGAAGTCTTCTTGAAGCCTTGTTATTTCATAACTGAATCAAACTTCCTGTACCATTACCTTAGAGCTTGTTTCAAACATATAAGCTCTTCCTTAATCTGCAAACATAATCCTCTTTCCCTTTGACTATGAAGCCTTCTAGCTGCTCCATATATATCTCTTCATCCAAATTACTATGAAGAAAAGCAGTCTTAACATCCATTTAATCAATCTCCATATCAAGGTGTTCTACCAAACCCAACATAACTTGAATAGATGACATCTTTACTACTAGATAAAAGATTTCTTCAAAATTAACTCATTTCTTTTAACAAAGCCCTTATAACCAATCTAGCTTTGTACCATGGAACTGAAGTACCATCTTTATGTTTGAATTTAAAAATGCATCAGTTCTTCAAAGCTTGTCGGTTGTTAGGGAATTTAACCAGATCATATGTGAGATTGTCATAAAGCGATTCCATCTCATCTTCCATTGCTTCAAACCACTTATCATTCTGCTTACTATCCATGGTTTCCTAAAAAATTTTCTGGTTCTCCCCCTTCAGAGATAAGTAGATACTCCCTAAGAGAATAGCGTGATAAAGGTCTCCTCTCTCTAACATATCTTCTAAGAGAAGTCTCTAGAGCCTCTGTAGGTGTTGGTTGCTGATCCATTGCAACATCATATACTGAGCATCAAACAGTGTCTACACTTTGTTGATCATTTTTCACTTAATCACCATCTTCACTATTATCTTGAACATCATGACCTTGACAGTCATTTCCAACTACATTCGGGGTACCATTTATAGAAACTGGCTCAACATCAACCAAGCAATCACTGCTCTAAGAATCTCTTCCCTCTGCCTTCTCAAAAGCCTCAATATTTTGGTCTTCAAAAAATACTACATCACGACTTCTGACAAGTTTCTTCTCAATTGGATCATACAATCGATAACCAAACTCATCCTGACCATAACTAATAAAGATACATTGTCGGGTCTTAAAATCCAATTTCAACCTCTCATTTTTAGGAACATGCACAAATGCTTTGCAACCAAAAACTCTCAAGTGATCATAGGAAACATCCTTGTCAAACTAAACTCTATCAGGAACATCATCATCCAAAACTACAGTGGGTGAAAAAATGATAACATTAGCAACTGTGCAAAACGCTTCAACCCAAAACGAATTTGGCAACTTTGCTTCTGCAAGTAAACATCTAACCCTCTTCGTTACAGTTATGCTCATCTTTTCTGCTCAACCATTCAACTGAGGAGTTTTGGGAGGAGTTTTTTGATGTCTAATACCTTGCTCTCTACAATAGTTATCACATGGTCCACAGTATTCACCACCGTTATTAGAGTAGATGCATTTCAATTTCTTGCCAGTTTGTCTTTCAAAAGGCATGAAATTCTTTAAATTTCTCAAAAACCTGATCTTTGGTCTTTAAACTATAGACCGAAAGTTTCCTAGAATGATCATCAATAAATGTCATAAAATACAATGCACCACCATGTGATCTTACCTTCAAAGGACCACAAACATCTGAGTAAACCAATTCTAGTAAATCAGACTTTCTTAAAGAAGGATGACTGTTGGACCCCAAACTTTTCTTGAAAGTTAGAACTATTACATGAGAAATTTTTGGCGATTAGTTATGTGTAAAAAAGAAGTATTCTTAAATTTGAGATGAAGTAGAAAGGTTAGTTAGGACAAGATGGGTTATATGTGAAATATTGGAAGTTATAAGTTGAAACATGTTCATTGAGTATGCTTCGGTGTTTTAGTCATAACTTTTTCTCTAGTTATCCAAATGTGATGATTCTTGATTTGGATTAAACTGTAGAAGTAGGGCTACTTTTGTCTGATGAAATCGAGTTTTAATTCAGTTCTAATAATATCAATTTTTGGATGGAAGTTGAGCACAAAATATTGTTTCAGTATAAGAATAGTTCGAAAATGTTTATGGTATAACTTTCAGATTTCTGAACCAAATTGAATGATTTTGGTGTCATTAGAAAATTAAGACAATGAGGAGCATTTTTGAGAAGGAAGTGTTATCAAATTCATTTTGGATTTTTGAAGGATTTAGTTAAGCAGTTAGAAGTATAAGATGTTAGTTTTAAAGACAAAGGAGAGCATAATAGGAAGGACAAGATAAATGAAGTGCAAAATGGGGAAAGACAATTAAATTGTCATCTTAAAATAAGAAGAAGAAGGGAAAAACGTGGAGAGAAGAGAGAAGTGTCGTGATAAGCCAAAGAGAGAAGAAAAAATGTAAAAGAAGAGGAAAAGAGAGAGAGTTCGTGAGAGAGTGTAAAAGAAGACGGAAAGAAGAAGAAAAGAAGAGGAAACATCTTGTTAAGGTAAGCTCTATGCTATTTTCTTCTTGTTTGGTTTGAGAAAGGAAGTAGAAAAATGACTTTTTGTGTTGGGAATGAATGGAGAAAGAAGATGATTTAAGAGAACCCATCTTGATTTTGGATTTCTAAGCTAGGGTTTTGGTTTTTCTAGCTTAAATGGACCATGGTTAGGTTATGTTTGAGCCTAATTTGTGTTTACTTCATTTGTTGTGATTTTGAAGTTTTAGGGATTTTTATTGAATTGGATTTGAATGGGAGATTGGTTTGTTTTAGGGAAATCAAGAAAACCTATTCAAGAGCAAGAGGAAGGGTACAATTGAGTTTAGATTTTCAACCGAAATAAGGTGGGTAATTTGTTTATAGTTATTGTGTAATGATCAAAATGCCTTGTATGTGTATTGTGTGTTGAAATGGCTTGCTTTGAAATGTTATGATGTGGAAATTGCATTATGATGTATGACATTTGATAAAATTAAATTGTGAGTATGATTATGTTATGCCTTGGAATTGTATCATGGCATTTTGATTAAATGGAAAAAAGAAAAATCATGAGAATATAAACTTGTGATTGATTGAATTGAGCATGAGATTTGATTGTGTTTGGGCGAGAGAGGAACCGTTTTGTAGTCACGTGCACGTCGTCATAAAGCCTTCTCCCAACTGCCCGCTTGTGGCCCATGAGATCCGAAAAGTGGACTAGTTTCGTTCACGGAGTAAACTTCAGTTTCTCTGTTTTGTTCCATGAAACCCTCAAGTCATTTGTTTGTGCATTTTCATTTTGATATGTTAAGTATGATGCAATTTGTGTATTAAGCTTCGATGATAAATTACATCCAATATGTTTTATGTGATGAAGTATTGATTTATGAGTTATGAATGTTGAACTTACATTGTTGGATCAAGATAAGATGAGTATGCTTATATGAATAGATGCATTTATGTTTGATTGTGTGACTCATTGCCAATGACTATAAATATATTAGCCACTGAGCTGTGTAGCTCAACCCATCATTTTCCTTCCTCAGGTGTAGAAAGAGAAGATTAGCGATCCTTGCAAGGCAATTGGACAAACTTCGAGATAGTTAGCTTTTGTACTAAGCTAGTTTGAACACCTTTGTATAGCTTATTAAGCATGCCAAAGATTGAGCATTCGTTTGTATTTGTTTTAAGTTTGTGATGTGTATATCAATATGTAAATAAAGCTTGTTCAAATATTTACGTTGCTTAGTAATGAGAAAGTGAATTTGAGGATTTCCTTTTGGTGTATGATTTTATCATTTTACAAGTTGAGTATGATCGTCGTGGGAGTGGAATGTTTGTATGCATAGGCTTCTTTGTTGAGATTGCAAATTGTTGCTTACTCTAGAATAACATGTTAGAAAGGTTTTATGGATCATTTGAGGTAGGATTCAAGAGTTTAACGAAAGGTATTTAGTAGTTGAATTTGAAGGATCGCAATATGCAGCGGAAATAAAAATTGCAATCATATACTATCTATTGCATTTAAGAATCATACTTATAATCAGAACAGGTAAATGATAAATACCTGGAATTCGTGAGAATTAATCGATACTAAACTTTGAAACTACGAAGTCTCTATGTGCTCCACACCGAGAAATATATCTCGCTTTTAACACTTGATATGGCTATGGATAAATTTGAAGAACTCCTTCTTCAGTAATAGAACAAAACAATTTTGTCTCTATTTCTCTTGTTTTCTTTTTCGTACAAATAAAAAAAACAATGAATATTTCTATATCTTTGTTTTCCTTCTAACGTACATAAACAAAGAATATCTTTATATTCAAACTCTTGTTTTTGATTACTCTCACCGCACAAAAACGAAAGTCTCACTTTTCTCTTCACTGTTATTCATACATATATCGTCACTGTTTGTTCACGTATGAAACAACAACTTTCAGAAAAACTCTCTTTTCTTTTGTTTTTCATGCACGTATCTTAGAAACGAAAATTAAAGAACACTAATTGTATCCATGCTATCTTCTTTTTCTGTAACTATTACAACCTCCCATTGTAACCATTACAACGTTACATACTTCTTGTATGGTTGCAACGTTTCCTTTTTTCTTTTAAAATAAAATAAAACTATTTATTTTATTATTATTTCTAAAATGAAATAAAATAAAACTATTTTATTTTATTCATTTATTTTGTGCAAGAGAAAATTCCAATATTAACTATATTTTTTGTGCTAGCAAAAAATATAATAATATGTCATATAGATTATTTAATAAATTATCTCATAATAAATTAAATAATC
>JANZLC010000003.1:11867116-11881511 GCA_026413385.1 Erythroxylum gracilipes
TAGTAGTGGATTGATATGAAGAGATATTGCATTTTGCAAGCTTTCATAGGTGTAGAAATTGTGTTCTAAACTCAAAGTAAAAACTGCATCGATCTAGGTAGAATTAGCCAAATTTGTCTTCATGAAAGTTGTAGTTTATCTTTCTAGCTTTCCAACAATATAAAGTACGAAATTTTTAGATATCGGAGTTGGAAGTTGTGATGCTGTATAGGATGGATATTCGGGACAGCTACATTCATTTAAAATTTTAACCCTTTTAGAGGCCAAATATCCTTTTGGAGTCTTCATAGAAGTTGTAGCTCTAAAAGTCTTCTTCGAATTGGTATTTAAATGACCTTAATCCGATATTTGTAGTGAAAGTTATACTATTTTTACTATTACAAGTCGAAAGAAGAAAAGTAGGGAAGAGTCGCGACTTCGTAGCCGCTCTCGTGCAATTCGCGATCTTGCATTTGCAGGATCGCGACCCGCCGGTCTTCCCCCTCTAACCCGAACATGTTTTACTATTTTGGCCATAATTTTGTCGTCCGACCTCCAAATGACCTGATTTTTAAAGCATTGGATTCCTAACACATTCCTTTATCTTTCCATGCAATGCAAGTGGTGATTTGGGTGTCTGACTAGTGTGGGCTCGCTCCTTGTGGTTTAGGATATTATGAGAATGAGGATGAAACGATGAGGACTAAAGAGATTTCATGGAAATAACCCTATAGGAAATACGCTCACGTCTCACGCTTTATGACTCTGGAATGATTGTTGGGCTTCAAAAATGAGGCCCAACAATGACTCTTAAAAGAAACTCTTCTTTGTTTCCCAGCCAAGCAGTGAACACATTTGTTCAACCTAGCTTCCTTAACCCCTTGAATTAATTTTTTCTTGGCCAAACAATTAATCCCTTTCTCACTGATATGACTTAGTCTTCTATGCCATAATTCTGATATAGTATCACTCTCAACCATATTCACTGAGCCTTCATAAATAGAACCTTGCAACATGTACAAGTTAGAGGATTTGTTACCTCAAGCTATAACCATTGAACCTTTTGTAAGTTTCCAATGTCCATTATTAAAGACATTGCAATAACCATCTTTATCAAGTTTTCCTGTAGATATCAAATTCAAGCGAATTCCTAGTGCATGTTTGACATTTTAAAGAACTAACCTTGAATCATTGTTAGTTTCCAAACAACTATTCCAAAGCCAATCACACTTATCTTGCTATTGTTTCCCATCTTCAATATCCCAAAATCTCCAAGAGTATAAGAAGTGAAGAATTCCTTTCTTAGCGTGACATGATAAGAAGCACCAGTATCTACAACCCTATTAGTCTCATGACATACCCAATTGATGACATTTTCATCATAAGCAGAATGGAGAAAACCATTAACAACACTAGCGACACAATTCTGATCAACACTATCCTTCTTTTCCTGTCTCATTTTATTTTTTTGCTTAAAGCAAGATTTTTTAATATGCCCTTCCTTACCACAATAATCACATACAAAATTTTTATACTTAGACCTTGACTTACTTATACTTTTCTCGTTACCTTTCTAACCTTTGAATTTGTTTCTCCTCCTCTCTTTTGTAATCAAAACATCAAATTGTAAATATGATGTAGAAGAGCCCTGAGATCTTCTCACTTCCTCATTCAAAACACGACTCGTCACATATTTCATGGTTCCCACATGATTAAGAGCATAGTTGGTTAGTGAAACACGAAATGTTTCCCAAGAATCAGGTAAAGTATTAAGCAACCAAAGTCCCTATATCTTATCATCAAATCTTATACCAATTATGGACGGTTGATCAATAACACCCTGAAAATCATTCAAATAATCAGAAATAGCATTGCCCTCCTTATATTTCAAGTTCATCTACTGCTTGAGTAAAAATAATTTGTTATTTCTTATCGTCGATGTATAAAGTTGCTCAAGCCTATCCCATAAAGTTTTGGCAAGTGTATCCTTAACAATGAGATTAAGAACATTATCTTCTACCCATTGTCTAATAAAACCACATACTTGCTGATGTTCAAATTCCCAGTCTTCATCAGACATAGACTCAAGTTTATTAGTGGCAAACACAAGCAAATGCATCTTTTTCACAAATAACAAATCTTTCATCTTACTCTTCCATTTGTGGTAATTAGCTCCATTCAAGTAAACCATTCTACTAGTATTAACCTCCATCATTCAAATAGACCAAAAGGATTAAATCAGCCAATGCTCTGATACCACTATATTGGGAAAAACTCGGTATTACTAAATTATACGGAAGTGTAAATAATATACCAAAACTTCCCAAATCTATTTAAATAATAGGAGTAAATAAATACCAGCAAAAATTCGCCAACAATAATAGCAAATCAAACACAAGTAACGAGATGCTCCCAAACCTCAGCAAATCATATAGAAAGGGACCCACGACCCAGCAGGTTGGACTACTATGTTGGTGTAGATTGCGCATAATGAGATGCTCCCAAACCTCAGCGAGAAGCGTAGCTTTAGAACTTCTTTAGATGAACTCATAGTGGTAAAATGACTGAGATTTCTTTTATACCACAAGTGGTAGACACAAAGACCTAGAACAACATAGTGGATCATCTGGCCAGTTGTCGTATATGCATTCTGATTGGATAGGCGTGAGAGGATATCAGGAGAGCCATTAACATTTCATGGTGATATATTTCTAGATATCACTATTGAAGGAGCATTTGAAAAAGAGATGGTTCTGTGTTTCGTCATGTAGCAAGCACATCGGACAAGATTTATCAACTTACATGAAGGGCATACGATCTGTGGTACTTAGTTTGTTTTTAATAGCTAACCAGAGGATAAATGAGATGCATGGTGTAAGGGACTTACTCCACACGATGTGAAACCAGTCAACTATGGGATTGTGAATTCTTAACAGTTGTTGAATCTCATCGATGGTGATACTGTGAATAGATTTGTCCTTCCAGTAGAATGTATTGTGTGTGCTCTGGTTAAGGGGTTGAGCAGGTTAAAGATGTTGTAATCGAAGAGAAAAGTGTCAGTCGCTGTTGTGGACCAGGGGGTGCAGTCTGGTGTGAAGTGGAAGTATGTGAGTTCCTAATCAATGTAGAGAGTGGATTAGTGGTCTTTGGTTGGACCAATTGTCATACCAGAAGGTGATTAACTGACCATCCCTTATTTCGCAAGACATCTCCTATTGTACTCTATCTTGGAGCTATATGAGTTGATTTAGAAAATCTGGATGCGATGGATGTTTGGGAATAGCCCATATACTTGTTCGTTGTAGGAAATAAACGTGTAACCATTTAAGCCAGAGAGAGGTTTTGTCAATCAAAATCCACCTGAACAACTTGAGTAGTAAGGCTTGATTAGTAGTTTTGATGGGGCATAAATTAAGTCCACCTTCCTCCTTCGATAAACATAAGTCAGACCATTTAACCTTTGCCATGCCGGATGATCCATTCGGATGGCTCCATAAGAACTTCTTGAATATTCTTTCAATTGATTTGATGATCCTTGCCAATTGGTTGAAGAGAGAGTTGCAGATGAAACACATTCACGCAGCCAGGTGATAAATTGAGCTGGAAATCATATGCTGCTAACATTTTCCATAAGAATGCCTAACTAATACTGTCAAAAGCTCTAGGGAAGTCAATCTTCAAGGTACAGTTAGGTGAGCTGCGTATTATAGAGTAGCCCTTTAACAATTCTTGGACGATGAGTATATTGTCTTTGATGTTTCGATCTTTCAAGAATGCTCCTTGGTTATCACTGATCAAGGGAGCTATGGCTATCTTCAACCGATTGGCAAGGATCTTGGAGATTGTTTTATAAATAAAGTTGGTGCTAGATATAGGTCGGTAATCCTTAAAAGTAGAAGAGTGAGGAACCTTAGGGATTAAACACAAGAAGGTGTGGTTAAGTTCCTTAAGTAGAGAGTTGTTGTAGAAGAAATTCTTTGATTGCACTCTTCGATTGTAGGCCACAAATGCTAGAAAAAAATAACCATTGAGGCCATCAAGTCCTGGAGCTTTCTGAGGATTCAAACAAAAAATATCACTTCAATCTCAGCATCCTCCACAGGCTTGGTTAAATTAGCAATCTCAGCAGGGGTGATTTGGGCTAGGTTGAGATGATTTAAATTTGTTTGGGATGCAGTTGATAAGTTAGACATACCAAGTAGAGTAGTTAAGTATTTAACTACATCAGCTTGTATTTCCTGGGGGTTGTGTAGAGGGATTCCCTCTCTGGAGGTGATTGAATAGATTTTGTTATGATTTTCCTAGCTAGAATTGTGTTGAAGAAGAATTGAGTGCATTTATCACCGTCTTTGAGCCAATTAACGTGAGCTCGTTGCCGGAGGACCGAGGAGTGATTTTTCACAGCTTGCAATTGTTTGGAGAGAGTTATTTTTTTCAACATCATGCAGTGTTTGATCAGAAGGTGTGACGGCTAGTTGTTGTTGGATACGATTGAGTGCAGTTCTAATGAAGGTAACAACGGAAGCGATAGCTCCTTTGGTAGTGTTCAACAGCTTGAGCTTAGCTTTAATGGTTTTCAATTTTTGTAGACAAGCAAATTGTTTGATCCCTACAACATAAGTCTCTACCCCTTTCCTGCAAGCCTCATTGAATCCGGGTTCATGAGCAAGAAAATTGTTGAATCTAAATAGATGTTATTGTATAATTTGCTAGAATAGGTTCTAAATGGCGATGGGGTGTGATCTGAAAACAATGAATCTTTGAAAGTAGCAACGCTATGGGAAAATTGGTGCATCCAAAGATCGTTAACAAGAGCTCTGTAAAGTTTCTTTTTAATAAACTAATTTGAACCTTTTTTATTTATGTAGAAGTGACCCACTTGTTTGAGATTTGTTACGGCGATGTGTTCAACGCAGTCTTTGAAGTCTGTTGAGAAGTTTCAGAGGCTAAAACTCCACACTAAGGACCAAATATATATACACGACACTATGTCTGCATTCATTAGCGTATTTACACATACCAAATATAGTACACAAGCATACATCACCATGGAATTACGGGTAGATTGTCCGCAGCATTAAATGAGACTGGAATTATAGCAGTAAGTGGGTATTTGATGAGCACCTATTAGGTATATCTAAATCAATTAAAATTTATAAGAAAAGAACAGTAAACCAACTTAGGATGCAAGTATTGGTAGCCTGCTAATTGTAGTTCCATATGCTCACCCTGTAACCTTTTTTTCTTCTTTTGGACCATCCATTACAACTTAATTACAAACGTAATCACTTTAATTAGGTATCCTAGACATACCTACTCTTCTTTTCCTATAGTAGATCGAAAGGGAATTAAATATCTCTTAATAAAAAAGTGATATAAAGGATTGCCGCTGAATTATTAAACCACAGATCTACAAAAAAACTAGCATGCCCTCGTACCTGTAAATGTTGATATTGTACATGGGTAGGCAGGATTTTTCATTCGGACTTGCCAAGTTTATTACTGGGATTGATCAAATTCAGTAAGATACTAAAAAATTTGCATTCCTAACCACTCTAAATAGTAGTGGACCTATAGATCAAATATCACCAGATTGGTAAAAAGGACCTGCAGAAACCCAACTGGCATTAGCAAGTAAGTGTATGCAAACAAGAGTTACGAGGCAGAAATGTCTTTTCACATCTCAGTTCATACTTTGAAGTAGGGTACCTGCGGTCCTCGACCTGGACTCGATACACGATCTGAAATGGTAGGAACGCAGAAAAGTTTTCAGCGGTTGGTTAGAATTAGCGTTTCCACATTATTGCTTTTGTTCTTACGGTTCTCCAGTCCGGCGTAAGTGAAATCTCAACTGTCATTAGGACGTTCATTAGTTAAGTAGTGTCAAAAAACAACAAATGGAGATGTTAAAAGTTTCATTATCAAATGGACGAGACATCTTTCTTTCACTGGGGGGAGAATATTTGAAAGCCTATGAGCCGCTCCTTTCTTCATGATTGGCTTGAATTTAGAAACAAACACGTTAAATGCGCTACAACGGACACAAAGGGAGAGATTTCTGAAATAAATTTAAAAGAACAGTCTCAAACGGACAATATAATCCTTATTCTCATACGTATTTAATGTATATTTCAGGTCCCGTTATCGCTTCAAGTGATTCTATTTGGTTCTTTTCAATTTTCCAAGAAAAATTTTACACACGTAAATACAATGGTTAAGTCATAGACTTGATAAACTTTTACATGAAGTGTTTGAAGTCCTCGTACGTAAGCCAAACTTTATTCACGTTATGCTATGAATTAGTGTTTATTCGCAGCGCCTCTTACTAAGCTCGTAGAACAATATCCTATATGCCTCTCAATTATATTCATAAAATTGTCGTAAAAAGCGCCATCAAAATAGCAAGATAAAAAGGAAAAAGGTGACCCACATATTTCAAGCCAGCAGCCCACATGAGCAAAAACTGGCACTTAAGATCGTTCTAGCCATGACATATAATGGAAGATCCACACGTTTGTTAGGCTAACATTGCCAGAGTTAGCATCATCACTATTCACTAACAAGTAACGAAAATTCTGTGGCATGAAATGTCCCCGTGGGTTCTTCAACTTTGCTTACTTAACAATGTTTCAAACCTATTGCTCTCCACTAGATTGATTGAAGTGCGACAAACCATCAACTTGGGGGTTATTGCAATAATAGAATTACCTTGCTTGAAGCATGCTATTGATTTGAAAAAAAGATAACTTGATTGAAAATGTTTTGGATAAAGTTGTGATAATTTTTCAATTTATTAACTATATCCAATATTGTTTCATTTATTTTAAGATTAATTATAATTTTATTTATTGTTCACATATGAAATTAGATATTGTTGATATCGATAACCTTGATGTTTCAAACTGTGTGACTTCATTGTTGAAACAAAACACCAAGGATCGCTGATATAAGTTGCATCAAATTTATAAATCTTTTTCTTCTGATGTGGAGGTAGGAAGACATATTCTAAAACGAATGTCTCAAGAAAATTGGAATAATTTGTGTAATTATTGGACTTCTCCCAAAGTTCAAGTTTGTTTTCTTTCCCTTCATATTTGTTTCCATTGTTCTTGTTAAATGATTTAATGACTACCCAATTTGTTTCTTTATTTAGGAAAAATGTGAGAAGGCAAAGGTCAATAGAGGAAAAATGAAAATATCTCACAATCAAGGGTCCTAATCATTTGTAGTCTTCTAAAATGAATATGTAAGATCTTTATTTACAAGTTATAATTATATCAATAAACATTATATTATTTATTGTGCCTTTTATTTTTCTTTTATAAAATAGAGTGAGAAAAAACTACATGGACAAAAGTGTGATATGATTGTACTATACAAAGTCATTCATTATAAGGAAGATCATAGGTGGATGTCAAAAGAAGCAGAAACTAACTACGTAAGTATAAAAATTTGTTTAAATTTTAAGTTTATTATTTATATAGTACTAACTAATAATATTTGCATTGAATAGTGGTGTAGCGCCCAAATACCCCCTAGGAGGATATATGGATGCCACACAAGACAGTAAAAACAAACCAAAACATTTCGCAGAAGCATAACATTCAAAATCTTCCATTGGAAGCAATTCAGAACAAACATACATCATATTATACGCTGAACTTAAAACAAACTTGTTTCAAGCCATGCATAAATTATAACAAAAACTTACAACAATTCAGAATCATACATTTTATATATACGAGCCAAAATAAACTGAAAATACATTTTTGACAAAACAAAACTCAGACTCCATTGGCCATTGCGGTTAACTTGTCACTGTCCTTAAGTCCTTCTCTCTGAACTTACACGGGACAAATCTACCATGCTAAACATATAGCTTAGTGAGTAATAACTAATCTATACATAAACTGACAACTAATTATACAGAATCATGATATAACAGAAGCATGCATTAGCAATTTATCGAAACGAACAATTCAAACATAATGTATCTCAGAACAGATTGTACAGAAAATAGAATTGAATATCAAAAGAGGATATAAACCCTTCAGAATCAGAACATAATATTTTGTTTAGATCAAAAATCAAACATATTTTAGAATACAAAAAAATAGATGACTGCTAAATCTATTTACGGAAGATGGTAACAAGACTTATACAGAAAAGACCGAGGCTCGACACCGAAGTGTCAATAACAGAAGATACCGAAGTGTCGACACTGAAGTATCAATAGTAGAAGACACCAAAGTGTCAATAACAGAAGACACCAAAGTGTCACAGAAGACATCGAAGTCTCGACACTGAAGTGTCAATAGCAGAAGACACCAAAGTGTTACAGAAGCAGCTACAGACCCTTCTATGCATGCCTATTTACCCACAACTAGAACTTGATAGATTCAAAGACAAAAATGTCTAAAATTCAATTCATATATCAATCAATGTTTTTAAACCATGTATTCAAGCATATCACATTCTTACGGCTTTGCAAATCATTCAATGTTTCAAATCAATAGTAAACCAAACAGTTAAAGCAAACTATCAAAATTTACTCATTGAATTACTTACAAAATTGACCATCTAAATTACTTATAATTACTCAAGGATTACTTACAAAAATTACCGTCTAAATTACTTACAATTACTCAAGGATTACATACAAAAATTACAGTCTAAATTACTTACAATTACTCCCTGTTTGCTTATTGCCTCGAAGTCCTGGCAATATCTAGAAGTGGTCGGTCTATGCGTTCCTCTATAACATTTAATACAATCACATATCACTATTGTGCACGATATGAATTCACTAATGCACATTCATGTATACTGAATATGTATGATGCATGTTCATGACAAATTCCAAATTTCTTATCCTTAATCTTGTCACATAATTAATCAGGGGAAACCATACTCAATTCCTCAATCCAAATTATTTCACAACCAACTTTCAGGTCCACTTTGCTCAATTATTCTCATCAAGAAGGTGAGGTAATTAGGTAATACTTCCTTATAGAAAGTTTTTCCTCTTTGTCTTAGGTTTCTAATGATACCAATTTCATCCAATTTAGTTTAGTATATTGCAAGTTATACTCAAAAGATTGTAGACTATTCTTAAGCTTCAGTAGAATTCTTATCTCAACTTCCAATCAGATTCTGAAATTGTTAGAGGCAGAATTAGAATTTAATCTCTTCATAAAATTTGTAGCCTTATGTCTCTAGTTTAATTATAATTAATAATCATCTCTCTGAGGTCCACAGATCAAGATATAGTCCAATTACCAAAGTATGTTCAGTAAAAATCATCCCAGTTATCATACTTCATCACAGTCACATTTCCATCTTAAATTCATCAAACAACCCACTTCAGAAGTCCTAATTTTTGGTGGAGGTGAAGATCAATGTCTTATGAGTCCATTAGTTCAATTTTCAAGTGATTTAGAGGTTGGATGGCAAAGTTATAGCAAAAAGAGTCAGAACTATTCAGTATTAGAAAGTTTGATTTTTGCACTACCACCTTCTAGTGTAGAATGACGATTTTTGCACGTAATTCTCCTTTTCAAAAACACTCCTCCATCTTCTTCCTCTCTTCTACTTAATTCCTCATCACGAACTTATACTCTTACATTTACTCAATGTTGGTGACTTTTAGCACTTTAATTATTTGAGTGATAATCTTCTGGATTAATATTCAACATGTCCTTATTCTATCAAATGCACTTGACCATCTTATTACCTTCCCATAAATCTTATTCTCAGGAGTTTAATCTTGTTTTATTTTTTCAAGTCTTGTGGTACCCTTCTTGCGATTTGGTGAAGCTATCTCTGGTGGGCCTCATTTTCCATTGACATCTGATGCTTTGAAGAAGGTTTTGACTGGCCAGGCTTCACATGATGTCATATTAAGTATTGCACATGCGGTAGGTAGCCAATTCGAGGGAATTTAAGTATTGAGATTTTGTGTATGCAGTTGCCTTGCTGCTTCAGGTAGTTAGTGCCTACTTTTCTATGCCTATTTGTGTTCATAGTCGGTAGCATAGCTACTTATATGCATTATTGGCTGAGAAATTTAAGAATGAGATGATGCAGAGCCATGAGAAATATATATCTGAGTATAGTACTATGCAGAGCAGCAAAAGAAATTGCAACTTAAATTCATGATGAGACCAGACCTATTAGAAATGTCAGGAGTCAGTGCACCTTGTTTTCACTTAATCGGCATATTTGTGATTTCTCTTTTTGAATAAACTTGTTATCTCCATTGCTAGTATAAGAATGCTGTGGTATACTATTGCATGCCCTGTGCAATATAACGAACTTCCATCGATTAACAGGGGATGATCCCCCTGCCCTCTGAACTTCCTATTCTCTTAAAGCACCTAAACATTATTATCCTATACCAAATTTCTGGTTGTGATGAAGTGGTCTGAAAATGAAATAGAGAAACTGAAGATGTCTTTGTGGGAACTTTTAACATGGAAAACACTTTTTTGGTGGGAAACACCTCGTCCACCCAAAACACAACTGCCCAACACCTAAATTCTTGTACTTTATAGTGCAGTTTATTGTCCTCAGAAATATAAATTAATGCTGAACTAAATGGATATATGCAAGTCTTATTCCTGGTGTTGGATGTTAGAAAAACTTAAGATTAGGAATAAATCTATGCAACTTCAGTGTCTTGCATCAGTATAGCTTGGGCCTTCAATTTTCTTCTTTAAGTCCACTTCTCTGCAAATTGATAGATAAATAAGATGACAAAGAAATGGCAAGGTTGCAGTGAATTTTCAAGTGATATTGCATATTCCTCATTTTTTATCTGTGTATTAACCTATATTGCAAACTGTAACCTTAATGGTTGTATCGAAGAGTACAGAAGCCTGTCGCTATGGCCTAACCAAGATAATTTGTGTCGGGATAAGGTGATCTTATGGCATGGCAATAATCTTGCAGTTGTTAGGATGGCTTGTAGCGGGACCCTTCATCCTTTCTGCTCTATACATAATATCCTTGCCATGTTTCAAGATCTTGGTTCGCAAGTTCAGCACTGTTATATCAAGCCCAAAGAATTCTCATGCAGAAATCAGGCTTAAGGTGAGAGATGTTTAATTAAATGGAGCCCCCTTAGGCTTTCTTATGCTACTGACAAGGAAGATGATTGATTGACATAGTAATTGTTTATGTATATACAACTTGCTGAAAATGATTTTGTACATAAATGTCATGCCTTGACAGGAGTATGTTTTAGAATACTTTTGTATATTTTCCCTGCTCATGAAAGAGGAAAGAAAGCTCTTGATTAACTTGATCAACTTTTTATATTGGAAGTATGAACTCTGGACTGCAATTCATTCAGTTGACGATTAATATTTGCTGGGGGCTCAACTAACCTCAAATTCTAGGACAGTTTTCAACTCTATGGGAAGGTAGTTTTCAACATGCTTACATTGTGTATGTATGTCTCTAGTTTTGTGAGGTTTCTATAGAACTCTCGGGGCTTGGCATTCTCAATCTATCATGGCTTAAACACGTGCCATAAAAGCCAAGAGCAATGCAGTCACTAGAGCTATAATACTTCTTTACACACCGTTTGGTTACCGTCCTCGGACGTGAGGACGGATGACGAGGACACAAAAGTTCTGTCTTCGACGTGTTTGCTTACCGAGGACAGAAATTTTTGTTCCGTCCTCAGAGGACGAGGACAGAAATTTTTGGTCCTCTCGAAACTGAGGTACAAAAATTCTTATCCTATGGACAAAAATGAGAAATGACCGATATACCCTCTCATATTCACAAACCTAACACCAATAATCATATTAATTAATATTAATTAATAATATGAATTAATAATATTATTAATTAATATTGTTAATTATTATTATTATTTATTAATATTAATTAATAATATTTACAAAAGAGGAGAGATATTGAAGAGTTGTATGTGGCTTCAGTTGTGCCCTCTAAGTTTACAAACTTAAACTTATATAGACTTCTGAGAATAATTGAAGGTTAGTAGGATAATTATCCCGGGTGCTCATTGGGCCCCATTGCGAATAATTCAATCCTCTTTCCAGCAATGATTCTTTGTCCTAAGGTGGAATTATTAGTTCCACTACACACAGTGAACGACAAGTGTTCGTTCATAAATGAAAGACACATTTAGTGGATAAAACAGTTAATCCACTTACTAATATTTTATACAAAGTAGGACAGATGTCCGACAGAAGGAGCTAAGATTCTCCTTTTCTTTTGTCAGATATGACTCATCTGACTCATGCTTTTGCCATTTTCTAAGATTCCTTCTTAGCTGACCACCTTTGTTGGATGTGTCTCTGGTGTGATGGTAGTGCTCGTATCACGGGTCTCATTGATCTTGTGCCTGCTATCCATTCTTCTTCTTCTTCTGTAGTCCGATAATATCTTGGATTTCTTCTTTCTTCATCAGACTGATTTTGATAGGCACAGGCTATTCCTTTTCGTTGCGTATGAAGATTTGGTTGCATAACTTCTTCAGATATTAATTCTTCTGCTTCTCCTTGAAGTTCTGCTATTGTTCTGTTTAATTCTTCTACTTCATGCTGCAACTGGATAATTGTTTGTTGATGAAGTTCAGCCATTGGTCTTTCTCGTGGTTCCTTTTCAACGAATATTTCTTCATCGATGTCAATGTGGTGCATTAAATATTCCAACGCATCTTGAAAGGCATAAAAACCTTTGTATTTTGGCTTGTTGATCACAACTATTTTCTTGATCAGCGTTGAATAATAACAATAAATTCCACGATCTGGTCCATTAATCAATGCATAATAAGAGAAATTTTTACCCATGGGAGGCTGCATAATTTTGCTGAAATAATATTGTAATGCACAGCAAGCGTTCTGCTTTTGTCTGCTGCTATTAGCCTTCCATATTGCATCGAGGAGACATTTTTGATTTTCATCCAGTGGGAGATTGTCCAGAGGTCTGTATGCTTTTGGATCTTTTGAATCAGAGATCGGTAACTGAGTTTTACCAAAGCGGCAAAACCTTTCTTCCTCTTTTCTCGGGGAGGACCGTTTCTTTAGTGTATGATCTATTACCTGTTCTAGAGGAAGGTATCCTGCAAGTTTTTCTTTAGCAGGTTTAGAAGACATACCTTTCTCTTTTCTTCCGTGATGTACAGTTCTTCTATGGCTTGTGGCAGATTCTTCAGAACTTGAGTCTGAACTTTGTTTAGAGCTTTTCTTGAACTGTCGCTTGTATAGATCATTGAGGGATAAATATGATTTTTCATACTTATTACCTCTTGGTTCTTCTCTTACGATTCCTTTATCCTTTCGTTCCATACTACTTTGAGTACGATTCTGAATAATTGATCTGCTAAGAGGTTCTTTTTGTCGTCGATGTGTTCGAAGACAATTCTGACTCCAGTGCCTGTTATATAGTCTACAAACTTGATCCACCTGACACGTGATGACTTGTTCTGTGATTGCTTGTTGTAGAAGCTAATAATGGCTTGACAGTCAGTTCGTAAGGTTATTTCTTTTTGATCCAAATAATGGATCTTTAATGAGTGGAGTGTGTTGATACACGCACTGAGTTCTGCGTCAATTGTTGATTGAATGCAGTCAAATTTTTCACTAGTGTATGCGAAGACTTTTTCTTCACTTCTAGAACACTCCTTATTTCTTTTCCACTTGGCAATACCACCCCATCCTTCCATACATCCGTCGGTTTCCAGAATGATGTAGGATCCAGCTGGAGGTAATTCCATGTCGGGTAGACTGTGGATTATTTGTTTGATTCTTTTGGCTATGTCCCAGTCCATGCTATTCATTCTTTTGTCTGCGTTAGGAGCAGTTTTATTATACAACGGTCCAACTAATATTCCAAGATTTGGAATATAGCTGCGTGCATAATTTAATATTCCTAACCAAGACCTTAAGCCTTTCTTTTCTTTGAGCTGTTCATCAGGAAATTCAGATAATTTCTTGATGATATGCTGCTGTAGCTTTATCTTTCTGTTGCCAATAGTGGCACCGAGGAACTCAATCTCAGCAGTTCCTATAGTCATTTTTTCTTTTGATAAAACTAATCCATTTCTTTTGCAAATATCAAAGAATATCTGCAAGTGCTTTTTATGGTCTGCTTCTGTATTTGAGAAGATTAGTATATCATCAATATATGTCGCGATATACTCTTCATGCCCTTTGAAGCAGTAGTCCATTTTTCTTTGGAAGATTGATGGTGCATTCTTCAACCCAAATGGCATAACTAACCATTCGTATAAGCCGTCAGGAACAATGAAAGCTGTCCAGGGAATCGAGCTTTCTTCCATAGCAATTTGGTGGAATCCACTTTTGAGATCAAATTTGCTATAGATTCTGCTGTTTCCTATCCTTTTTATGATAGTGTTGATTCCTGGTAATGAATATTGATC
>JANZLC010000003.1:11907705-11929238 GCA_026413385.1 Erythroxylum gracilipes
AGTCCGAAGTTTCATTAAACCAATGTACCCGGAAAATGCCATGAATGCATGCCAAAATACTGAAGCACAAGTACATATATACTCAATAAGCAAGAGCAAACATAATTTGTCTTAACTTTATTTACTATTCTAACCCTAATTTGGGGCGTTACATTGTGCTTATATGTGATAAGTTACTCTTGCTTTAGACTTCCATTATTGTTCATAAGGTTGTTTACATGGCGAAGATGTAGATTCATACATGGTTTTCTTTACAAATTTCTTCCTCTTCCTGTTGTTCATGGAGTCTAACTCTCACAAGGCCTCTTTACTACATTCTCCTCTATTGAATATATTAGCTATAACCAAATCTTTGTCACTTCTAAGTCCACTTATCCTCGTCCTTAGCTCATTTTTAATGATTTGATCCTTGCAAGCTCATGTCTTTTATTCCTTATTCTCACTACTGGTTCTAGTAGTGGTGGTCACAGTGATCAAGATGATGATGGTAAACTATCCACTGATTTGTTCCTAAAGAGGGAACTATCAGCAACAAAAGTATTTGTTCATGTTGGGGTCATGAACTTAGTAGGTTGCTAGTTTGGAGCCATACCTGCATGCCACAGTGCAAATCGGTTCGCAGGGTAATATAGGTTCGGTGCGAGGAGTGGTGCATCGGTGGTGTTTTTGGGGATAGGAAAGTTGGTAAATAGGTTGGTGTTTGGGAACTCATTTGTAAGGATACTGAATCAATTCCCAATTGAGATTCTTGGGATACTTTTGTTGTTTACTGGGATTGAACTGGCTATGGCGTACAAATAAATGAAAATGAAAGAGGAGTCTTTTGTTATGTTAGTGTATGTTGCTATTTCATTGACAGGGTCTAGTGCTGCTCTGGGATTTGGTTGTCGGATTATGCTCTATCTTATCCTAAAATTCAATAGCATAGAGTGTTCATGTATTGGACTGTCCAACGTTGAACCTAAGTCACCAATCTAATATCGTTCCTTAGCATTCCAATGTAGTTAGTCTACATTGCAATTTATAGTTTTGTTTACATTTCACTGAAGCCTTCAACCATATCACCCTTGTGGTTTAGAAATTTATCATAGACACTTGTGTTTTGTATAACTCTCTTATGTGGTTTAGAAACTCTCGTTTGCACCACTGTAGTTTTTATAACTCTTATAGACACTCATGCAATTTATATAATTCCCATAGACATCCTTATGGTTTGTTATGCCTTTGTATAGACATTTGACTTCCATAAAACATAATACCCTTATCAAAGAAAAATTGACATCTAAAACACCCAACACCCACATATAATACCATGTGCATGATATTTAACTTAATAAAAATGTATCAAAATTGAGATATTGCTTCCAATGTTAATACGCCTCCAAACAATTAAACTAATACAACCTGCATGTGTTAAACATTTGCATAAAAAGAATTTGAAGGCGAGCATATTGTTACAAAAATAAAAGGCAGGTGCAATAACATAAAATTGTTATTTCTTTGTCTTCACTGGTACCATCTATTATGCACTGATTCTATTACTTGCCCTCAGAAAAACAAAAAAACAATAAGATAAGTATAAAGGCATAAAGTGCCACCAACTATTATGCTACTTTCTTAAACAACCTATCATGTACTGCTTGTGTTACTTTTCTTAACAAAAAACAAAAAGACAATTGTTATAACCAAATTTGAAAACTCTGCATGGCACCTAAAGTCAATTTCTTATGGCCTTGTATTATTAGTCCTATTTTTCTGCCTTCTGGGGTCTGACAACTTTCCTTATGAATTGTGGAGACTCCACTTCAATATCATGAGTCTCATCTATTTCAACTCATTAATTTTCACATAAAAATGATTAAAATCAAGAAAAATAATAGACTAAGTATACATGTAATTACAGTAAGTAGTGAAGTTCACCTAGTATTGGGAACAACTAATAAACATATACTTACCTTAGACATGTATATGGATTACGTGTTAGTTGGCACCATAAAGTTGCATTTGGTTTGGTTATTCTGAAATATTACATTTTCATGACTTCTTTCTTTGATAGGTATCCATAGAAATTGTGTTTAAAATGAAGAAAAAATAGGAAAAGTGGAAATGAATATTCAAGTTCTCAAGTGGAGTATAATATCACTTCAATACAACTTTGAAGTATATATTAGAAGCAAAATGAAATTGCTAGACAAATGTGGAATGATTATATTAGTTCTAATTTATTTATGTTTCTTTTTGTAAATGATAGTACTATTGTGTTTCGAAGAATTATAATATGATGGACATCTTTTATTGATTAGAATGACTTAATATGATTTTCTAATTTATATAATTTAATTATATACAATTAATGTGAAAATTTTTTAATTATATTAATTTGCATATATTTTATTTCTAGCTATAATGAAAAGTAATTAATTTAAAAACATAATATATTATATTAAAAATTGTTAACATAAGAGTATAATTACAAAAATAAAAATAGAATGATAAAATCAAACATATTTTTGCTTTTAGTTTTTATTACATATCTCAATTAAATAGGTTTTCCAGTTTTTATATTAGAAATCTCAACCAAATAGGTTTTTTAATTACAAAACTAAAATCAAAAACTAAAAACCACAATAGAAAAACAGAAGTATATCCTTCATATAATTGTATTTGGTATCTATATGCTTAGTTTTATAATGAAATTTTGGGCCTTTGGTGTAAACAATTACTTTTGACTGTCACAGTTGGTTATTACTGGATGAGCCTCGTTTTTAATGACTCACAAATTTAAGAATCATCTAAGTTGAACAATTTCTTGTACTGCTGCTAAAAATACTATAAGTTAAACTTATATTGCAAATAAGGCAACACATGATTGTTTCTTACTTTTAATACACCGTTATTAAGTAAGAAAATAAATTTAGAGGTGGATTTTTCCTCATCTAAATCTCCTCCCTAATTTGCATTTATATACCCTTGTATACATAGGTCGTTGCCTTGGAAACATAATTCATAATCAACATTAACTTTTAGATACCTCAATTTCTCTTTATTGCTTTCCAATGTTTGTCCTAGATTTGATTGATATCTTCCCATCATTTTAATAGCTTAATGAATATTTGGCCTTGTACATATCATTGCATACTGAATTGGAATAGGAAACTTTATTCATTTGTTCCCTTTATTGTGGTGTAGATGGGCAAAACTTCTTACTAAAACCTTTACCTGTAATAATAGGGTTTAATTAGTTTGCGATCTTGCATATATAATCATTCTAAAATTTTTGAATATAAGTTGCTTAAGAAATTGATAATTATCTCTTTGAATTATCTCTTAAAATCTTAACTATAAGAATATATGTAGCTTTATCTATGTATTTTATCCCTAATTCGTATTAAAACTAGTTTTTGATTTACTTGACAAACTCATAATCAATACAAATGATCAAAATGCATTCACATATAAAGGTATAATCACAAATTTGTCTTTTGATCTCTTAATATATACACAGTGACCTTCATCAAGAATATGAAAATCAGATAAAATAATTACATTATAAAAATTAATGTACCATTACTTTGAGGACTGCTTCAAATCATAAATTGATTTTAATAACTAACATATTTTTTGTTCTTTGTATGTCCCATTGAAGCGTACAAGTTATTTCATATAGATTTCTTCTTCTAATTCTCCATTTAGAAAAGTAAACTTTACATCCATTTGACGTATTTTAAGATACAAATTGGCTATTATAGCCAAGATTAGAAAATTTAAAGCAAACTTCAATAAGTGAAAATATCTCCTTATAATCAATTCTCTCCTATTATGTATATCCTTTAACCATGAGGCGTGCCATGTATCTTTTAATACTGTCATTAGTGTTTTGTTCTATTTTGAGAACCCATTAATTCCTAATAGCTTTATGCCCATTAGGGAGATTAACCAAGTCCTATATTTGATTTGAGCTTAAAGAAGTCATTTCTTCTTTCATTGCTTTCATCCATTCTTTTTTAACATGACTATTAAGAGCCATTATGTACATTTTCGGCTCATCCTCTTCTCGTAGGATAGTCATATGAATTTTCCTTTCAATTTTAAAATGATGTTGGGGAATTATGCCACGATCACCATTACATAAACAAGGTTTATGAGAAACAGATTCATGAACGTTTTGATTACTCTCATTGGGATCAAATACAATAGGTAAACTTTTAATGGGTTATAACCTTAATTGTTTTTGAGCTAATTCTTTAAGTTCTAGACTTGATGATTCCCTATAATAGAATCATTATAATTAAAATTCTTATATAGAAATAGTTCTTTTCTTATTTCACCTTGCTTTGGAAAGTCATTGTCTAAAAATGTGATATTTCGTGATTCAAATTCAGTTACTCCTTCATTACCTCATTCACCATGAGCACATTTTTTTATTGTTCAAAGTATCAATACTTTTCTTCCCTTTTAGGCCTAGTTTCCTATATTTGTAAGATAGTTTATGAATGTAAGTTGCACACCCCATAGTTTTGGACTTGTCATGTTAAGTTTGCTACTTATCTATAGTGATAAGGAGTGTTCGTAACTAATTTTCTAGGCATTTAATTAAGTATATAAGTGGCTATAAGCAATGTATCACCTCAATAGGTAATTGGTAATAGTAGCGTTACGTTAATTGATAATAGTAACGTCACATTATGTCTTTCCACAATGCCATTTTGTTGTAGGATTCAAGGAATAGTTAATTATCTTTCTATTCATTTTTCATCATATAACAACTTGAACTTATCAAACAAGCATTATTGTCCTCGATCAATTCTTAATTCTTTTATTCTATTGTCTAATTGATCATTTACTAAATGCCCTCGATTCAATTCTTATTTCTTTTATTTTATTGTCTAATTGATGGTCTACTAAATTCATATACTTTACAAAACAATTTTATATTTATTTTATTATAATTTTTACTTAGTTAGTACATACTATTTAATTTGATATATTTTTAAAAATTAGACTATGTAGAAAAAATGTGAACACTTAAATGAATTTTCAATGTAGACTCGAAGAATTAAATTAAGAATAATTTTTAAGCAAAAAGAGAATTATGTTTATTAAATTTTTTTATTAAATGATGTGAATTTAACAAGTATAAACCTTATCTCAATAATCAAAAATGGAAGTTTAAATCTTGTAATAAATAATGATCATTTAGAAATCCATTTTACTTGACTTTGGATTTAAGGGTGACAAGGAAAAAATGGTATTAGAAAAACTCCTTGATCTTTAAAATTCTTGAAAAAAACTCCTATCTAGTTTCTTCTGTTAAACTTTAGATAAAGAATAACTACAAAATATATGTACTATGGCATTAGATGTCGACAAATTAAATGTTATTTATACGAGAATTCAATGCAACTCTTAAGTTTAAATCGAAATAATTAAATCTGACACAAATAAATAATTTATTATAATTATCTTAATTATTAATTTAAGTTAAATTTAGTTCATTGAGTGTAGGTCTAAAAATGGAATTGAATTATCATATTATTAACATTTAATTAGTTCATGTTTAACTTCATATTGTTAGTGTTTCATCGTAATCTAAGAGGAGGAGATTTTTTTGCTGAAAAAGTGAAAAATTAGATAAAGTTTTTTCGAAAATTTCAAAGATTGAAAAATTTTTCTGAAATTTTTTAGCCTACAACATGAGAGGTACATGTATTTTACAGTAAATACAATGCAGAAGTAATGTCTTTTCCATACCATTCCTATTTAAAGCATTCGTCAAGTGTTGTACTTAAGTAGCAATGGGTATAACAGGGGAAATTTCACTGCTTCTACCGAATGATGCGAGTAGTTTATGAAGTCTTTTTGAGCACTGTATTGGAGGGCTTATATCTCAATCTCCTTTAAAGTTTACAAGTATTTTTAAATTTTAGTAATTATGGTACTAAGTGTAGGTTGTCTTGTTATAAGAACATAAAAGTTGTGATCTTTTGGAGCCTGTGTCGTTAGGTTTTTCACCCAAAAAGCTCAAGCTAATCTTAATTGTAATAGTAACAGGGGTGTATCATGGGCCATTCGCGTCTGGTCCAGTACTAATGGTAGAATTTGCAGAGGTTGAGGTTTTATGGGAAATAGGAAAAGGCCCATACATCCCATTGACCCAACATGAACAAATAGGTCTTGGTAATGCGTAGTATTCTGAATCTGATTCTTTTAATTAGTAATTACATATGCATGACAAAAAGAAAACATATTTCGAACATTCTGCATAATCTAAAATATATTATTATTGCATAACCATCCAACTTTAAACTTATCGTTGGTTTGGTTGGCACTGGGCACAGTGAGAGGGGTCTCATTATCACAAACAAAAAGATTCCGGTCATCACGTGATCTACGCTTCTTCGATGTGCATATGAATATGCTTAATTAATCAAAAAGGTTTTAAATTGAAAGGCACTATCGCAGGCCTATGTTATAACTGCTTACTGCTCCTGTCTTTTTATATCTTTTGCACCGCCAGTTCCTCTGCTATGTGTCGACTCTATATTGTTCGACGAGATGCCTGAACCATGCTTTCGTTTACTGCTTCTCCTATTCACTTCCGTTTTTGGCCTGATTTCTTCGCATATTTGAACACCTATTACGTACCAGTTTCTCTTTTCCACGCTAATTCCACAAGATATCAGAGGAAGACACGGGAACGGATAGTGTCCGTGCGGTTTGTTTCCGTGAGTTCGCTGGGGTTTGAGGGCGTTAAGAGCAGGAACTTTAGGGATTGTTTTTGGGCGTGTAGTAGGTTTGTGAGGAGATCCAAAAAGGGTTGGGAAAGTGAGGGAGACTCTGCTTTGGAAGCGGAGATTTTGGAGTTCATGAACAATTCAGAGAACCCAAAGGCGTTTCCAAGCAAGAAACAGCTGATTGACGCTGGAAGATTGGATCTTGTGGAGTCTATTCTGAAGCAAGGAGGTTGGCTCGCAATGGGTTGGGATTTGGATGACCATCAAAACCAGAAACAGGGGATTGTCTATAATGTAGATGATGGGTGGGGTTTGCTGAGGGATGAAGAGTGCCATAACCCGTTGAACGAAGAAAGGGTTTTCTTGAACAGTGAGGAACAGAGCAGCTCTCAAGCTTCTTTCTTTCCCGTCGATTCTCATGCGTCAGCTTCCTCGTCGGGTAGATCACTGTGAGGCTTCTACTTTCGGTCAATTGTTAACTATTTGTAGATTACTTCGTATTAATTATCAGAGTAAGCTAGTTACTTGTTAGTTTTGAAGTTTGTGAAACCAAGGTAAACTTTTAGGATAAACTTTATCGTCTGGTTACCAACTTAGATGTCGTGCCCCGTTGTCCACTGACACTGGGATGCGGCTTGAACGCAATGGGTGAGTCAAAGATCACAATCTTGTCATTTTCATCATTTTTGGTAATTGGGATAAGGGCGGTTCAGTAATTTTTCTTTCCCACCTTATCCGTATCTTCTTCCTCATTGTGGTGTATATATTGTTACGCGGCTTCCAGAGTTGAGACAAAATAATTGTGACTTTTTCCATTTCAATTCTTTCCAACCTTATCCGCATCTTCTTCCTCATTGTGGTGTATATATTGTTAAGCGGCTTCCAGAGTTAAGACAAAATAATTGTGACATTTTACATTTCAAGCTCTATCCCAGTTTTTGAGTCTCCATTTTTTTCATGATTGACCAATTCTCTGGAATCTTAGACCTTTTTTACTATACTTTTAGAGAAACAGCGGCGGAGGATGACTCAGGGATTGATGGTATACTGCATAGACTGGAAAAAGAAAGGAATATGAATCTTGGTTTTGGTTTGAAAGGGAGAGCTAGCTGTAGTAATGTCCAAAGTCATGATCTTAAAAATGATTGTCTGGCTGGCGCTTCAGAAAATGGGGTAAGTTCATTTCTTATAATTTTCGGTGATGAGCGTTTCCTTTAATGTTCAGTGATGAGCCCCAGTAGTTCTATGATTATACTTTAACTGTAACGTAGTGACAGGATATAGTTCTTAACATCTCTTCCTACTACTAATGCCATTAATGAAACGATTGGTGTACCAATTATCCGAAACTATTTTGTATTAATGTTTCAACTTTTTTTCAATGTTAAGCATCCTGTTAGATTCATTTGGTATTATTATCATTTGAAACCCATGAAATATTGATCAATTTGAGGGACAAATGACTGAAATCTGAATTATAATTGTACTGTAAAATAGTGAGCAAGTTTCTCATAGCATGCAAGCATAAAGAACAAGATGAAACAAGCCAAAGCACTATATAGAGCTCTTCAATTTACACGTGAGGAAAAAAAGATGATAACAGTTACTACTTTCCACCATCGCCAATTTAGAGGTCAATAATTTAGTAGTTTTGTTTCTGAAATTGTCTATCATCAAATTAAGTTCAAACCAATGAATGGACAGATGGCTTAGGTGTATTAATTAGTCCGTTTAATTTTTTCTGTTTGAATCTCCATCTTCATTAGTTTCCTATGTTCAATAAAATATTGGAGCAGCTTCATGCTTGTTCTTTACCCCTACTTGGGCTTTTTGTTGTATTGCAAAAGACAGCTGCTGGCCTAACAAGAAGCAACAAATTTGGTTCATTAAGCCCCAAAAACAATGTAGCCTCTGACACAGTGGATCACATTGGCCACAAAAGTACGTCCTCGAGCTTTGATGGCCACAATAACTCACTAAAGTCAGATATGAAGAGGACTTGGGGCATTCGGAGAACAGGGAATTCAGATATGGAATTTGAAGGTATTCCATTGGCTGCTTTAGCAGGTTTCATTGCTAAATATCTCAAGTCTACTAACTACTTTACCTGTATGCAATTTGCAGCTGATGAATTTCCTCCTAATGCAATGGAGTCTAAGGTGGGTGATTTAGGAGATGAAATATTTGAAGTAAGGGTGGTTTCTAAATCATCTCCAAACAGTAAGGAAGAATTCTCCCATGAAAGGATTTGTCAAAATGACATAAAGAGCCGCCTTCAACACCTTGAGTTGGAGCTTTCCTCGGTACTTAAAACATTGAAGTCAAACACCGGTGAACGTGCATTTACAATTGTGGGTACCTGATATCTATGTTTTATGTCCACATTTTATTTTATTCTGTTTGTTGATAATCTTCACTTTGTATATTTGTTTTCACAAATGAAACGACTTTGGTATTTTGCTGGCATGGTTGCTTTTATGTTTCTATTTTGTAAATGGTTGCTTATATATTGTTTAGCATGAGGATATGAGAATTATTTTAACACTTATTAATTTAAATGAACATTGGTATTGATTTAATCATGATTTGGTCACCATGTACAAGCTAGTGATGAAGGTCTATGATTAAGCTTTTATTCATAGGTTAGACTTAGAATTTCTCACCTTTTGCACAGCAAATTGGCAGATGGTTTCTTTAATGTTCTTTAACCTCGAGATTTATTTTGCATTAGGGTGATGAGAACACCACAGACAATTTGCTTAAGCTTTCTGATGCTTGGGAGTTCCAAGAAAACGAGATCATGAATGCTCAAGATAAGCTGCGCTCTGTACGGGCAAAACTGGCAGTATTAGATGGGAAAATGGCACTTGCAGTAATGTATGCACAAATTTATTAGTGCCATGGTACTTAGGTCTAGTTTTAATTTAAAAATGTCTTCTTATGATTCTCACAGTGATGCACAAAAGATAGTAGAAGAGAAACAGAAGAAGGTTGATGATGTTCGCAGAGCCTTACAAATTCTTCGTACTGCTTGCATAGTATGGCCTAATCCTGCCTCAGAGGTGCTCTTGGCAGGATCTTTTGATGGTTGGACCACCCAGGTTTGTTCCCATCTCACTTGCTCAGTCAGAATTACTGGTACGATGTGAGTAATGACCATTTCCTTTATTGCATTGCAGAGAAAGATGGAAAAGTCAAGTACGGGCGTCTTCTCCTTGTATTTAAAGTTATATCCAGGTCGTTATGAGGTAAGTCATTTTCCAACTTGATTTTATGTAGTTCATAGGTGCTTATTTCCTTGAATGAGAGTTTTCTCAGCATTTTACCTTACGGCACAGATTAAGTTCATAGTTGATGGTGACTGGAGGATTGATCCCCTGCGTCCTGTTGTCAACAACGGAGGATTCGACAACAATTTACTAATCATCACATGAGTACATAAGAGTTACTCAATGGTGGGCATTGAGAAGACAAAACCAATACATATGACAGATATTTTTATTCATTGCCTTGTATACAGACGGTTTAAAAGGTCGAGTTCTCGAGGGAGTTTCCTCCATATTTTCCAAGTACAACTCATTCCAAACCACTTTGGACATATTTATGTAGAAAAGCTTTTCCATGTAAAATATAGGTAATGGATGCTAGATAGACGATTCCATCATTCACCTGCTAATTCCAGCTTAAAATTCTTGTTTGAACTTTTTGACCTTTTCAGCTGCCAACTTAGTGGTACATCCTCAATCAGTTCCTCTCCAGGTCAATCAAATTAATTTTGGTTTCTCTTCAAACTAGTCAAAACTCAAACTCGGTCATAATTTTACTTTCTTTGTTTTTAAATTGGTCTATATCATAGCTGGAATTAAAATTCCTTCCTCAACGATTGAAATATAAAATTAGAAAGGTGAGCAGACCGGTTGAACCACGAGAAGGATCTCGGCAGTTTGTTACCAATTGAAGCTATTGAACTTAAGATGAGCAGCGTACTCACTTGATCACCTATTTGTATAAGGTGTTTTAAGTACGAATTGGATTATGTATATTAATTTGAATGAGTTTTCATTTCATATAATCCGAACATCACTTTTAGTACCTACGGCGTAAACTTTCATTTCTGCTATATGTCGTATTTTTGTAAGAGCTCACACTCGTATTCAGTATGATAATGGTGTTTTGATATGCTAATCTAACCGTGAACTGACTCTCTTGCAGAAAATCATAGGTAGATCAATCTGAGATGTAAATCCAAAACATCTTACATTGACGAGGTAACCCATACCAAGAGATCATGTGTACGAGATATCACGATTTAATCTGAGAGTGAAACTATAATTTTGGTTCTGTCAAAAGATAAAATATCGCTTCCATGAAGACCAAGTCTGTCTTGCCTACACTTGCTTAGTTGCTTTCCCTGAACCAAAACTTCAATTGTAGATAGCTCTGTACGGCTTTCCTCAAATCATTCTCATGTCTTTGTTGGACTTAAATGTCTGTACTTGTGTGATTGACGATGATCCAAGGAAATGCTAAACTACTTAAATTTATCAAGCTGTGGCATGAACAATGAACTAAACTTTAAATTTGTCAAGCTGTGGCATGAACAATGAACTACACTTACTTCGGTATTCTAAAGGATTTGATAACTCGCATCTAGTACTTAGTATGGAAGTTGTTACATTACAGGGGACCCTGCGGAAAGGTTCCAAGATATCGGGAGCTTTCATAATATTATGCCCTGAAGAGGACCTTTAACACATTCAGCTATATGCAACAAACAAACTACCAATAGTAGTTTCATGATATTACACCTTGCACAATAACGTCAGGAATTTTAACAGTTTTGAGGATAGAAGTGAACCGGGCACTGAAGAACTCACCATGATCTGTTACAGCATTTAGCACATGCTCTACGATTCTGAAATATTTTCAGGTTTGGTACTGGAGATTGACCTCACAAAATATGTGAATCCACTGCCACAATAAACTTCTATTCTGGATTCTTCATCCCAAACTTCATGATGCAGAGAAAGTGTTTGAGGGTTAATTTGATCACTCGTGTTCCCCAAGCCAAGTTGCCCATGTTCTCCCCAGCCCCACATCTTGATTGCTCCATCCACTGTTATAAAATCACAAATGAAATAGCTAAAAAAACGAAAGCATATTGTTTAATGATCCAATAAGAAAAGTAAATTTGAGTCTCTTAAAACAATCATTTACCTGTCACTAAAGCGGAGTGTTCAGCTCCAGCTGAAATCTGCTTAATTTTCACACCATCAAGACCAAGAACTCTAAGCAACCCAGCTTCTGAGAAATATGATTTCAAGTCTAGCAATGCATTAGTAATGGAAGGCATACCAAGTTCGATATTACTTGAAATTATCTCAAGGATATACCAGAAGCATGCTTCAATAGGTTCATTTTCTCAAGATCACTAAGCACTCCATGATGGACGCCACCAAGCATAAATACCTTCCCATCACCTGTTATAGATATAGCCACAGGAACAGGACCATCATTAGCATATGATACACCAGATCCCCTAAATAGATACGAAGGTGAGTAGGTGTAAAGAGCATGTGAGGGTGAAATTCATGCATCCACCTGTCAATATTAAGGCATGATTCCATCCAAGAGCAACTCCCGTGAATGACAGTGGTGAAAGGAGGCGCTTAGGAGTGTTAGAATCCGAAGTGCCAGCAAACCCTCTTCCCCAGGTGTACAGATGCCCATCAGCTAATGGGACCAGTAGACATCATAGTATATTTTGAATAAAAACATCAAGCTTATTTTGAAATCAATGCTTCAATCAAAACCGGAAAGTAACTGCTCTCACCAGATAATGCTGCACTGTGATCTCCATTTGCACTGATGCTGACAATTTTAATATCTTCAATTCCACATGTAACTTGAGGAAGATTTACTGATTTGATTTTATCTCTACAAATTCCCAGTTGACCACGTTTCCCAGAACCAAAACCATAAACTTGGGTCTGTGAATAATCTGCATAGAAATGAGAAGAACCAACTTGAACTGAATGGATTGGTTAGATTAATGTTCTGAAAACATAAACCTGGTTTACCAGAATTGGGGATTTAAGTCCCAAGTTAAGCCAACTCACTTCATTGAACCGCAAGCAAGTCACTTACCAAACTTTGCCACAGAGAAATCAATCTTGATTTTCTTCATTAGCTAAGCAATAGATCATGCTTATCCTGCTATTTGTGTATGTTTTCTTAACCAAATATATCAAAGAACTTGAAAGAAATATATATATTCCATCTCCATCTACTTATAAATTGTTATTACATAGTTGGAAGCAATATTTGTAACAAGATATCCCAATTCCTAACCACAATGAAAGGGGCCTTCTATCATAGTTGATCACATTGTAACTCCAAAACATGGAAGAACAGTCAACAATCTATTTACCTCTCAATAAGACAAGTGAATGTCGCATCCCACATGCTATCTGCTCAACGTGGTCATTACCAAAGAACGAGACTTTAACAGGAGTACAATGTGATCCATAATCACCATGTCCAAGCTGGCCAAACGAGCCATCTCCACAAGTGAAAAGGCACCCTGAGTCTGAAAAGAGATACAAGCATAGAAGGTTTCAGTAAACAACAGCTATAAAACGAAACTTGGACCTATTCTCCATTGAATCCATATCCGATTTGGCCATAAAGAATAAATTTTAACAGTAAGAAAGTAACTAAAGGGCCTAGCATATAATAGGAAAGTCACAAGTTACAAAATTCATTACATTGGAAGGAATTGATGTCATGATATACCAGGATGAACCTGAAACAAAACCAGAGTGATTCCATCCAGCAGAGACATGAGTTATCACATAGCTCTCCAAGAATTTCACAGGCACTGGATATAAGCAATTGACCATCTCTCCGTGGCCTAGTTGCCCAGAAATCCCCCTACCCCATGTCAGAACTCTTCCATCTACAAATCAACTCATCGAAACATTTACGTAAGAAATAGTACAAATTTTTGATAAGTTCATATGAAGTAAAACTGAAATAAAAACAAGCATCCAAAAGGGTCGGTACATACCAGAGATCAAGGCAAGAACATGAGCACCGCCGCAGGCGAGCATGGAGATGGGCTTTCTGGAGAGTGAAGGGAGGTGGAGGAGTTGAGGGCTGTGTTCGTCCTCGAGCTTGCCGGTGCCCAACTGTCCATCAGTTCCCGCCCCGCAACTCCAGACTTCTTGCTTTCGTATGTTTACATGCTCTGTGACTTCTTGCTTTCTTCTTTGCTTGTCTTCCATAATTGGAATCTCTCACAATTCACAACTTTCTGGATGGGCACTAGCAAAGCAAGCGTCAATACCTGTCCTGCGTAGCCAAATCTTGGGAGATTAACACAAAAAACACGATTTCAATAGTTTGGAGAATCTAATACAGAAGTTTTGATGATTTCATTATCGTGCTTTTAATTCAAAACATTATCTTTTTAAAAGTTGATATATTTATAATTGTTGGAAATTTTCCAAAAAGATGTAAGATTTTGACGGTTTTAATAAATTTAGAATTAGGTGAGTCGAATTTAATTTGAATAAAGATAATAAAATAGTTTAATAAAAGATTTAGATGGACTAAAATTTAAGAAAAAAAAGCCTTAATCATTGTGGACTAACTTAAATTAGGCCTGTGATGAAGAGGCCTAATATAGATACTATATATATACATAGTTAAAGTCTTTTGTAGCTGTATAAAAAAATACAAAAGTTTGGAAACTCCGACTCATTAAATAGTTCACGTGTTAAAAAAGCTGAAAAAAGGTGTTAAATTGAGAGGCAATGAGTAACTCTCGTAAAGATTATTGTAGAAACGAGATTGTTTCAATTTTGAAAAGCTTATTTAAAATCATGAAATCGAAATTTGGTATTATTTATATTTTTTATTTCTTCCCTTTCACGTTCAATTCTAAATGTGACACTTAAGCTTGTGTTATGCAATGCAACAAATTCCTATCAAAAAGAAGAATCCAACGGAATAATAGATTGAAGATAAAGAAGAATTGAATTCCATTCTTCGTCAGTTTTAAAATCTAAACCACAGTGAAGAAAAAAAAAAAGCTTCTTCAAACAAATGGAGTCTATTTTGTAGAATATTTATCTAATTTATATTGTTTAGTATAGTAGTTCCGTAGCCGCGACAAGCAAAGCATCAAGAACAAAAAGAGCTGCAGTTCCTTCCACCATTTATTACGAGAGTTCTCTAAAATTAGACCATTATAAATGAAAAAAAACGGTTTATTTATTACCAAGCTTGCGGGTTTCATTGTTTTATTTTTTATTTTTTTTAAATGGAAGAACAAACTGTTATTTTTTAGATAAACCCTAGGTAAATCTCTAGATTAACGCAATAATCTGCAAATTACGTCAACCGAATATTCTATACTGCCGAATATTCTATACTAAGCAAGTCCTATGCAACAGGCTCAATCATAAAAGCATAAGTAGAACAATTCAAACATTGGACATTTTAACCTTATGCCCCCACTCTAGCAGGTTCCCAGGCATGCTCCAAGTTCTGAACAACCTAAGTCAGATAAATCCTTAACCAAATCAATCTCAGACCAGCTTAGAAACATTGTAAGAAGTTCAGTATGGGCAAAAATGATACACTATGTCTAGAAGTAACGACATTGTCAGTTACGAAATCGATTAAATATGCATTTCTAAGATAATTAACACAACCTAAGGATCCATAAAGCGTTACATTTATGGAAAAGTATCACTAAAAAATGAAAATAACATGACTTCTTCTAAGCTACTAACCTTCCAAGCTACTATAACACACATCTAAGGTCCTATTCATTCAAATGATCTCGCAAAACTCACTTAGAATATATGAAAGAACAAACTTCCCGATTGAGGAAAAAGTCCAAAACTTCTACAGAATGTCATCATAAGCAACAATTTCCCTGCCTTTGAAAGGAGTCTGTAACGTTGATGAACTATCAACACCACCATCCCCACCACCAGCTCTAACAGGACTAGCTCTAGGATCTACTATAGTTGAAGCAAGCTTCTTATCCCTACCATGTCTGCTTAATGGTAACCCAGCCCGTAGAAGCTTAGACGACGTATTGGCCTTGGTACCTCCAATCCCAACTCCTTCCCTCCATTGTGCAAGCGGATCCGTCGCCCAAATTACCTGTACCTGTAACAAGCTCATGCAAAAATCCCATAAACTACTTTTAGTTTTGCGATCAAATTCGAGCAATGAAAGCTAACAGTCCCTAAACTATGTAAAATTGACATCTTGCGTGAATTGTCACCAAATCTAAGTCCAATATGAGCAAATTACAGTGAAACTAATGACTACAAATATAAGTTCATGAGAAACCCAAATGTCAACACCCAAAGTCCGAACTAGAAAACCTAGCCTGGGATCAACTCAATTCAAGCAAATTAACTCGAAGCAAAAAGGTAGAACCCTATAATTTTGTCGAACTGCCCAACGACTAAACAGGGTGAAAGGAGATATTGTGGAGGGCATACTCTTTGTGAATCAACGGTAATACCAAAGGAGGCGTCAAGAGAAGCGGCAATAGCTGCTTCAGCGGAGTCCTTGGACCGGTACGTGATGTATCCAACGCCGTTTCGGTCAATGCGAATTCGAGAAATTGAGCCGTAGATCTCGAACCGAGACTTCAGGTCAAGCACCGAGCAGTCCGGCGGCAAACCCATGGCAACCAAAGCAGGAGGCGGCGGAGGCTTAGTGGAGGGCCCTTCGTCTCCATCGTCTCCTGAAACCGGTGGCAAAGGGCGGCGGCGCTTTGGGAGTGGACCGCCGCGGTCGGGGCGAGAGAAGTAGGGTTTGTCTCTTTTACGGCTCATGAGAGAACTACGTGAGTGTGTGTTTGAGAATTGAGAAATAGATCCTGGGAAGCTTTGTTCGGATGGGTTAGGACTCAGGACTTGTGTTACTGAGCGTTGACTACAAGTCCCCAGGATGCGCGCGTGGTGAAGTGTGTAAGTATCACTTCTGTTCTGTTCTGTTCAAGAATCCGTAGCCGTAGGCTTTTGAACGACACCGTATGATTGCTGGCAATGGTCAGCAAATTGGAGTGCATTTTTGATTTTCCATCTCCGGTGGCTCCGACGTTTGATTTCAAACAGAAAATAATGGCAAGTTCAATCCATATAATCAGATCGTGTAAAAATTATAATGTGTGTAAAGTCTTATGAGACTTGAATCCAATAAAAACACTAACTGAATTGCCCCTTAAAGTGCATTGTTAACTATTATTACAGGGATAGAATTGGCTTATTCTGTAAAAAAGGCATTATAATTATACACTCTTCACTAGTTAATACCCACGTAACGAGAAAGAAAGAACCAATAGGTCTAGACTTTTTAAAACAAATTATAAGTAACACAATCTATGTATAAAGTGTGACATGGAATGGTGTATATGGTAAATATAACTGATATGGTTGTCAACTATGAGGAAGTGTTTGTATTCCATTAGTTTCTAAACAAAAAGACTGGGGATTGGGGATCTTAAATGGCAGCCATTTGCGCTTTACTTGAAAGAAAGAGCTGGCCCTGTGAAAGAATTTAGATGGCTAGGATTGATGCTCTTTCTGGCTGTACCTTTTCCTTGGACTTCATAGCTTCTATTCTTTATATGCCATTTTGGCCGGCAGTTGTGTTGGTTAACTTACCTGACAATCTTGGTCTCAAGTATGCAACCGTTTCTGGTATTTCTTTATATACACTGTTATGTGGAGCATCCTTCGGAACATAAGAAAATATTGTCTATGCTCAAACTGAGGTTCGTCGCTGCACATTGGGTAATCTTAGGATTTGCTTCCCTCCAGGAATTTTTGACACCCTTTTGCGGAGATTGTCATTATAAAGCAACTTAAACCTGAGAGGAAAAGAAGAATTGAGGCGTGAGTGGTCATTTATATAAACGTGGAAAACTATTAACAGGTGAGAGTGTGCCTGAAATTTGTATGGAATTGGAAATTGCACTTCTACGGGGACACCAAGGAGGGAATGACTGAACATATGGTCTCTTTAGCTGTTTACAGGAATACAGGGGCGTATGACTCTGGCTTTCATTCCTGCAACTTCTATGTGGCTGTGAGTGGGAATGCTTTCATAAATCAAATCCACTTTTTGAAATAGCTCTATTGACTACACCTTTGTAATATTTAACAAGGTTGCATATTTCTATTAGGTCTTAAGATCTTATAGTGAGATAATGCTTTGTCATTCGACGTCTGTACTTGGCTGAGTTAGGGACGTACTTGGCTGAGTTAGGGACGTACGTACATAATAGGTTTACTAGAGGAAGTTTACAAGAGAAGGAAGTAGAAACGAGTCTGTTGTTATTTTACTTTTTTGGCTAAAGAAAACCTCTTGTGAAATATTATACAAACATCTTATTTTTGTTTTTGTGAAATTGTTGTGAGTTTTTTGTTAATTTTTAGGAACAACATATTGCAACAATAAGTAATCAAATGTATTGTAACAGATTGTTTCTTTTTTTATAAAAGCCACAATAAGAAATTAAAAAAAAAAGAAACAAACGGGCCCTTAAAGTTTTAAAAGTTAAGGTTGAGAATTAACTAGGAAAAAGAATTAAAAACATTACATCCGAGCATGGTAATGAATATTATGATATGATGGTTAGATAAACAATGACTAGAATTATTTGCCAAATTTTTAGAAGAACTTAGTGTAGTTACATAACACACCATCCCAAAGAGCCCTAGTATAAACATTGTTGATGAGAAATGAAATATAAACATTAAAAGACATGGTAAAGAGTATAATCATTCACACTATCAGACCATATTCTCTCTGAGGAGAGGCATTAAAGATCACAACTTATTTCTCAATACAGTTTCAACTAAGGCAATGGCTCAAAACCCTTCTGATTTATAGACAAATATATAGACTAGTATAAAACATTTTTCATATTTAGGGGTTTTTTTAGCTAAGGCAAAGTGGTATACGCAAAATGAAAGGAAAATACACTCATGTAATGATCCAATTTTTTGTTAAATTACTCATAATGGACCAATAAGAAGAAAAGCCTATAAAAGTATAAGTTGAGCTTAAGAAAACTTAAGTTCATTTCTCTCTTAAACTATTTTCCCTATAGGTTATTATCCACTTCCAACTTCTGACACTCATACCTTCACCATCTAACCACCATTTCTGGCAATTTAAGCCTCTGCAAAAAGCTCTTGGGATGTTCTATGAAACTCCTAAACTTATTTCATCAAAAAACAACCTAGATTTGGAAGAATCACGACTGAAAATTTCAGTTTATTTAAGTAGGTCACCAATCTCCTATTTTTAGTCATTTTTAGGTGATAATACCACCATCGTGTCTAACGGCTCCAAAAATGTAGGAAGGGAGGGAAACCCAACAACAATTAACCCATTTCATCGGTGAACGAAAATGAGTTACCTTTGAGGTTTATTCTTCCGATGCTCTCAAAACAGGACGAGTTTTTATGCAAGACTAGTGTCATTAAATTTCTGGAGGTAAACTCGCCATTTTTGGGTGGGCATAAAGATCACCGCCTCTCCGATGCCGATACCTACGCTCTAGTAATGATGGTGATTTTTTGACCAACCCAGAAATAGTTGGAAATAATTTTAAAATTTCTCAAATATTATGTGAACCAATTTTCATAAAAATAGTGTATTGGAATGCTTCATATTTTGTGAGATAAAAATTTAGAAAGGGTAATGTTCTTATAGAAATGTATGAAAGTGATTAAATTAAGTCATTAATTAGAATTGAGACTATTTAGATATATTGAGTATAAATAAGGGCGTGTGGGTTAAAAATTGGCATACTTGAATTATGAGTAGGATTATTATGGATTTTGCGATATAAATGTGGACTCAATTAGGCATAAACATGTAATTTGAGGGCCCAAATTAAGCTATGGTTACTGGTAGATATATAAGTGTAATTTTATTGCAAGAATGACCCTTCTTTCGAAAGGGACATGTCCATTTTACAGGGAAAACTCTGCTGAATTTTCAGTAAGCTCCTCATAAAACATGACAATGTCATTTTTAAATAGAAAATAGAGCTCCTTAGTATTGAGTCATGTTAGCGCATAGGATAAATTGTACATATTCTGTTATTATTCTTTATTCTGTACAGAATACGTGTATGGCTAATAATGCTTCTTGTTCTCTTTCCTGTAACAAACTATGCTATAAATGATTAGTCTGACGCACACCCATAGTGCGCCGAATTTGTTATTCCATACATAGCCTTTTTCTTTCTTGGTATCAGAGCAATTTTTCTTTCAATGGCTTCCTCTCCAATGGCGTCCTCTGCTACTTCTCTTTCTACTACCCACACCTCCAAAACATACTCCCTTTTCAGTTCCTCCAGCCAAACGACCTCTATCAAGTTGGATAGAGGAAACTATCTCGTGTGGGAATCTGTTGTCTTACCACTAATCGAAGGCAACCTTCTTGCGTCACACATTACCGACACTGGTTCCACGCCTCCTAGGTTCATCTCTGAAGGAGCAGAAATGGTCCCAAATCCAGCCTTCGACGACTGGTATGCTGTTGATAGACTTCTAGTTGGCTGGTTACGTAACACAATGACCCAAGAAATTGGTGCTCAGCTACTTCACTATCGCACAGCTCTTGATCTCTGGGTTGGTGCTCGCACCCTCACCTATGCGTCGATGAAATCACGTGTTATGGTGCTCAAGGCGGAGCTCCATCAAACACGCAAAAACTCCATGAAGATGGATGAATATCTTAGTAAAATGAAAAATATTGCAGATCAGTTAATATTGGCTGACGCTCCTGTTGCCACTGAGGATCTCATTCTTCATACTCTAAATGGTCTAGATTCAGAATATAACGCAGTTGTGGTAAAGCTCATCGATCAACCTAATCTCACCTGGATTGAAACACAATCTGTTCTTCTTGCGTTTGAGAGTCGACTGGAACAACTTAACCATTTTTCGACTCTCTCAGTTCAACCTACTGCAAATCTTGCTCACCATGATGACGCTAAAAATCAATCCTCTAATACAAAGCAGAATTTCTGGAAAAGGTCACGTGGGGGCTTGCGAGGACGACGAGGTCGCGAAAATCGTGGTGGATTTACTAATGGCAATCGACCCTATTGTCATTTATGTGAGAAACCTGGACATGTAGTGGCAAACTGCTATCATCGTTTCGATAGGAACTTTCAACCTCCATCAAACTTTGGACCTGGTCATGGGCGTTATTCAGCTCCACAAGCTTTCTATGCTAACTCTTCTGCAGGAAACTATGCTCACCCACAGACAGTATCTGATCAGTCTTGGTACATGGATAGTGGGGCAAACTATCACGTGACTCCTTATGCCGATCAACTGGAAAACATCAATCACGTAGGTAAGACTCATCTTTATACTTGCACTGGAGAACCAACTCTTGTAGTTGGAATAGGTTCTATTTCTTTACCTACATCAAATTCCAGAATTCATCTCAAAGACGTGTTGTTAGTTCCATATGCAACTAAAAATCTTATGAGTGTCAATAAACTCACTAAGGACAATTCAGTAGATGTTCATTTTACTAATGATGGCTGTATTGTAAAGGCCAAGAAGACAGGATGTCCTCTGGTGCGCGGGAGAACAAGCCAAGGAATGTATCAAATGTTTGAACAAGGTCCAATAGCTGCTCAAGCTCAAGTGCAGTTACTCACACAGAAAGAGAAGGAGTTTCTAAAATGGCACTACAAATTAGGACATCCCAGTGATAGAGTTTTAAAGCAAA
>JANZLC010000003.1:11936121-11947636 GCA_026413385.1 Erythroxylum gracilipes
AATCTATGTCATAAAATCTTACCACTTTTAATACAACTAAACCATATAATAAAATCCTACTAACATTTACATAACAAATAGCTCCAAAACTTTATCTATCGAACCTCATAATTCATTTAAATCCTACTTAATTCAATAAGAAAATTTTCTAGGGCCAACAATTATGTCATTTGATATTATGATAGTTTAGTGGGAGTTTGTATCTATAAATACTTTTTGTATGTATAAATAGTTTAGTGGGAGTTTGTATCTATAAATACTTTTTGTATGTATAAATACTTATGGTTATAGACATATCTTATAGATTTTTATATTTTAATACTGTAGTATAAAGGATTTTGTGAGGTTACAATCTAATTTAGTTTGTTAGATCCCAATAAGGAATAAAGTAGGATTTGTTAGAAATAGGCATATTAAAATCACATGATATGAAATTTCCATACTATGCATCTATAATTGATCCATATCATTAATTATATTGATGTATATTAGTATTGATAGGTCTAGTTGTAATAATTATGAAGAAGATTTTTTATTCCTATATTGATATAATTGATGGGTCAGATTGTTTAATAATAATACTTTTGAGCTATATATATATTTAAAAATTATATATCGTGGGCTATTATAAAGTTTAACCTTAAGACTAAAAAATAATCTAATAAAATTATAAGTTAACGAGTTTAAGTTGTCTAATTAAGTATCAACTATTATTTGTGTAGAAACTTTATTATTGCACCCCTAACTTATAATGAGTAAATTAAGAATAAAAACTATATATAAATAAATGATTATGATCCTCAGGAGTTTCTTTTTTAATATCTTATCATTAAAACAAGGCAATTAACTTATATACATCTTCTAAAAAGTCAAAAGTCAAAAAGAATTGCAACACTTCAATCATATTTATTACTAAATTCAAATAAATTTCTATAATCAACTTTGTTCTCAATAATCTAATGTGATTAATCCAGGTTCATATTATAGATTTTATATCAAAACATAATAATAATAGTTTCAATTACATTTTACTAGACTATTACATTTTTTACAAAAAAATTTAATATAAAGATTTATAAAGAGTATAAGGAAAAGTATGAGAGTTTTTTAAATATTAAACTATAAGAAATTTCTAAAACCGTAGGATTGTCATACCTACGGGGTCTCTCAGTGAAGACTCCTACCGTAATAAGTGACAAGAGGAGCCGGTCTTTACAGTGTGTAAGGTACTAGCAGATCTGGTCTCCTTCAGGTATTTTCCTTATTTATTGTTTGAAAATTTATTTAATGATTGTGGTAGAGTGCCCATCACTTTTTTTTTCAACATCACCCCCTTTGTACTTTCTGCATGTGTGGCTAAAGGAAACAACCTCTCTACACTGTAGGGGTAAGGCTGCGTACTATCAGACCTCCCCATACCCCGCTTTATTGCGAAACTTCAGACTGGGTGTGATGATGATGATGATGATGATGAAATTTTTAAAAATGATTTAGAATATGAAAGAGGTGCTAATTTTGTTTTGTTCTGCAGTCCATCACTAATAAATTCTCTGGGGACTTTGAGAACAAAAAAGGATAACGCAAAGAAAAAGGAAGGAAAACTTTCTATTTCTTATAAGGGAAGGTGGGTGGTGCGATCAATAGGGATAGCAATCCGGCCCAGGCTTGACCCGAACCTACCCGAAGTCAATGGGCCAGGCTCGGATTGACTGAGCCATGGACAGAGATTTCTTGGCCAAATCGGGCCATAAGCTAGGATTGAGCCAGGGTTGTGCAGACCTATGGCTCAATCGCTTTCAAAAAATGAAGTCATTTTTTGAATTCTTAAAAAAAATTAATAAATAGGTTTGAACTAGATCGTCCTGCCCTAGGCCCGTCAGGCTGGGGACTAGGCCATGATTCGGTCAGCGCCCAGGCTCAGCTCAGCTTATTACCATCCATAGTGACCAGTGAGATAGCAATTGGGTAGACAAAGAGTTATGGTCCGCATGTGGGTTATAGGACCTAAGAGAGTGACTAAACACGTGTGAAATCAGTCACTGGAAGTTTTTGTTTCTTTAATTTTGTGCTGTGACAATGTCACTACCATCAAAGCTTCTAAATTGTACATAGTCATCTCTCCCAATTCAAAAGAAAAAAAGGAGTAAAGAATACTATAGAAAAGTGGTTCAGTAATTAAGCCTTCCTGAACTCATTTTTATTCTTTCATTCTATTTTTAAAAACCTCTTTAAGGATCTAATAAGGGGATGTAGGAGGAATGCTATTAAAAACTTTTTCTTTTACTTTGTTGACAAATAGGAAATCTGTATCAAATTCAGGTATCAAAAAGATTATCATATATAACACAAGATTTCTCCACTGATTCTTTCTAGGCGAGCTTCTCGGTAAGTCATTATACCCTAAGAAGTAGAAATAATTACAATGCATATCCCACCTAAAATTGTAGGAATTTGTTGATAGTTAGAATAGACTCACAACTCCTCAACTCTTTGGGCCTTGATTCGCTACGTTGCTTCCTCTGTCATTTTTATATGTACCCTCTTGGAATAGAATTCCAGACATTGACACTTGTTCTTATGTGGCCCCATTTCCCTATTAATCACCAATACCACTATTCTTCCGTCACATCCTCCATCTAGTTAATATTGATGGGCACTAACATAAGGTTCCATGGTGTGCATTCTTGATAGTTTGATATGTGCTTAATTGTTAATACATTTAATTCATGACAATTAGTGATTAATACTTTAAAATGCTTATGACACTCACTTAAGTTCATATTAGATTTTAGGTATAATTTGGAAACACAATAGCTACAATGAGCCGAAAGCATACTCATTGAGTCATCTTCTTGAGATTCACACTCAATTGTTTTCATGAAACAAGAAGGAGAAGGATTAGAGTAAGAGGAAACAAGGAAATGCCAAAAGGAATGAAGAGTGACGCATTGTCATGCCTTGAGAAGCATGTCACGGCCATGACAAATAAGTCATGGTCATGAGAGCGTTGTCACTCCCATGACAAGTTTATCATAGGTGTAACATAGTACTGCATAGGCGTGACAACATGACTCACACTCACAAGTGTGACCCACCAAGTCAAACCGGTGAGTTGCTACCTGTCCACCTACAAACCTAGTTTTTTACTATAAAAGCATTGTTTTGTGATGGTAGAAGAGAGACTCAGACAAACTCGATATTTCTTCATTCTCTTTTGGTTTTTGATAAGAATAGAGGCGATTCATGGCTATTTCTTAGGGATTGATGGAGAGGATGGAGGGCTAACCTTTCTGACGCTGGTTCGGAGGTGAAGTTAACTCCAAGGAGCACATTTAAGCATTTCCTCTTTGTGTATCTTGTTCTTTCCTTCTTTTTGGATTGTTTATGTTATCTTGTGTTTATTGATTGAGGATTATGTAAGAATTATGTTAATGCTTTATTAGATTTTTTTTAATGAAAACTCATTGCTAGAACTTGAATACGGTATGTAATAGTCATTTTTGAAGTTGTATGTGGCAACTAATGGTATTAAATCATTAGGGATAACTTAACGTAAGTTAAATATCCCAAGCTTATGTGGTTATTGCTTAGATTGAACCGTTTTTCTCACTCATAACGTAGCTATCCAATTAAACTTAGAGAGCTTATTTTAGATTATCTGATAATTAGGGTTAATTAACAAGCTCTTCTTAATTATTTACGACTTAAGAAAAATTATGATTAACAGAGCTTGTTATTAATTCACGAGCAATAGTCTAAAAAGAGGTGTGAAGACGATAATGCGATGACATATGTGAAATTATGTGTAACCAAGATTAAACCAAAGAATCGGATTTCAACCCATTCATAAATTTTCTCACTTTTCTGCTATTTAATTTAGGTCACTTTTATATATTCACTCTTACATTGTTTTCTAATTTGCATCAAACCTAAACCCTCTTGTTTTACATATACAGATAATTTAGGAAAGTAATTGGATTTAATCTCTGTGAGATCGACCTAGACTCATCACTTTTATAGTTTAGGTCTAGTTATTTTGTGTAGTGTTACAACGCGTTACCATGGTTACAATTAGATCTTATATCCTCTCATCACCATCAAACACATAGTTGGCTAACAACTTAAATATTTAATTGATAGAAGTGTGTTTATATTCTATTAATAATTTATGATCATAATATACACCATGTTTATCTTCTACTTAGTGGTGGCAAATAGGTCAGGGCCTAAACTATTGAGTTAAGAGCTAGGCCTTGATTCTTTTTTTTTTTATCGGGCTTTAGGTTAGGCTTGGGTTATTTAGGCCTAGTCTGGTCAAAGCCCGAAATTTATAGAAAAAATGAAGTTGTTTTTAACAAAACAATATTGTTTTTATTTTTTAAAAAAATTCAGGTCGTGTTAAGTCAAGTTAGGCTTCAGGCTCAGATACCTGGTGTCCTAACATAGGCAGAAGTTATCGATTTGGGCCTTGGGCTTGGGTGGCCCACTGCCACTACCACTTCTGTGTTTTAATTTGTTTTAACCCTATATTTGGATAGTGTCCCCGGGGACGGGGACGGTGGACAAGACAGAAAAATCCTATCTCTAGAGCTGTTTGGTTGGATGTTCCTGCCATCTTGTCTACCGTCCCCGGGAGACAGGGACACATTTTTTTGTCCCTCTCAAAAAGGGAGGACAGGGACAACGTGTCCCTGTCTCCGCAACATATCAACCTTCGTTTGACACTACTGCCCTGACTCCTTCGTCCCAAGCTGCCCCCGACTCCTTCTCCACTCTGTCTTGGATCAAGTCGCTGCCCTTCGTCGTAGGCTTTCTCTGTTCTGTTGGATCTCGTCCTTCTCTGATCTACCTTAGAAGTTGTCTGGTTCATCAGAAACATTTATCTTTTTGGTGGTTGAAGAGTTGCTGATTTTTCGTTTTCAGTTTCTAATTGTAAGCTCAATGGGTGGTTTTGGGAATGGTACAAATCGCTATTGTCTCTCAAGAAGCCATCAAGATTCGACCATGTAATCATTGAACTCGAAGAAAATTACTTACCCATTTGTTTTCTTCCGTTTTGGTTTTGATTCTTATGCTCTGTTTTTTGCTGTGTTAAAGGAAAAACAGAGTGAAACGAAGGAAAAGAAGAAGTGGAGGCTATGGAGGACATCATCGGAAGGGATAATCTCATCCTTTTCAAAGGGGCTCAAAAGGGTTTACGTAGAAGGATCAGAGTCGTTGGATTCCTATTTTGTGTTATTATGATTATTATTAATTGTATTATTATTAATTGTATATAATAATAATAATAACAATTAGTCATAATTATAATAAATTTGAGTAGATTGTAATAATAAATTTGAATGATAATAAATATAAATTATATAATAATAATAATAATAATAATAATAAAATACAAATTATATAATAATAATAATATTTAGACATAATAATAATAATAAATTTGAATAATTATTATTACAAATTCAAAAATAATATTAATAATAATATATTTCAATAATAATAAATACAAATTATATAATTATAATAATATTAATTACACATAATGATAATAATAATACAAACTATTGAATTACAAACCATTCATAATAAAAATACCATTGAATTACATATTCCTTATCATATTTAAGACTAGGGGTATATTCGACATTTGCACTATTTTTTTTGTCTCTGTCCTCTACAACCAAACACCTCTATCCTGAAGACGGAGATAAGATTCTCTGTTCTGTCCACCATAAACCAAACAGCTCACTGTCCCCAGTTTCTGTTTCGTTCAGTCTCCAGATTTCTGTTCTGTTCCGTCTCCAGCTACTAAGGACGCTAACTAAACGCAGTGTAAATGCATGAAGTTCTCTAGAACTTTGAGGAATGGTTTGAATAATCAAATACGTATAGAAGACATGAATTATATACTAAAGAACGAATCATTAACTAAGTGAAGACTATTTGGTTATATAATATTAACTACTACTCAGAATTATGATTAACATAATATAATTATTTATTTTATTTTATAATTAATTTAACATTTAGAACAAACAATTTTTAATAAATATTTTCAAAATTGATAATTATTAAATAATTTAAATTTCAAATAAATTTGTTCGCTAAATTAAAATAAATTTTAGAATTAATTAATTTTAAATAATATATTTTACTAAACAAATATTGCTTTACAAATAAAGTTTATCAATTTTATTTTAATAAAGTATGATAAATTTATTATTAATATTTACTAATAAATATTATACAAGAATTAAAAAATATTAATTTGATTAAATTTAATAGAATTGTAATTAAATTATTATTAAAATCTAAACATATTTTTATTTTAAAAAATAAAATAGAAAAAAGGGAAGTATAACGGATATGACATTGGTGATTAAGGTTTCTGTTCTCCTTCTCCCCGTAAAAGTCAAACTTTGAATCCACGCCTAATATAAGCGACAAAAGATCTTAGCATGTATATGCCATACACGTCTCTATCTCACGTAGAGTTAGGGAAGGCAACTTGAGAACAAGGCTTCATGTTCGAGTTCCGGCAGCGATAGTGTGGGAGTTCATCCAATGCGATAATTTTTTGTGCGCACCGATGTTGGGCCACCCTTCTGAAAAGCCAGCTGAGATCAGATCATAATTTACCTCCTCACAATTCTGTCGGGTCGAAATGTGGGGGTACTTAGAGTGGGCAATTTCACCTTTTGAGATAAAGGGAAGGCATATATAGATAAGCCTTGCCTTGTTGACTTCTAGACAGAAACCGAACCAAAAGCGAAAGAGAATCACTAGTTTCTACAATGCATTTTGTCATTTGCCTGCTTTCTTCGTCTCAGTTTTTTTTTTCTTTCTTTAGGCAGGTATAGATGAGCCTGACCTTATTGACCTTCAGAAAGAAACTGAACCAAAAGTGAATTAGAATCAAACGTTTTTACAATGCATTTTCCCATTTGGCTACTTTCTTCCTGTCGGTTTTGGAATTGAATTTTTTAATTATTTATTAATTTTAATAAATAAAATTATGTATAACTAAAGTATTTTAATTAGAGTATTGATTTACTTTTTAAGTATATATTTAAAGAATTGGGTTTAGATTCTGAATTAGTTGAATTAGTTCTATATTTCTTCCACATAACACGTAACAACCCTCCCTAGCATAGATATTTTAACTTAAATAAAAAATAAAAAATCTAACATAAATAGCTCAATTACTAGTAATTAGGAATTACTAAATTAGTTAATTACCGCTTAAGCAAACACAGTCTCGGCCAAAACCTGAGACATGCCCAAGTGTCACGTAGCCCACAACTTCAGAATAATTAACTGCTCTCTTAATTACTTTTTATCTGTAGATCACTTTCAATGAATAATTGTCACGTCAGCAATTGCATGCCAGCGCTCACTCCTTGAACCGGTCACATACGCATGCTAGCTGATTGAAGAATCACTGGGAGCGCCCATATCAGTTTCCGAGCGTGGAAATAGTGAAAAGCAATAGAAAGAAAAGGTCAAACATTACGAGAAAAAGGATAGTTTATTTTCCAAATATATTTTCAGAATTTTTCATATTTAAATTAAAATTATTTATTTTAAAAAACAATAAACATGACATTGTAAATATAACATATTAATTAATTACTATATATTATTTTAAATAATTGAATTGATTTATTTATTTATTTTTTACAATTAATTAATTAATTAATTTTTATTAATTACAAAAATGTTGAGTATTATTGTCATTTTTTAAATTTTACATATCAACAAAAATTTTACTAATTGTTGTTGTTGTTGTTATTGTATTAAATTTATTAATATGCTAATCATATGTTTTTTCAAAAATTTAAGAAAAATAATTTTTAAATTTAGAAGTATACTTAAAAAATAATTTTTTTACATTAAATAAATTATAAATATGTCTATAATTTTTTACACTAGTTTTTAAATAATAAAGAAACTGATAATTTAAATGATACATAAGCAATTAATTAAAAATTATAAAGTAGAGAGCAATAGTGGAGTTGGTGGCGTCTTTAGTTTGAGTATAAAAGGCCAACATTCCTCTTATCTCTTTATATCTAAACAGTTTCTGGCTTCTTCGTTTCTCCTCCGAAGCCCTCTTTCAGTTCTCAAAGTTTCGATCTGTAAACCCTCTCTAATTTTTTTTTTCTTTCGGCAACAATGAGTGACCCCAAGTACGCTTATCCTTACCCTGCTCAAGGTATCGTTGTTATCTTTTATCTTTTTGCCAAAATTCTGTTTTTTTTGTTCTTTTTGATGGTGTTGGCTGGTGGAAGCATGATTGTGTATGATCTTGTACCAAATCACGCACAATTTATGGAACATATTACTTTCTCATGGTAAAGTTTCTATTTTTTGATGTGGGTTTTGTCTAGTTTTTTCGTTCGAAGAATGTAGTGGTGATTTCTTGGTTTATATATGAAAAGTTCTGGCTATTTCTGTTTGGCCCTTTTCAAGTTGCTTCAGAATTATGCTTCTTCTAGCGACTGGTGTTTGATTTGTTTATCTGTGTTTTTGTTCACAGGTTACTATCAAGGCCCTCCGGTGATGGCTCCTCCACAATATGCTGCTCCTCCTCCTAGGAGAGAGCCTGGTTTTCTTGAAGGATGGTAATTTCAAAACTTGACCATCTTTTTCTTCTGCAACTCTCTTGCTCTGTCCCTCCTGAATTGTTAATTTTAGAAGGATGGTTCTTAGTTCATTTATATGTCTTGCCTACTAATTTTTGTACGTCTTTTCTGGGTTGCAGTCTTGCTGCCTTGTGTTGCTGCTTTCTGATCGATGAATGCTGCTGTGATCCGTCAATTCTTTTCATCTGCTGATAAAAAGCCATAACATCTGAAAAAAAAAAGGCCCATTATGTTATATATTCTATGTAATGGATTGAAGTTAAAAGTTGCATTCTCTTCTGAGTATAGTGTTGATGATATATGTTTCTGTGATGGTTGTCTTCCAAGTGCTTGAATTAATGGTTTAGATTTGTTAACTTTCGGCTATTGCTTTTTGCCATGAAAGGGTGCTTATATTCAAGGACATTGATAAATGCCAAATTTGTTTAAGTCAACTCAACGTAGAAACTGGAGTAGGCTTAACTAGTGGAGATAATAATCAAAATCTCTATGGCTGGGAAAAAGGGTTTAGTGTGGAAGCAACGAATGAGACGTAGGGTGCCCATTTGCTTTGAATTTTTGAGTTCCGATACAACAAGAAAGCTGTCACCTTGTGGGGCTATTATCTTAAATTATCGGTTTCTCATTTTGCCACGCTAAGGCATTTGAATTTTAGAAAATTAGCGTAAATAATTGGCATTCTTGAACATCTTAATTTAGTCAAATTGGTGGAAGAGCTTTAATTAATACTCTAAAAAATTTAATGTTAAAATTGTCTTATGTTGACTAAGATCCTCTTAAAAATCTCTTCATGTGAACATTGTAAGGTTAGTATATTAATCAATGTTTAAATATTGACTAAAAAATTAAAATGTTAAATATTAAATAAAAATAAAATATTATTTTTACTTACTGAAAGTTTAATTAATAAAATATATTATTAAAAAATAAACTGATTCATTATGATTTATAAATATAAGTTAATTTACAAAAATTGATTGGTTAATTAATAAATGGATTACTTTTTAATAATTGGAGTTATTAATGTCAATTGAGTCAGAAAGTTAATCTGCTTAAAATTTCTATTATTAAAATGGCTGAATTGATTTAATTTTTTAATTATTGCTTTTAACTATTTTCGTGAGTAGTACACTAAATATTTTTAAAGGAAAGCTTAATCAAGTTATTAGAAAATCAAATAAACCTTTAGCTTATAGTTATCTGAAGAATGAAGGACCGTGTGTTGACATTATAAACATATAAAGTTATGGATATATATTTAAAGTTTAACAAATTTTTAAGTTTTCTTTAACATAACAATATTTATCTGTCATTAGCTCTTTTGGTCCTCTTAGTGGAAAAGGCAATTAAATTGGAACAATTTATCTGAATTCAAGACGATGTGAAAATTACTGCCCTAAATTAAAAATTTCTCCTCTGCGGTCCAACAAGACAAAAGAATCTGTCCCCAAGGTTAGTGCATTTTCTATCAACTTTGGTGCACTCTAAAAGGTATAGTAGGAATTGTCTCGGGAAATGAAAAGAAAAAGCAGATAAATGCAGAATTTGTGTGAGATAAAATTCGTGCCTAAGGTGTTTGTATGTAGAGGAAAATGATTGTGTAGGGTGGAGCAAATAAACGATGCGTGATGGATGGAAAAAGTAGAGAAAATGAGTAGTTGTACGCCAATGGAAGCAAAGAAATGAGCATATATGTTACAGTCGAAGCAGTGAAATTAAGCAGATGCGTGACACTTATATATAACAGAAACAATGCAAACGTTGGCAATAGGAATTAAGAACTATTAAAGCAAAATGGAATGTTGCAGCATAATGACGTAATGATGTTATTAGAGTTATTGGGACAATAAAGTTGATAACGTTATAAATATTACTAGTAGCCGAAAATATATGAATGAATCAAATTTTGGAACAACGACACTAACAATCCCCACTTAATCCAAAATTTGAGAAACAAACTGTAATAATTTAGAAAAATAGGCGAATAACCAGGTGAACTAAGTCTTGAACTTGTTGTTTAAGAAAACTAGAGACAAAATTTGCTAGAGAAATAAACAGCCTCAAACAACCTCGGTTTCAAGATCGTTCTAGAGATAAACCAAATGCTCTCATAGGAGGATGACTAGCCTCCCATAATCACTTACGTGAGCCCATCAAGTGTGTATTGCTCACTATATATAACTCATTAAGGATTAGACAATCCAACCTCATTAATCACAGTAAAGTCATGCTAGGGGCAGTATTCAACAACTAAATATATCTTAATATTATTCCATAAACAATATACAAGTAAGTAGAGATAAAATTTGCTAGAGAAATAAACAGCCTCAAACAACCTCGGTATCAAGATCGTTCTAGAGATAAACCAAATGCTCTCATAGGAGGATGACTAGCCCCCCATAATCACTTAGGTGAGCCCATCAAGTGTGTATTGCTCACTATATATAACTCATTAAGGATTAGACAATCCAACCTCATCAATCACACACTATAAGAAAAATTGAAATTACCGACGGTTTCTTACCGACGGACAATTAATGGAATGTAAATAGCGACGGTATTACACAATCCGTCGGTAAAGAACAAAATAATTGTGACGGTTAAGAAAACTGTAGCGAAAGTTGGCGGGGCACTTTCGCGGGTAATAATAGCGACGAAAATATGCCGATGAATTATTTCCGTCGGTAAATACCGACGGAATATTAATTTCCGTCGGCAAATGGGTCATTAATGAAATGTGTACCGACGGAAACATTCCGTCGGTATACTTTAAAATGTCGTCGAGGTTTTGGTTAGGTGCCGACATTCTACGACGGATTTTTAAATTTTACCGACGGTTTATATCCGTCGGTAAAAAAAGATTAAAT
>JANZLC010000003.1:11958649-11968980 GCA_026413385.1 Erythroxylum gracilipes
ATAATGCAAATGATATGGAGATGGAGTTTTGAATATTGTGGAGTTCACGCAAAGACAGTTTGAAGTTTTGGATGTTTAAGTTTTTTTTAGTTATTGGTTGTGAAAAATATATGTTGTCTACTTGTCTTTGCACTAGACATAATGATTTTTATTATTCCAATTTTATAGTTTTTTTAAGACATACAAATCAAAATATTGACTTATCATGATTAAGTTAATTTTGATTTAGAGCGTTGGCAAAAATTTGCTCTCCATATTTTTAATTTAGAAGTCATATTTTTATGTGTTATACAACCCGATGGATATCCAAAAATCCGAATAACCCAATGGATTTGGATATGGGTAGTAAATCGTAAAAACCGATGGATATGGGTTGAGTCATAAAAAATGGAGATGGATATGGGTTGAGTAAAACTCGAACCGAACCCTACCCATTGCCATCCCTAGATGTGAGTCATTACAAGAGCTTAATGTAAAATGTTAATTATAGAAAATCTCTTACTTCAATAGTCAACCAAGTTTTTAGCTGTAGGTGTTGTCCAGGCTAAGAATAACCTTCTAACATACTATATATATATATATGAGAAAGTAATATATATACACATAAACACATTAAAACGCGAAAATAAATACCATTTCTTAACAGCATTCTAACTTTAAGTTATTGTTTTTTGCATTTTATCTTATATACTCAATTGTCTATACGAATTGATATTGGTTTTAGTTGCGTGGGAGTTGTGCTACAAAGCTTTCGACCGTATATTGTAAACATAAGAATATGTAAGGAGGGCAAGAGCGTTTTGTTGTTTCATTTGGTTGACGAACAGAAGCATCAACTAATCAGCATTTCATTTGTGATTGGAATTGCCATTAGTTTGAACTAGCTTCCTGAAATTATATATTTTAATCCGCCGGTTAGCTGCTGGTATAATCACTCTCAATTTGTCTGATGATGATGAAACAGGCATCTGCAAATCTCAATTTCCAAATCCATTCCTGCCTCATTATTATTGCCACAACAGAACACAGTAGTTTCAACAAAGGCCTTCGTGAATGACTATGTACATACATTACACAAGAAATTCCACCATCAACCTCCTCATTTGTCTGCCACATGGTTTGTTGCTAATCCAATAGATTCTGTCTATAATTCCTACCTCCACTCCATTATTCAAATTTCACTTGGCATTTATTTTTGATGGCGGCTCTTTTCCTTTATATATTTTCATATAACAACAACTCGCAGTTCAGTTCAATCACTAATTCTGGAAGGCAACAGCACAGCTAAGAATGACTAAGATTAACGAATCTTTTCCTCAAAATCAGAAAAGACGCAATTACTTTCAAAGATGTGATCTTTCGTAAGGAAGAAGAAATTTTGGCCAGTGATGAGGAGCCCATTAAGATATGTTTCAAAGCACCAAATTGTGTATACCATAGGTTCAAGCACCAGTCTCAAAGAGCTCAAGCAAATCCACACTCATCTTCTCGTCAACGGCCATCTCCATGACTCCAACTTTTCAGGCCAATTTGTAGCTGCCATAGCTCTCAATAATCACAAGAACATTAACTATTCTGAGAAAGTCCTTGACCAATGGGAGACCCCCACTGTGTTCTGCTTAAACTCCATGATCAGAGCCCACTCTAAGAGCTCCACACCTGAAAGAAGCTTTCTTTACTATAACAAGATATTACGGTCTAGTGATCATATCTCTCCTGATAATTACACTTTTAATTTCTTGGTTCGGGCTTGTACACAACATTTGACACGTTGGAGTAGTCCAACTGTTCACGGTTTAGTTATTAAGCATGGGTTTGAATGTGACCCACACGTTCTATGTGGTTTGATTCGCATGTATGCTGAATTGGGTGGTTTAGATTCTTGTTTTCGGATGTTCGGATTAGTTCGTAACCCAGATTTGGTTTGCCAAACTGCAATGATAAGTGCTTGTGCTAAATGTGGCGATTTTGGTTCTGCGAGGGAACTGTTTGATGCAATGTCTCAAAGAGATACTTGGGCTTTTAATGCGATGATCTCTGGGTATGCGCAATGTGGGCAGTCTAAAGAGGCGTTGAGGTTGTTTCGTTTGATGCAATTAGAGGAAGTTAAGATTGATGACGTGTGTATGGTCTCCGTTTTGTCTGCATGCAGTCACTTGGGTGCTTCAGATCATGGGAGATGGGCTCATGCATATATTGAGAGACATAAGATTCCAATGACGGTGACCCTAGGTACTGCACTAATAGATATGTATGCAAAATGTGGCAACATTAGCAAGGCAATGGAAGTTTTCTGGGGTATGGACGAGAAAAATGTTTACACATGGACTTGTGCCATGAATGGGCTGGCAATGAATGGGGCTGGTCACAAGTGTCTTGAATTGTTTTCCCTAATGAAAGAGAATGGGATTTCGCCGAATGGAGTCTCTTTCATTTCGATTTTGAGGGCTTGCAGTGTGGTTGGACTTGTTGAGGAAGGTCATGAACAGTTTGTCTCTATGAAAAGAGTTTATGGGATTGAACCTCTAGCAGAGCATTATGGTTGCATGGTCGATCTGTATGCTCGTAGTGGGCGCTTAGATGAAGCTGTAAATATCATCAATAACATGCCAGTGACCCCTCATGCTGGTGCATGGGGTGCTTTGCTTAATGCTTGCAAACTACACAGAGATAAGGAGTTGGGTGAACTTGCTGCTAGAAAGTTGATTCAATTGGAAGGCAGCAATCACTGCGCTTTTGTTATATTATCTAACATTTATTCTGATTCAAGGGACTGGGCAAGAGCTGATAATTTGAGACAGACCATGAATGCTAAAGGGATAAAGAAAAAGCCTGGCTGTAGTGTTATGGAGGTAGATGGTGAGGTTCATGAATTTTTTGTTGGAGACACCTCGCACCCAAGGTATGGTGATATTAAAGTTAAGCTGGAAGAGATATATAGTAATTTGAGGTTATCAGGATATGTGGCCAACACTAAGCCTGTGCTATTTGACATTGAAGAAGAAGAGAAAGAGGATTCTCTTTATAGACATAGCGAGAAGGTTGCTATTGCATTTGGTTTGATCACCGTGAAGCAAGTTGTGCCCATTAGGATTGTTAAGAACCTAAGAATTTGTTGGGATTGCCATGATTTTGTAAAAACGGTGTCTAAGATTTATAACAAGGAGATTATTGTAAGGGATAGGAATAGGTTTCACCATTTCGAAGATGGTCATTGCTCTTGCAATGGCTACTGGTAGTGGTAGCATAAACCAATTGACTCTTTGTTCCATTCGTTGATTTACAAAAGGGTTTCGTTTTTTGGTACTTTTCCATGCCATTGTCATTTCTACTCATGATTCTTAGTCTCCGCAAAGAAACCAATAAGTTGTTTCCTCATGGCGCACAAATGTTCAGGAGCTACATTTGGCCGACATTGGAGGAACTGTGAAAACTGGTACTGTCAGGCCAAGCCACTTACATCAGGCTTTTCCTCTCTAGCGTATTAGCCTTCACTTGGAATCATTCATCTCTCTGCTAGCCTTTTATTCCAAGATTAGGGGTGGCAACGAGTCGGTCGCCCGACTTAATATTTTTAAAAGTAATTTTTAAAAAGACGTTGTTTTGGGTACAACTGTCGGGCCAAGACCTGATGAACTCGTGCCTTTACTTGGGACTGTCATCACTATCCAAGATCACTTGTCAATGCTTTCGGTACAATCTTGTCATTACTTTGGACCATTTTACAATGGATAAACGTACTGAAAAAGTGCCGAAGACTATTTAGATTAGGAAAATGGCCATTGCGATTTAAAAAAAAAAGAAATAAAAGAAATGCCTTCATTAACCATACATTTGTTAGTGTCGCAGCTTCACGTTTCTTCATACATCAAATCGATGCTTTGTATAAGGACAATCATGTTGATACACGTCCAGTAAGCTTTACGAATAGGAAAACCAAAATGGAATTGCTTTTATTAGCAGCCACTTGTCATTTTGTTTTCTTCTTCCCCTTTTTCGAGCTGCCTTTATATCAACTTGACGTAACATATTATTTTCCTTAAAAAAAAAAAAGGAGGAAAGAAAAACTTTGCCTAGCACCCAGGCAGCTCGACAACAAATGACTTCTTCATGAGTCACGGCCCACTACACGTCATTCGTTAAACGACCCGTTTTTCCTCGCAAAACGCACCCAATTTGCTTGGTATCGACATTCAACGCTGAAGAGGAAAAAAAAAGAAGGAAGAACTCAGGCACATGCCGTGTCAATTATAATCTAGCTTTTCTTTTCTCTTTCTTTGTTTCTTCTTACTTTTTAAAGAACCTTCAAAAGAAGAATTGGGTCCATTAGTTAGGTTAGGTCTAAAAACCTACAAAGTAGAGAAAAGGAAGAACTGGGTCCGTTAATTTGGTCTAAAATGAAGTTAATCCAAACCAAACTTCATCTGGTTATACTTTAAGAATTGGAATAAGAAAGAAGTGAATAGCAATTCTAGAATGTTATTTAACCTATGAAGAAAGGTGCACCTCACTAAAAAAAGTAGACTTTTGATTGCGATTTGAAATTCATAACTAAATGTTACTCTCTAGTTACAAAATTTCAAAATCGTAATCTATTGAAACAATACTTTCAACTTGAAATATTTTGCAATTTTTTTAAAACTATTAGCTACGCTTAGAATAGATTATATTTTATACTCGTAGCTAATAAGATTTAATGACGTTTTTTAATTATAAACTTAGTTTCCTAGTGAAAGGTTTTTAGTTACGAAATATTGCTAATAAGATTTACTGATATTTTTTGTAGCTAAAACACACAGATCCTATAACTATCAGCTACGAAAATGAATTTTGTAATTAAAAACACTTCATTACAAAAAAAAAATCGTAGTCAAAAGAAGAAGAAATAATAAACAATGAAAATGATGTCGTTTTGTCCACTAAAACAACTTCTCTATATTGATAACCTAAAGACTATGCTTCTCTTTATTTTTCTTCGTCTTCATCTTCTGGCAACTGCAGTGTCCTTGTATGCTCCAGTATCTTCATCTAGTGGCCTTCTCTTTTCTTCAGCAGCTCCAGTGTCTTTGTCTGTCCTCTTTAATGTCCTCATGTTTTCTTCACCAATTGACGACATCTGTTCTGCCTATTAAGAGGAGTTCAGCTTCTCCAGGTAATTGTGTTTTCAGTTCATTCGTGGTTAATGTAAGTTATGGCTAAGTCAATTGGTTAATGTAACTTTTCAAATTTTGAACTGGTATTGTGGAAAATGTTCTCATCAATTCTTTAATTTGAGGGTTGAAAGAATTCTTTGGTTTTACTTTCTGAGGCTTATCAATCAGTTTGATATAATTGCATGTCTTGAGAAAAGATTTAAGAATTTTGCCTTTGGTCTAGCATAAACTCTTACTTCTTGAGCAATTTCTTCATTAGTGATAGATAAAGAGGAAATGTTTTTATGAACCCTTCTTCAGCAGAGTTGTAGAACGTCCTATATCTTGCATTTTCTCCCTCTGGTGATTGAATTATTTTTGTCGGAAACAAAATAATCTCTTGATACTTTGAGATTTTTCTGTGATTATCACCAATCAATGAATGTACTTCAATAAAATCTTCAATATTGTTTATCGATAACTTAATGAAAATTTTCATATCTTAGGTATTTTGATAGATTTACTTTGTTTTACACCAACTGAAAAATGAGTTATTTGAGCAAAATCATAAGACAAAGAATCTACAGAAACTTTAGCATACAAAATTGTACTTTTGAAAAATCTGCTCGTTCATTAACATCACCTACAAAGTGGTTGAACATAAAGAGAAGCAAATAATAAAAAGAAGAAATTAACTTTTTGTGAAACGTAAACACTTTTGGTCCAACAGATTTGTTGAATTGGCCAGTTCAAGACATAATGAACATAGATACATCGCTGGTTCATGACATGTTGAAGGAAGAAATAGTTTGCAGGTTTAAGAATGTGAAACTTGTTGGAAATTCATAAGTGGAGTCATCCCACATCAGAAAGAGACATATAAATAAAGTGAGTTACATACAAAGATAGGACTCATAATTCAGTGCCTTAAGGTTTTAGGTTGAGATATGATATCCTAGTTATTTATGGGCTCATTTGTATCCAGTTCAATTTCTCTCTAGGCTTCCTCAAAATCCTTCATTGGTATTAGAGCCATATTGGTAAAGTTTGATGAATATAGATTCATGGATTTAGGTTAGAGTGACTCAAATGGATCCACATGAGCTATAGATTGAGGGGAAGCTTGTCCGATATAGATAGATCCACTTGTCAGGGGGAAATGTTGGGAATTCAAAAGTAGAGTCATCCCACATTAAAAAGAGACATATGGATAAAGTGAGTTATATACAAAGATAAGACTTATAACCCAATGCCTTAAGGTTTTAGGTTGAGATATGATGTCCTAGTTATATATGAGCTTATTTGTATCTGGTCCAATTTCTCCTTAGGCTTCCTCAAAATCCTTCATTGGTATTAGAGTCAGGTCGGCAAAGTTTGATGAATATAGATTCATGGATTTGGGTCAGAGCGACTTAAATGGCTTCGTATGAGCTATAGGTTAAGGGGGAGCTAGTCCGATATAGATAGATTCACTTGTGAGGGGGAGATGTTGGAAATTCACAAGTGGAGTCATCCCACATTGAAAAAAGACATATGAATAAAGTTATTTATATACAAAGATAGGACTCATAACCCAGTTCCTTAAGGTTTTAGGGTGAGATATAATGTCCTAGTTATATATGGGCTCATTTGTATTTGGTTCAATTTCTCTTTAGGCTTTAACAAGAATAAATTTCCATCTGAAAAAAACTTCAATCTATTCAAGAGTTCAAAAATCTTCATGGGAATTTAATGGAAAGACAGTTCATGATTACTAGTTTTTTTTAATCATCAAGTAACATACCAATAAATAACAATGATAGTTTGTCTCTTCAATAGGATACTAGTCCATGCTAGTGGTGGCAGAACCTTGTAAATCGAACCATATTAGTAACTTATTTGCCCTTGCAATTATTGGCAGACATGATTTTTTTTTTTTTGCTCATGGTAATTAAGATACCCAATTTAATCTAATTATAAACTAATAAAAGATTTTGTGATGTTGGTCACTTCTTGATTGGAAATAATAAGTCTAAAACTCAACAGTGATATAACTTTTATGCCATTAGCAATACTTGTGTCTTTAAATCCTGATGCACAATGTTTCAGTGTCTATTTGACATATTCGTCTCTAATTACCTTAGTATGAATGTAAGCACTTTTTGAGTTCTTTCAAACTTTACTTTCATAGGATTCACAAGCAAGATGATGTGTCATACTGCAAGAAATTATTACAACTTGCGAAGGAACAATGTCTTTTTGTATTTAAATATTTTTTTGACCTAACAAGAGATGAGATCATTAACTTCTTGAGTATTTTCTAATATAACAAAGAAGAACATATTTGAGACTTTCTTTTGTTTAAGTTGGATGTTAGCATATTAGAGCTTGATGTTTGCATCTTTTGTTTAATGATTTTGTAACCTGTTCCACACTTATTGAAAGTCTAAAAAAATTTAGGTTATTTATTTGATCTTGGTTATTTTATAGTGAAACATCTAACACTATAGCTAGCAACGTTATAGATAAGGTTATCTTAAAGTCATCATGTGATATGAGGTCTTCTAATTGATTGTTTTTTTAGAGTTCTATTATACTTGTTAAGAATGATGATATTAATACTTTAACTACAATGCAGTCTAATAGGAGGTGTTAAAATTCATAATTGAGGTGTTAAAGCTCATAATAGTGTAAGCACAAATTGAATCAAATCTTACAGTTCTTACTTATGAATTTAGAGATATGTTTAAAACTCACTGCTTAGCTTCTTGTGAAAGTCTAAGTAAAATCTTAGATATATGGATTGTAGATACATGCTTGAATACTTTATTAACCTCATTACAAACGAGTTTCAAATCACCATTAAAACTATCTGTAGATAATGGCATCGAGTTTGTCAATCATCAAATGGCTGAAATTTTTATAAAGTGCTATAGGAATTTTACATCAATTTAGTAGTCCTTACATCCCTTAGCAAAAAGGAGTGGTTGAAAGAAAATATAGACAATATTTGGATGTTAGAGCCTTGAGATTTTACATAATTAAAGACTTGCTTTATGTTAGAAATAAGTTTAAAACTTCTTTAATTCAAAATTTAAGTAACGTAACATAAGATATTATAACCTGATTTAGATATGTATATAATCAAAATGACATGTTAGGGCATATTTAGAAGTAGCTTTCACGTTCTTGATCTATAAAAATGAATATACCTTTGGGTTTTGGAGATGGGTTCATGCTTCCTATTTCAAGCTATTTTATATTTAACTACAAAACCTTATGTTGTCATATATCTTATTACAAGGTTTGTCATAATCTGCCAACCAATTGCATTCTTTTGTAGAATTCAAACTGGGTATGTCAATTTTGTTTTACAATTATGTTATTTACAACTTAAATTTCATTTAGTAATTTAGTACCTTACATAAAATGATATCTCTACATGGACAAAAGTTGGATGACTCATTGGAAATAATCTAGTTAATACTTAGAAGGAGTGAAGACTCACGAAATTTGTGAAAGATCAAATGGGTTTATAATGTAAAATTCATCCATGCATAGATTGCTTAAATTTCAACCATCAAAGTCAAAAGGTGGTATACAATCACTTGCTAATCCGAGATGTAGATAACTTCTATACTCGATGGATTTATCATGGCAAACATCCTGAAGCAAGTAATGCTAGAAGAGTTGCTACAGATGATTAATACAAATTGATACTCAGCAAGGTCATCCTATAGACAAGGTCTAATTTGGAAAATTGTCAAGTGAGTTGGGGATTATTGCGAGAACAGAATTACCTTGTCTAAAACATGTTGAGTACTTGAAGGAAGACAATTTTCTTGAAAATGCTTTGGATAAAGTTGCGTAATTTTTAAAAATCTATAATTATATGCAATATTGTTTCAATGATTTTAAGATTAATTACACTTTTGCTTATTGTTCACAGTTGAAATTGAATATTATGGATATTAATTAAGAACCCCAGATGTTTCAAAATTTGTTACTTCATTATTGAAACAAAGGATCAAGGATCGTCATTTCAAGCTGATAAGTATTATAAATCGTTTCCTTCTGATGCGAAGGTATGAAGACATGTTTCCGAACAAATTTCTGAAGAAAATTGGAATAGTTTGTGTGATTATTGTGCTTACCCAAAAGTTCAGGGCTATTTTTTTGCCTTCACGTTTACTTGCACTAATCTTGTTAAATGATTGGGTTAGTTACCAAAAAACCCAAACTTTTGTCAATTTTTTAATTATAGCCTGAATTTTAAAAAGTAGCAATAAAATGATCGAACTTTCATTTTTTTTTCAATTCTAGCTCAAACTTTAAAAAGTGACAATAAAATGCTCAAACTTTAAATTTTCTTCAATTCTAGCCCGACGTTATCTGTTGTTCTCCCGATGCCCTCATCTCTTTATTTTATGTTTGTCCTTCTATCACCCCAAACTACTCTCGCATTATAATGTATTGCATCAGTAAGCTCTTTGTTTTTAGTTTGTTCTCCATATATCCTTAGTGTGAGGGCATCGGGGTTGCATAATTTGAAAATTATTTTATTTCTTCCGAAAGTAGATGATTATTCATCTCCTTCTCACCTTCTGTGAATAGCCGGGATATTGAGGAATATCCAGAAACATAGTTAGGGAATCGTTCTGATTCTATCTCTATTCATTCTGTTTGAAGAAAGGAAGGATCCCATTGAAGAGTGAAGGCATCAAAAGAACAAACTAAAAACGAAGGAAAAAACTACAATCCAAGTGTAAAGTCGTTAGGGCTACGTAATCTAACTTAGATCATTTTTAAACAATGATGTCATTTTAATTATGTGATTAAATGACATTGTTTCATTAATCTTCATTTGTTGTGTTAATTTTGGCTGACACGTATTAATAGTTAAGGTTTCTGAAACACATGGCAAGCCACGTCAACAAACTTAACAGAAACACTAACGTTGAGCTAGAATTGAAAAAAATATTGCTATTTTTTAATTGAAAAGTTGATAAAAATTACTAAGTTATGCTTTTTGTTCTTGATTTAGGATAATTATGAGAAGAAAAAGGTTAGTAGATCTAAAATGAAACACCTTACAATCAAGGGTCAAAGCCATTTGTAGTTGTGTGAAATGAATAAGTAAGATTTTGTTTACAAGTTATACTTAAATCAATAAACACTACATTATTTATTATGCATTTTATTTTTGTTTCATAAAACAGA
>JANZLC010000003.1:11969080-11985421 GCA_026413385.1 Erythroxylum gracilipes
GTGACAATAAAATGCTCAAACTTTAAATTTTCTTCAATTCTAGCCCGACGTTATCTGTTGTTCTCCCGATGCCCTCAGCTCTTTATTTTCTGTTTGTCCTTCTATCACCCCAAACTACTCTCGTATTATAATGTATTGCATCAGTAAGCTCTTTGTTTTTAGTTTGTTCTCCATATATCCTTAGTATGAGGGCATCGGGGTTGCATAATTTGAAAATTCTTCGATTTCTTTCGGAAGCAGATGATTATTCATCTCCTTCTCACCTTCTGTGCATAGCCGGGATATTGAGGAATATCCAGAAACACAGTTAGGGAATCGTTCTGATTCTATCTCTATTCATTCTGTTTGAAGAAAGGAAGGATCCCATCGATGAGTGAAGGCATCGAAAGAACAAACTGAAAACGAAGGAAAAAAACTACAATCCAAGTGTAAAGTCGTTAGGGCTACGTAATCTAACTTAGATCATTTTTAAACAATGACGTCATTTTAATTATGTGATTAAATGACATTGTTTCATTAATCTTTATTTGTTGTGTTAATTTTGGCTGACACGTATTAATAGTTAAGGTTTCTGAAACACATGGCAAGCCACGTCAATAAACTTAACAGAAACACTAACGTTGAGCTAGAATTGAAAAAAATATTGCTATTTTTTAATTGAAAAGTTGACAAAAATTACTAAGTTATGCTTTTTGTTCTTGATTTAGGATAATTGTGAGAAGAAAAAGGTTAGTAGATCTAAAATGAAACACCTTATAATCAAGGGTCAAAGCCATTTGTAGTTGTGTGAAATGAATAAGTAAGATCTTTGTTTACAAGTTATACTTAAATCAATAAACACTACATTATTTATTATGCATTTTATTTTTGTTTCATAAAACAGAGTGAGAAAAAACTACATGGACAAGAGTGTGATAGGATCATACTATATAATGTCACTCTTTATAAGCAAGATAAAGGATGGGTGTTAGAAGAAGCAGAAAACAACTATGTGAGTATAAAAGTTTGTTTAATATTTTTGTTCATTTATTAATGTTGCAGAAAGTAGTAGTATTTGGATTGAATATTGATTTCCTTTTTAATTTTAGAATAAGATGTAAAAGTTATTAAAGAAGTCTATATCTAAGAGAAATGAGTTTAGTGCTTGTAATACAATACTTGGTACTCATTTTAGCTATGTGAAAGGTCTTGGCTATGACCCTAAGTCAAATGTTTCAGCCTCAACATATAAAACAATCATTGAACACGTTCAAAAGGAAAACAACAAGCTTAAGGCTGCATTACAAGCTAAAGTAATTAGGGGACAAGAAACACGACCAAAATTAGCAAAACATGATATGTTATTCAAAAGATTACTTGGCCCGAATTATGATATAAATGAAGAGAAAATTGAAGGGTATTAATTCTGTCTTCTATATTTTTTTCTTTCACTTCTTGTATATACTATAATTTAAATTTAATACTTTTCTTGAATTACAATTAATGAATGAAGATTGATTATGTTGTGAATAGTAAAGTTATGTGGTTTTTGAGTTAATCATAACCAAATACTTATTGTATCAATAATCATAATATTTTTAGTTAATTTTAACTAAGCTTTTTGGATGATTACAAGTTCATCGGCATGGAAAACACTAAGTAATCGTTAAGGTTGTACTCTAATATTTTTGTTATCTGAGCATGACATATTATAATTTGTAAACTTATCTCCTTATTTATTGTTTTGTTTATAAGAATTGTTCAAATTGTCATTAATATTTTGTATAGGAACAAATAATCATCATTTAATGTTATATTCTTGTTGTTGGTATAATTTAATGATATTTATATAATTTTGATTTATATATACAATGCTAGATTTTTTGAATTAATAATATTTTTCTCCGAGTTAATTTTATAATAAATTTGCAATAAAAAACATATCAATACATTATATACAAAACATATTCTTCAATATCACGTATTAAAAATGTATATAGTGACATTATTAAAAATGTAACAAATAACATTTGGCTATGATATGAAAACCATAGCACATAACATTTGGTTGTCATAAAAAACGTAACTTAAAAAATTTGGCTACATTAAGAACCCAGATGTTTCAAAATATGTCACTTCATTATTGAAACAAAGAATCAAGGATCATCATTTCAAGTTAATAAGTATTATAAATCTTTTCCTTCTGATGCGGAGGTACAAAGATATGTTCCCGAACAAATTTATGAAGAAAATTCGAATAGTTTATGTGATTATTGTGGTTACCCAAAAGTTCAGGGCTATTTTTTTGCCTTCACATTTACTTGTATTAATCTTGTTAAGTGATTGGGTTAATTACTAAAAAATTCAAACTTTTGTCAATTTTTCAATTATAGCCCTAACTTTAAAAAGTAGCAATAAAATACTTGAACTTTCAATTTTTTACAATTCTAGCTCAAACTTTAAAAAGTGACAATAAAATGCTCAAACTTTAAATTTTCTTTAATTATAGCTCGACGTTATCTGTTGTTCTCCCTATGCCCTCAACTCTTTATTTTCTATTTGTTCTTCTTATACCCCAAACTACTCTTGTATTACAGTGTATTGCACCAGTAAGCTCTTCGTTTTTAGCTCATTCTCCTGATATCCTTAGTGTGAGGGCATCGGGGCTACATAATCTAAAAATTGAAGAGTAAGGACATTGAAAGAATAAACTGAAAACGAAGAAAAAAATTGAAATCAAAGTGTAAAGTCGTTGGGTCTACGTAATCTAATTTAGATCATTTTTAAACAATGACATCGTTTTAATTATGTGATTAAATGACATCGTTTCATTAATCTTCATTTGTTGTGTTAATTTTGGCTTACATGTATTAATAGTTAAGATTTCTGAAATACATGGCAAGTGACGTCAACAAACTTAACGGAAATATTAACGTCGGGTTATAATTGAAAAAATTAAAAGTTTAAGCATTTTATTGCTATTTTTAATTGAAAATTTGACAAAATTTTCGGTAAATGATTTAATGACTAAGTTATACTTTTTTTCTTTCTTGATTTAGGATAATTGTGAAAAGAAAAAGGTCAATAGATCTAAAATGAAAATACCTTATAATCAACGGTTAAAGTCATTTGTAGTTGTGTGAAATGAATATGTAAGATCTTTGTTTGCAAGTTATACTTAAATCAATAAACACTACATTATTTATTATGCATTTTATTTTTGTTTCATAAAACAGAATGAGAAGGAACTACATAGACAAGAGTGTAATAAGATCACACTATATAATGCCACTCAATATAAGGAAGATAAAGGATGGGTATTAGAAGAAGCAGAAAACAACTATACGAGTATAAAAGTTTGTTCAATATTTTTGTTTATTTATTAATGTTGCAGAAAGTAGTAATATTTGGATTGAATATTGATTTCCTTTTTTAATTTTAGAATAAGATGTAAAAGTTATTAGAGAAGTCTATATCTAAAAGGAATGAGTTTAGTGATTGTAATACAATAATTGGTACTCATTCTGGCTACGTGAAAGGTCTTGGCTATGACCCTAAGTCAAATGTTTTAACTTCAATATATAAAACAATCATTGAACACGTTCAAAAAGAAAACAACAAGCTTAAGGTTGCATTACAAGCTAAAGTAATTAGGGGACAAGAAATATAACCAAAATTAGCAAAACATGATATGTTATTCAAAAGATTACTTGGCCTAAATTATGATATAAATGAAGAAGAAAGTGAAGGGTATTAATTTTGTCTTTTTTTTTTCTTTCGCTTCCTGTATGTCCTATAATTTAAATTTAATTCTTTTCTCGAATTACAAATGAAGGAAGATTGAAGTGGTGATTGATTATGTTGTGAATAGTAAAATTATGTGATTTTTGAGTTAATCATAACCAAATACTTATTGTATCAATAATCATAATATTTTTAATTAATTTTAACTAAGCTTTTTGGACGATCGACATGGACAACACTAAGTAATCGTTGAGGTTGTACTCTAATATTTTTTTTATTTGAGCATGACATATTATAATTTGTAAACTTATCTCTTTATTTATTGTTTTGTCTATAAGAATTGTTCAAATTGTCATTAATATTTTGTATGGGAACAAATGATCATCATTTAATATTATAATCTTTTTGTTGGTATAATTTAATGATATTTATAATTTTGCTTTATATATATAATGCTAGATTTTTTGAATTAATAATATTTTTCTACAATTTAATTTTATAATAAATTTGCAATAAAAAACATATCGATGCATTATATACAAAACATATTGTTCAATATCATGGATTAAAAATGTAACAAATAACATATCGTGATATTACTAAAAATGTAACAAATAACATTTGGCTATGATATGAAAAAAAGTAATACATAACATTTGGTTATGTCATAAAAAACGTAATTAAAAAAATTTGGCTACGTTATAGAAAACGTAGCTAATGCTATTTAGCTACGTTATAAAACATGTAGCTAATAATATATCGCTACGAAGATGAAATCGTAGTAAAAAAATTATTGGCTACGATTTCTTTTCGTTGTCAGTTATTTGACTCTAATTTTTTCCAACTAAAATTCAATTTTTAGCTATGTTTTTTAAATGTTCTAGCTACGCAAATTTAGATACAAAAAAATTTAGTAGCTAATAGTTTTTTATAATTTTTGAAAACATAGTCTATAGTTTTCAGGAAATTGACAATGCTTTGTGTGACGAAACAGAAACATCACAAACAATTATAGGGTATGATTTTGAGACAATTAATTACGTTTTTCTTCATAGTCAAAAGTCTATTTTGTTATAGTGTACCTTTTGCAAGAAAATTTGATTACCTAAATTCTCCTGTAACGATAAAGAACAGAAAAGACTGATAAAATGTAGTGAAAGAAGTTGATGTTATTTTGGAATCTAATAACATGCATGGAGGGTACAAGTTAGTCTCCCTTTAATTTTGTTTGGTTCAGTTCTTTCTGGTGACATATTGCCTTTTGACCGCAATCTGGTTTTCACTTCATATGCCCACCGAAAACTCCACCTATGGTACTAAGCATACTAAAATTAATGTTATATAAATAACGAAAATAATATAGGCTTTGTTCGGTTGCGTGAACTCTGAATGGTCGAATCAGGGGAAGATAGATTAGCTACTAGGCTAGTAAACGCCAACTTAATTGACTAAATATATATAATATTATTTGTGATATTGTTAGTACAAACAATTATTAAATAAGCAAAGAAAAGCCATGATATATTATTCATCGACAAAGACTTGAGAAAAATCCGATTCCGTCCAGTGCATGTACTCCTTTTAAAGAAATTCTCGTCTAGCACACATGTTTTACTACTCCAAGCCTGACTTCAACTTGCTACCTACCTGAGTCAAGGCTCTTTCATGGTGAGAATAGCTTTTAAAGTGGTCAAGAAATTACAAAAGTCACCGCAAAAATCACATGATAATTTATCATAGAAGTTGAAGCAAATGATACCCATTTTTAATTGATGAGAAGGGAAGAAGAGGCATTTTTCGTTAGAATGAATACTCGTACTCATGACTCGTAACCTTGTGATTATTTGATGAGCAGAAGCTTCAATATCCTGATGATAATCTAAGAAACAAAGGCTACTATTAGGACACAGATACGAACCCAAGATGCCACTTGCTATAGGAAAAGGAATAAGAATTTAGTGTGTGGCGATTATAGATTATATTCACGACTTTGTTGAACATGAAAAGTGGTTGATTGTATAAGCCACATATTGGAGAATTTGTGATAGCTTCTTTATCAGACATACTTATCTTGCGTCATATCATATCCTCTCTTATTCTCTCCTCCTGTTAGATACCACCAATCACTTCCATACCTTAGCCTCTCCTTTGGCATCTCGTTCAATTTTCTACTCAAGCTTCTTTTCTTAAAAAAAATATCTCACTTTTTCATACTCACCAACTTCTCTTTTCTTCATTTACGTTAGAACTATACTACTATATATGCTCCTCAAGTTGCCAATTTTTCAATTCCACTTTACTTGTGCACATATATTCAAATCTTTATATAACAACAACTTTGAGAGCAAATGTAATTTTCCACCGAAGAATATATTCCAAATGTTACATATTTATGCACTTGATTAACAATCATGATTTAATTCTATAACAACTAGGAGTTATGCTCTTAGTTTTATTTTGTACATCTAGAATATCAATTTTTAAATCATGATGAAGAAATAGTCCTTTAACATCCGACATTAGTAAATATAGATTTTTCATTTTTTGCTGACATATTTTTATTTTTATTTGACACATTATATGGTGAAATACATGTAATATGAACAATATATATTGAATAATCAAATGTTACTAATATGACAATCTTACTAAATTTTGAATCTTGACAACTCGGTTAAAATCAATAATTTAAGATAACTACAATACATTATTAATTTGATTTTGATATAATTAGTTTACGTAAAGTTTAAAAAATGAGTTGAGTTATCATATTATCAATATTTGATTAGTTTATGTATAATATTTTTGTCATTTTTTATTAAAGTTTGAAAGAGGAGAATTTTAAAAAATATATATTATAATGTTTTCAATAATTGTAAAAATTAACAAATTTTTAAAAAATTACTTAAGATATAAGAGAATATTTTTACTCTATACGATTGTGGCAATTACAATTTGACATAATTACAGTAGTAGATTATAAAATGAAATGCATCGCAAAAATAATGTTACTGTGCTTATAATTATAATTATAATGTTAGATTATAATGTTAGAATCATAATTGCCGTTTAAACTTTAAAGCTAGCAATAAGAGACCTTTCGTAAGGTTTCCGTTCACACCCTGTCCCATCCACAATTTACTCTTCCCCTTCTCTATTTCTTGGATCTACCGACGACAAGACAACAAATACGAAATGAGAGCTGTCCTCTATTTGTTGGATCTGTGTGTCTGCAGGTGTTGTATGCAACTATATATCCTCTTTGTCATGCCTGTGGCTTCCCTGACTTGCATGCAACTATACGTCCTAGTTATCATGCCTTCATCAATGTGACTTAACGTATCTCTTTCACTTCATGTTTCCAGAACTGAATGATGTGCTTCCCACAATTAATATTCCCAATTCTCATCCGATGTAAACATGTTCTAATAAACATATTCTCTCGTATGATATCTTAAAAGTGATCGATTTTTTTTTCTTTCCCATTGTAAGATAAAAGAATTCCTCACTTTTTTTTCTTTTTTTTTAGTAAAGTATGTTAAGTAACTGATTCATTATAATAACTTAAGTTGTTGTATGAGATCAACTTAATTAATTTTATATATTCACTAATATAGTGCTTTAAGATAGGAATGTCTGTTATCTCTTATTGGAATTCCAAATTATTCAGAATGACTATAGCTTGAGATGATTCTGAATAGAATGTATGCTTGCCTTCTGTAAAAAACGAAAAACAAAAGAATTATCATTTATAAATTTCAATTCATATTAATACCTAACCTTACCGAGTTCAGATGTAATGTGGAGCACGACGATGCGGCAGATTACACGTTGCAGTTCCAAGTTATTGACGCATGTGCTTTGCGGCCAAATTAGAAGTCAATGGTCGTCTATCCTGAAAGTGGGTCATTGAATAATTTTGCTAACCTTATCCGCTCTAATTAAGAGAAACTACATATTTTGCATAAGCAAAAAGAAATTGAGATAAGAAGCATTAGAGACCTTGGTTGCTTGCATCTTCTCCCGTTAAATTCTCTTTCGTCCTAGTTCGTGACTGCAATTTCTTTCCTAGCTCTTATACAATCAGTGTTCTAAATTATATTCTGTCACATAAATTGCATGGTCATGTCGACATGTTTTGTTAGGTGAAGGGTTCAAAACATAACATAACGATGCATATATTTTTATTAGAATTATGGTCTGTAGTTTCTAAGTTATTGCTAAAAATTGAGCTGAGCTTTTAAACAGTTTGGATATGTTTGGAAAATCCAGTCGAACAAATGGGTTCAGAATGGTCGATCAGTTTTGATATGTTGTGGAGTGGGAACTAATCAAGTGGCAGTTTGTTATTAAGACGAACCTAAACATTGTGGAACTGGTACCATTTTCTTTACTTGCCACAAGTGCGGTTTGATGATCCTTTCGACGATTCTGTTATTTGGCAACTTGTAATTTGTCAAGTTGGCAATCCAAAATGCTCGATTAGGCAATGAAAAGCGAAAACCACACAACGCTTTAATTTCAGGGTAAGGTTGCCTGGCGAGAGTCTCTTCACAGGGCTACAAGTGGTGATGTCTCGATCGAGCACAACCCTCGTGGACATTAATACATTGAGGGATAAGTTAATAGGAATGGATAGGCTCTGAATTATCTACCCAACTTCTTCAATACAGCCAACATAAATCTGATCATGTTTTTCGTAATTTCGTGTATTTTAAAAAATGTTTATAATATATCTAAGCTCTTATGCATGTATTGAAAAATATATTTATTGTGAGTTTAATTCATCTTAAGTTTCTTTTATATTTCAGAGAAAAGTTTAAGCAAAATTATCAAAGAGTTCCTTGTAGTTGTAATCAATAAAAATGTTGAATTTTTATAATAATATTTACAGAAATATTAATGGAAAATTAAGAGCTTTATGCATAACAAATAGATATGGAAATAAATTAGAAGGATAAAACTTGAGTTTATAGAAAAAATATATCTTAGCTTATTTGATGAAATGAAAATGAGATCCATTTCTTGATTGATTTTGGAGTGGTGTGTGTAAGTAGTCAACCTATTTCTTCCAAGTGACCAGATTGTTTGGTTTTGCCTTGTTTTCCTTGGAAATTAGACTAGTATTAAAAGTAGAATTATGGTGAAAGATGATCTCTGTAATATTATCTTCTAAAAAATCAATCAGTTTGTCGATTTAGGTTTGCTTTAAATCACAAATATTTCATCATCATCATCATCATCAACATTAAAATCTCGTTGAGTCGCAGAATTTGAAGAAACGGATATTCTTTCATTGAAAATGGCATTTTGACAAGAAAAATCTAAAAACAAAAACTAATTGTTACTTGGCTAGTTATTTCCATGTTCTCTTCTCGGTATGAAACATGTTTTGGAAACACAGATGGTCCACGAAACTAAACTATTAAATGCTAGTTCACATGTTTAGTTGAATCGTCAAAGCACAAAAGTTAGAAATTAAAAGGAAAAATAAAAAGAGGTTGTTAGAATTAGACCACAGGATCCCATGTACATTCACAAGAGATATGACTCCAAATCCTTTATCATACACACCTTTTTCATCTTTTCATAATATTAGCATGCTCTTAATGGCTGGTAGCAAAAACAGTGGTAATAACGTGGCACGACTGAACTCAAAACGGACCAACTATAAAATATTTTTGGACTCAATAATAATAGGTAATTAAAAGATCAAAGGTTTTTAATTTCATGCATTATAGGTAGTAGCCACTACTCTTGGTGAGTGGAGAACGGTGGTTATGTCCTGAAAAAGCTTTACCAATTTCACTCACTTTCTATCGTTCTTTATGACCATATCTTAAGCTTTAACGAAAAGAAGGTGGCCAAAACTAAATAATTATACCCAAGTAGCTGTTCTCCCTTTTTTATGCGGCTTGGATTGATTGACAAGTGCAAGCAGCTGTTTACGCATTGATGAATTTAATGCAAATCATGACTTGTTATCGATAAAAGTTGGAAATTCCATTCATTATAATTCAAATAACCTAATTAAACTACTAAAACAAAATTTTATATACTAATTTTCGATGATCCAAAGATGAAGGATACTCTATATGCATCTCATAACCTGCAGAATCATGCACATAGTTTTGCGGTGGAAGTGAACATTTAGAATATATTTTATGTATTAACTAAATTATTATATACTTTCTTTTATTATATCTAAGATGCAATAAGCAATTTCTGATTAAAGACTTGGGTTAGAATGTGGGATTTCTATAGAAGTGAAATCAGGCCTACCCTCCATATTATCATACAATCAATAGGTATAGTTGTCGACAAAAAAAAAAAAAAAAAAGTATAGTGAAAGAAGAGAACAAGTAGAGAAATTATAGCATTAGCCGAGCGCAATGCATAAAGAAAAAGGGGATAAACAAAGGGATTGCTTTTGATACCGTCCATCTGAAAATCTCATCTGTCTAATCAAGCTCATTTAGTTTGGAGTCTAACCTTTTGTTATGAACAACAGTTGAATTAGAGTACAGAGTGAAAATTAAATAATAAATAAAGAATCTTAGTAATATAAAGTATAACAAAGTCATTATCTTAAAAAGTCTAGACCATTCTGTCCTAAGTCGGAGCTTCCATGCTCTCCAAACTCTTTAAATTCTGCACCACTCACAATTCTCCACTTTAAACTACACACGTCCAAGCTGAAAAAAGAAGTTTAGCAATGGTATAGTTCCTCACTCCTTTTCATTTTCCCTTCCACTCCTTTTTCCTTCTTCAAACTCTCTTCTTTGGTTAGCTTGTTTTTTATTTCTCTCACTAATTAAGTCCCCATCATGAGTTTCTTCTATAGGATCAAGAACAGCAGGTCCCCAAATGGGATGGTTATGTTGATTGGAGGAACAGAGCTGCAGTCCAAGGTCGCCATGGAGGCATGCTTGCTGCTTCCTTCGTTTTGGGTCTGTGTTAACTTTTTCTAAAGTTGGAATCTTTTTGACAATTTCTGCCTTTCTGTGAATTAGAAATGGTAATTCTCTTGATAATTCGCCCTTTGTAACATGATTTGGTGAATTTGGCATGTAGTCGTGGAGATATTGGAAAACTTGGCGTTCTTGGCAAATGCAAGCAATTTGGTGATATATCTGTCCAAGTACCTGAACCTATCTCCAACAAAATCAGCCAATAACGTAACGAATTTCATGGGAACTGCTTTTCTTTTGGCTCTTCTCGGTGGTTTCCTGTCAGATGCTTTTTTTACAACTTATCAAATCTACCTGATAAGCGCAGCATTTGAACTCCTGGTAATTTTCTGTCTCTTTTATGATTATTTCCCTTTTTGGATTTGTTAAACAAAGCCTCCCTAGTTTAATGTCAGTGGAGAGAGTGAGGCTTGAATCTGATACTCTTGAATTTTTTCCTGAGATGGGAAATCTTCAGATTCTCAATACAAAACCAAATACGTTATATATATGTATATATATATATATATATAAATATTAACAAAAAAAAGAAATCCTGAGCCTGTCACATGATCAATCCCAAGTCTTAACAATTTCTGATATGATTTTTAACTCAGCGTCAGGGAAAAGGTAGATGTATATGTAGAAGACTCGTTTTCAATCTTAATGAAAAGACCAAATCCCAGTAAAAACTGCAATCATGCGTCATGCTCACATCACTAGTTCTACGCTGAAGCTAAAAACCGACCTGTTTCTCTCTTCTTGCAATTCAGTTTTAGTGCGAATGACGGGTTTCCCTCACCTGCATGCATTGACTTTGCAGAAGCAAAGTGCTTTCGTTTTGGTTTTTGCTTTATTATTTTTACCAGCTTTTTCTGTTTCACACACGGGCATCGAAAGACAAAACTGAAAAGGGAAAGGTAGGTAATTACGTGAAGATTACCCACGGCTACGGTGGATAGTAACGAGCTAGCCAATGGTAACTTATAGAGACAGGGACTTGCCTTGCCCATGAGTTCTAAGGACCTTTTCCTACGAACAAGGCAAAGTAATGATTGGTCCAGTTCTTGCTTTTACACAGTTGCTTGGATTTTTAGGTTTTTTTTCTATAAGATATGAGGAGGATCTAAAAAATACTTTTAAGTCATCAATATTTAAATTAATTTTGGCTTGAATCAGATAGGTTTTTTTATAGAAGGTAAAATTCTACCCACCCGATAAGAATATTTTTATTTTAGTGTTCATAATCTTCATTTAGGTAGTATTTTGAGGTCTTGACTTTGGACTGTCTTTTCTCTTTTTACCATTTCTAAGGATGAATCATAGTCCTACTTTACCAATTAAAATGTGAGAAAAAAAGGAGATTTTTTTTATATACTTTTTATTCATAAAAGAAATAATAAATTTGTATTATAGGGTGGGTGATATTAGAATTAGCAATTTACTATGGTGATGGAGGGCCTACAGTGTCTGTATGGGGGTGGGACCAAGAGGAAGAAGATGAACTTATCTGTTTTGTCAATATCTAGTTTGTCTTTTATTGTTGTTGCCTTTTCTATAACATCATGTCGATTTCTAATGGTGCCACCAAATCATTGGCATGTTATTTATGGTGCGGGTAATCTTTGATCCAAATCATGACATGTGGAACCTTAGTAGAAGTCTCAAATAAGGTTCAGCCAACGTAAGCACCCATAGCCCTATTATCTGTACATGACAATTGGGAACTTGTCAGCTTTATATTTGACATTTCGGCATGAATCTCCATCTGTACCTTATGCTAGTCAATCATTTTCGGATAGGAGGAGGAGTTAGAGTGGCATAAATAGAGTTACAGTTTACAATCCGACATCTTTTAAGTCACAACGATTAAGGGAGTACTCTTTTTTGGCAAATAATACAGCACCTACTTAATGTTATACTAACCTGACTTTACTAACAAATTTGTCACATTCTATTTGAAACATGTTATCATTCCAACTTATGTGGTTAGTAGGAATTGACAGCTTCATTTACTTATCAACGTTTGTAGCTTTTGTTTGGATGCTTAGTTACTTAAGAAAAAGGGAAGGAAAGAAAATTTTACATTTTCTTCCTTTTCCCACCTTCCCACTAATTGGTGAAAAAGAGAAGAAAATTGTAAGATAAGAATAAAAATGACCCAAATTTTCCTTCTGTTCCTCTCAATTTTTTTCCTTATTATTATCCAAACAATAAAAAAGAAGAAAATACAATTTTTTTTCTTTTTTTTTTCTCTTATTTTCCTTCCATCCAAACAAAGGCTAAATGTTGTTTGTGGAACTGAAAATGGAAAATTTTTTCTGGCTATATACTCGCCTTCTTCATGTAAGCAAGTGGTTCGAGGTCAGACTTTGTTCATTTTGCTTGCAATGTGGTTAGACTTTCGACTTCTTTTATTTGTCATTTATGAAATTTTAACGTAACAGGGTTTGGTCATACTCACTGTGCAAGCTCGATCTCATTCTTTGAAGCCAACACGATGCGACCCCATAATTCCTTGCCAGGAAGTACAGGGTGCAAAAGCTGCGATGTTGTTCATAGGACTTTACCTGGTGGCGCTCGGTGTTGGAGGTATAAAGGGCTCCCTACCAGCACACGGCGCAGAACAGTTCGACGAGACCACTCCTCAGGGAAGGAAACAGAGATCAACCTTCTTCAATTACTTCGTCTTTTGCCTGTCCTGTGGAGGCCTAATTGCTGTGACTTTCGTCGTCTGGATTGAAGATAACAAAGGGTGGGAATGGGGCTTTGGGATCTCTACCATTGCAATACTTGTGTCTATTCTTGTCTTCCTCTCTGGTTCAGCCACTTACAGAAACAAGATACCATCTGGAAGTCCTCTGACGACCATTTCTAAGGTAAGTGGTGGAGTTTCTTTCAAGACCTTTGCTTTGAAAGCATTTTTGGAATTGACAACACTGGATTTTATCAAACAGGTTTTGCTTGCAGCATTGATAAACACCTGCATTAGTACAACTCCAAGCAATGCAGTTATGAACATGTCTTCAAGCCCTTCTGATTCAAACCACACCAGTAAAGAAGTAGATGAGCATTCGAAACCAACAAAAAGTCTCAGCTGCCTTAACCAAGTGATGGTGAAAAAGCCGGTGCACTCAGCTCTAGAATGCACAGTCCAGCATGTGGAAGAAGTGAAGATCGTGATTAAAATCCTCCCAATATTTGCCTGCACAATCATGCTCAATTGCTGTCTAGCTCAGCTTTCAACATTTTCTGTACAGCAAGCTGCAACCATGGACACCAAGCTCGGGTCCTTGACAGTCCCACCCGCATCCCTACCCATTTTCCCTGTGGTTTTTATTATGATCCTGGCACCAATTTATGACCATTTTATCATTCCATTCTCTAGGAAAGTAACAAAAACTGAAATGGGCATCACACACCTGCAAAGAATTGGCATTGGCTTAGTTCTTTCTATATTAGCCATGGCAGTGGCAGCTCTTGTTGAGATCAAACGGAAGAGAGTTGCCGCACATTCGGACCTACAAAACTCAGCGAAGCCATTGCCAATTACCTTCCTCTGGATTGCTTTTCAATACTTGTTCCTGGGATCTGCTGATCTTTTCACATTGGCAGGTTTGTTAGAATTTTTCTTCACCGAGGCATCTTCAAGCATGAGATCATTGGCTACCTCCCTTTCTTGGGCCTCCTTAGCCATGGGCTATTATCTGAGCACGGTAATTGTATCAGTAGTTAACCATGTAACAGGTAGTTTCAACCGCAAACCATGGCTCTCCGGCACTACCTTAAATCACTATCGTCTGGAAAGATTCTACTGGCTGCTTTGTGTCCTCAGTGCTATGAATTTCTTACACTACCTTTTCTGGGCCAACAAGTACAAGTGCAGATCAGTAAGTGGCAACATGTAGATAAGTGACCTGTCCATAATCTCATTAAGTGGTCATATCAAGTATCTCAACAAAACAACTTCTGGGCTGTATATAAATTATAAAGCTCCAACTTCCATTCACTACTGTAGTTCAAACAATTTTTGAGAAGGCAGTGATCCATACATCCATCCAGTCCAAGTGGCAAGAACAAAGTACATGAGTTTAGCCTTCTTTGTTTGTCAGCAACTATTGTCGTGAAATAGCAGTGGAAGTTATGAAGTTTACTAAGTTGGAAATTTGTCTCAGCTTGTAAAACTCAGCAAGTATCAACATAAGAGCAACCATTAAATAGCTTGTCCTGGACCCTGATGTTAAAACAATTGGTGACGGAATAAACCAAATATGATCGTAAAATTTAAAGAGAACAAGCAGAAACAGACAGATTAACATAATAAAAGTCCAACTAAAGGGGGATGTAGCTCAGATGGTAGAGCGCTCGCTTAGCATGCGAGAGGTACGGGGATCGATACCCCGCATCTCCACTGAAGGCATTTTTTTTGTTTGTAAACTCTTCAAAGACTTTCAATTTCAGACTTTATTATCCAAAGTGACCAAGCCCAAAAGAATTTATATGTTATAATTGACGTTGTTGATTCAATCAAATATTATAATGGAACGAAATTGAACAAATATTGGCATTTTGCTAATGAATCACAAAGGACACGAATGATCCTTTTCTTTAATTTGTTTTACGGACACCATTTTTTTTATTAAAAAAAAACCTTGTGACTTGGGACTTTCTAAAATGAAAATCCACACTTGGCAAATAAAAGCTAAGCTACAATAGAGATTGATGTGGCATATCCAGTTAACATTCCACATCAATCGTTATCTAGTGATCATCCAATAAACTATAGAACAAAATTGGCTGAAGCACATAATGAAAATAAATAAGCTGTATAAGGTTTTAGGTCTTTTTTTTAGAAATGGACGTATTAGGTAAGCTCTGTACGATAAATTCGATCGAGAGAGCGTAAGTAGGAGGATTTGAACACAGAACCTTTTGACCCTATGCCCCCCTACTTCACCAACTCGGCCACTCCCTAAGGGACATAAGGTTCTAGGTCTACATACAAGATAGCAAAAAAAAGTGTTATACAATACCGTAAGGAAAAAAGATATATCAATTTTATAATTAACAAAATAAAAAAGTTTTTGAGTGGATAATTATAATCTATCTTCATGTTAATTAATAACATTAATTTTATTATTTATAATAAGTACGGTAAATAGACACGTGAATTGATTGTAAGAAAGAAGGACATGTGCACAGAAAGTAGCTGGGAGGACATTGAAAGGTGAGAAATTGTGAATTGAAAGTCCATTAATCATGTTATTCGTGATTGCCCCAAAGCGCGACATATTTGGCTTACTTTTTCCCACCACGCCCTCCCTTCCACTTTTTTCACTACCACCCATCAGGAATGGCTCGCTATTAACCTCTAGACCCATCAGTTGGTTTTAGACCTTGAATGGGCAGCTATCTTGGGGACAGCCTGTTGGTTCCTCTGGACATGGCAGAATCAGGCCCTTTTCGACCCTCAGTTCTCCTGGCCGATTTTCTCCTGTCACTATCATCCTCAATCATGTCCGCCTGAGTTCCCAGGCCTTAGCTTCGCTTTGTTGCGTCCATCTGGCCCCTCGCGCACGATCTGTACGATCCATGTTAATGCGTTACAATACATGTTCTTCTTGATCATAGTAAAATATTTCGCTTTTGTTTTCTTTGTGTAATTGTA
>JANZLC010000003.1:11985521-12009457 GCA_026413385.1 Erythroxylum gracilipes
ATATACTTTGATAGCCTTTATTCTTTAAAAATTAGATAAAATGTTATTTGTTCACTTAGTTTATCTGATATCGCTTCACTCTTAAAGTCAGTCTTTCTTATACTTCAGTGCCTCGTCAAGAGGTAATCTTGCATTAGAGAATTGCAAGATTTAAGGACTGAGGATTGCCTCAATGCTTATTCGGATCTTTTGGTACAAAACCAGAGAGAAAGCTCTACGAGTAAGTTGCTAGTTTATACCCTTGCAACTAATTGGTTGGTTCCAATTTTATGTATGAGACTATTATTTTAATTAATAAAAGAACTCTTTATTTTTATATATTTTGTTAGTTATATTTTATGATGTAGTACTAAAAGTGAGATCTTTGAAATAATCATTGGATAATTAAAATTATATGAGATCATTATTATACGATTTAATTTATATTTATGTATTATGCATAAATTGTTCATATTATAGTTTCATTACGACAAGAAATTGATATAGTGATAAAACTAGTGTACATTATATTTATTTCTTATCAAAAAATTAACTGAACTCATAAATTAAAGTACATAAATACTTAAATAAACGTGTGAGTGCTTGTCATAAAATAAATTTACTAAAATTGACCTGATTATGAGGATCCAAAATGAAATCCTTATGTGTCTCTAAATTTTCTCATTATAGTGGTTTTATATTTGATCCTTAGACTTGATATTACTTAAGTATCTCATGTAAAATTACTAAGTTTTGATAATATTTATGACCTATTCTATTTAGGATAGCTCAGTTAATAGTACTTGGATATAAATTGAATCATATGAAAATAGTTAAGTTAATAAATGATTTGTAACTCTAAAGTAATTAAAGTGAATGTTTCAATGTTCTTGAATAGTAGTGATTTAAAAAAAATTCTTTAATAGAGTGAATTAAAATTTAAAAAAGTATTTTCAAATATTAATTATAAATCAATTACTAATTAGCAAAAACAAACATATTGGATTTAAAAGAATAGACACTAAACATATTCTATGTCCATTTGGATAATAGATAATGAAAGAATTAAATTATGTATCATAAACATATATGGGCACGTTTCATCAAATAATTTTGACATTTTTAATATTTGAGGTGGTAAGGACCTATTATTAGACGTCAATCTTGATCTATGATAATAAAATATTTAATTAGAGAGCTAGATTAGAAGGAGTTTTAATTTATCTGATTCTAATTATAAATTAGAACTATAATTTATAATCATTCTGGACATACTAAAAACCTAATGTTTATTTGGGGTTGTATCAATGGGTGGATACATACCATTACTAATTCTAATTTGAAGGTAGGCGATTCTAGTCATAAGAACTTCTGATTCTTTTATGCTTTCAGCTTTTTTAAAAAATTGGGTAACTACTGAAGATTTTGAGGAATATTTCTCGGTCCTTAGTAAAACGTTCTTTGTAATTTTTAATTGCCAAGATAAATCCTACCGGAAATTCTAAGAGGGTATGTAGGTTGGTTAGGTAAATTGTGAAGTTTGAGAAACTTCAAAGTTAAATATGAGATATTTTATTTTATTAAAATTAAATTATAATTATAATTAGAGTTTGATTTTAGTTATAATTATAAAGTTTAATTTTAATAAGAAAGAAAATCTTTTTTCTTTTTGTATAAATAGGAAGAAGGCATAAAAGAGCTAGCACCCTTACCTTCACCTCTTAGTGAATATCATATCACGGAAACAACCTCTTTGTAAAAATACAAAAGGAAGGCTGTATATATCATGACCCTTCCCAGACCCTCGCAAAGTAGGGAGTCTTGTGCACTAGGTATGCTGACTATATCGATACTAGTACCAAATTTAGTTATGGTATGATACAATATCGGTACTAATCAATACTAATTACCATTTCAAATATTTTTTAAATTAAAAAATAGTGCCTAAAATTTTTAATTTTATAAAATTATAAAATAACTCTCAATATATTTTGCTATATAATGTTTACTTTTATATTAAGTATGTCTCCAAAAATCATAATAATATAAATTTGAAATAAAAACTATCTCTTTATTTCTATTAATATTACTTTTCATATATTTCACATATAAATAATAACTACAATTAATAGAAGAAAAAGATCATTTAATTATTATACAGATATAAAACTAAGAATAATAGAAAAGTACTTAAAATTTTACAAGTTATATCAAGAATAATATACGTCAATGATTCCATAAACATAACAACAAAAGTTTGTGTTGAGGAAAACACAAAAGTAAAAGTAAAAGTAAAACATGGAACAAAAATACTTATAATTAAAAGTTTTATATTTATATTGCATGTATAAAATTTAACTTATACATCAAATACAAGCACAATTAAAAGAAAAGAGAAAAAAAATAAAAAGCCTATAACTTTATTCGATGGCATATCTGATCAAATGGTATTGACCTCACTTTTCATTTGGTATAAAATCATCATCATTAAGAGGAGTCTCATCATCACCACCATTCAAATTCATTGCACTAAATGACATTTTAATACTTTTCCATCAAAGAATATCTTCCTTGTCACCCTCGTCTAGGAAACATGGTTTCTCAGAAACATAATCTACTAAAATATCGATATGGTCAAGAAAAATTGGATATATAGAACTATTTGTTTTATTAAGGATCCTAGTAAATAAATAAAATTAAATTATTAATAAATTACAAGAAATTACATTCAAATTAATAATGATAATAACATATCTTTCTCGAAGCTTTAAGTTGTATTAAACAAAGAAGAAATCGTTCAATCTTTTTTTGTTCCAATCTTTTTTTTGTTCCAATCTATTTCTTCTCTTGGAATGTATGAATTTAAATATGCTCTGATTCCTTTCACATCTAGTTGCACTTATACATTGAGTTAGAATTCGAATTGCAAACTATTGCAATTCTAAAATATCATTTTTGAATTGGTCATAACATGCAACTATAAGACAATAAAAATAACCTTATAACTAAAATAAAATGATTAATTTCAAACAAGTAACAAAAGTGAAGAAATACATACCTAAATTAAGTTTATCTTTTGTAAATTGCAATGGGCACCTCAAAACTACCATATGAATCCTTGCATGCTTCCATTTGTGAGTTAAGGAGATTTTGCCTCATTTTATGTGCAATAATTCCTTTGATAGTTAATATTATTCTCCTTTTGACTCTAAATTTCTTTGTAAAACTTGGCCTAAAATATACACTAGGATTTGAAAAAGCCCCATCAGTAAACAATAGAGATTAAATTTATGTTTCTCATCTTTCATTGATGACTGTAAGATAAGGTGTTATAAAGAAGAACTATTTTTCAAATTGGCCTTGATTGTTTCCTTTATCATTAATATTAGCTAGACGAAGCACTTTAACCAAATGCTTACAAACTTGAATGACAAATTAACATTGAGACCAAAATTTATGATCTTAAAGTATAATTCTAGAGACCTCCATTCTAACATTAGACCTAACATATTGATAAGTTGTTATTTTTGTGCTAACTTTGGATATAAATCTCTTTAATGTGTTGAAATTTTTATTTAAAATTAATGAACTTGTTTCTTAATTATTCTCAGATGGTTTTCAACACATGGGAGATGAATTTGAATCAAATAGATGCAAGGAAAGTAAAGACAATTCGAAGTTTTTGACTAAGCGTGGGCACGTGCAAAGGGAAATTTATTTGCATAATCTAATTTGAATACAGGTTCAATACACTTAGGATTTTTATTATTTAGGGAATCAAGTTGTTGTCTTTTAGGTGAGGATCTACTGCCTAATTATGTAGGGAGTGTATCTCATAAAGATAACGATAAGAGGGAAGAGAGGACAATACGTTTTTTGTTTTTTGTTTTTGTTTTGAGGAGTTTCGGATTTTGCTAAAAAATTGCAGATATGGAGACTGTGTTTTGTTATTCTTCTATTGGGTTTTACCTCTATTATGAGTAGCTAAATTCTCCTTCTTGGTTGAAAGGAACCACGTTATCATCTAGCATGTGTGAGATTTTTTGAATAAATTTTATTTCATTGATAAATATTGAGTGTCTTCCGAATTGCTTTTTATGATTTAATTGATTGATCTTTAGGGTGCGCAACTATAAATTGATTGATTTAATTTATAGCCAGATTAGTAGTATTTGACGTTTAGTTTTGCTAATTCAAAGTGGCAATTAAGATTACCATCTTTACGTTAGGGATTGGAAATTCTAGAAAAGATACTTTTCTAGATTAAATACATACCGTATGTGAACCTTGGTTCTTAAAGCTATTAATTAATTAAACTTAAGATCGTATCTAAGTTGTTGCTTAATAAAAGTAATTAGAATACATGTTTCTATTCATTTAATCTTAAGAGAGAACAACACCCAATGAGTATTTGTTAATGGACTTAATTTTATATCGATGATCCATCTTAGTTTGATAACGTAGGTGGGCTGAAACTAAGGTTCGTTATTAATTTTCTAGATCTGAATATTTTCATTTATTTCAAAATTTTGTCATATTTAATTTCTTTAAATCACGTTAATTCAACCCCCCAATTTGATTTAGTTTTTAACTCGTGTAATATTTACCAATAGATTCCTCGTGGGAAAGATCCCTACTTTTCACTACTACATTAATTTATATTACAGGAAGTTGGTTTCTTTTTATATTTGGTTACAGGCGACAACATTACCAGCCATCGCCTCAACATATTCTTCCTAGCCTCGAACAATAAACTTTGTGTCGCTCTTCTATAGTAATCAAGGAACAAGTCTTATTGATAGTAGGCAAAGGATCCACACTCTGATAGAAAAAAACTAAAGAGAATTTTTTAAAAAAGTTTGAAAGCATACGCACGCGCGCGCACACACACAACTGTATATGTAATTAATACCACTTTCAAATAAGGTAAAACATTAATCCCTGCTTAAGATAAAGTAACTCCTATTTATAATTGTATTTCTAATAATATAAAACAATAACAACAACACCCAGTTATAGTCTCGCTGAAATACAAGGTCTGAGGATGTCCAGTGATATGCAACCTTATCCCTACAAAGTAGAGAGATTATTTTCAATAGACCCACATGTAATGCAAATTAATAATAATCCAAAATATAAATAAATACATATAACTATACATATAAAAATATGTATTATAATACATATATAACATGGTAAAGATTAACAATACAAGATAAATTAAGTAAATAAATATACAAACTAATAAAAAAAGAGACAAGTACAAAAATAAATCACATCAGCCATTGCGATAAAGTAAATAATGTAAGTGAAAAATTACTCAGGCTAAATAACTAGGAGAGAAGTACTACTTAATCAAAATATTAAGGATGTCTATAAAACAAATGACTCAAACAAGAAAGTTTAGAGGACTTAAGAGAACTACATGAGTTCATTTATCTGTATCCTAGTACATCAAAGTTTTCTAGTGCAGGTCATGTCCTCTATAAGTTCCAGCAAAGTCATTTCATTCTTGATCATTTCAACCCAATTCTTTTTAGGCCTTTCTTTTTTCCTCTTACAGTCTTTAAGTGTTATTTTCTCACATCTTCTCACTAAAGCGTCAAGGGTGTTTCCTCTTCACTTGTCCAAATCACCTAATTCTAATATCTCCTAATTTATCATTGATACACACCACTTTTAATTTGTCTCTTACTAATATATTCTTAACCTTATCTTCTCTAGTAAGGTTACACATCTAACGAAGCATCCTTATCTTCGCCACCATTAGCTTATGAATATGCACTTGTTTGATGGGCCACCACTTCGATTAGCATAGTCAATTTAATCGCTAAATAATAGAATTTACCTTTGAGCTTGAGTGGTATCTTCTTGTCACACAAAAATCCTGATGTACTTCTTCGTTTAAGCCACCGTGATCTGGTGTGGTGGACTATATCTTTATCGATCTCTATATTGCTTTGAACGATAAACCCTAGGTAATTAAAACATTATTTCTGTGGTATAACTTCTGAACTAATCTTTACCTCTGCATCGAGATCCACCCTATGGCCCAAAAATATAAACTCTAAGTATTCAATCTTAGTCCTGCTCAATTTAAAACCTCTCTACTAAAATGTATTCGTCCAACGTTCTAATTTGATATTGACTCACTCTTTTGTCTCATTCATTAAGACAATATTATCAGCAAACAACATACACTAAGGTACATCCCCTTGAATACTATTGGTGAGCTCATCCATCACTACTGCAAACAAAAAAGGGCTCAATAAGGAATCTTGGTGTAACTCAATATCGATAGAAATTTTTTTTGTATCTCTCCGTATCGTCTTTACTCTAGTCTTTACCCCTTCATACATATCTCTAATAATCTTATATAAGACAAAAGAACTCCCTTCGTCTCAAAACCCCTCCACAAAATTTCCCTAAGTGCCCTGTCATATACCTCCGTTAAATCAATAAAAACCAAGAGTATATTACTTTGTCTTTCCTTATAATAATATGAATAATAAAAATATTAATTTACAAATAATTCTTTATTTACTAATAATAATCACTAGTAACTGCTAAATAATAATTTTATAATTAATCTTTATTATTAATAATATTTATTTGTTAATAAATATAACATAGATTTAGTGTAAGTATTTTTTTAGGCGTGGTTTAAGTGGTTAATAATGATTTTTAAAAGTTTTTATAGGTTAGTGTTTTAGGGTTAATTATATAAAATTTTTCAAATTTTACTAAATTTGGTAATACTAGCTTAAACTTTAAAAAGTAGAGCTAAAATGCTCCAACTTTTAATTTTTAGCAAAAGTAGTAAGATATTAAGTTTTTCGTTAATGTGGATGATGTGGTAAGTCATATTAAATTAGTATTTTTACTATGTAGTTGACGCATAATGTATTTGTACTACACACGAATTTTGTTATTTAATAAATTAAAAATATTAAAAAGCCTAAAATAATTATATACTCCTTCGTAATGGTAACAAAGATGAGAATGTTATATTGGATGTGCAATTTTATTAGAAGAGATAAAGTTAAGAATGTAACAACAAAGGACAAATTAACAGTGACTAATATTATTGAAAAATTAAAAGAGATAAGGCTTAGCCACTTAGGTGGTTTGGACATATTAATAGGAAGCACCTAGATGCTCCAATAAGAAAATGTAAGAATATTGTACTTAAAAATTGTAAGAAAAAAATTAAGGGTTAAGAAAAAATTGGAAAAGGTGATCAAGAATTATACGACACTGCTGAAACTTATCAAAGACATGATCTGCAATAAAAAACTTTCTAGTACTAAGATACAAATAAAGAATCTCTCATAAAGAGATAGATCTCTTTCGCATAGGTTTTTTAGTTTTTTTTTTCTTATAGTTAGCCTAAACTTTTAAATATGTAATACTTACCTTTAAGGGGTTTATCCTAAGTTTTTTTATTATTATGTTTAATCTTTATCATATTATTTAATTTATTTATTATTAGTTAATTTATTTAATAATTATTTATTGTTGTTATTGTTATTGTTATTGTTATTGTTATTGTTATTGTTGTTGTTGTTGTTATTATGTTTTTTTATTAAAGTTATAAACTTGATTTTTATAAAATTAAATATTTAAATCTAAATTCTTATAATAATATTCAACAAAATACCAAGCAATATAATATTCATGTCCTTATAATTTTTTTTAAATCATGTTGTTATCAGTTCTTTTATACATCAACAGTTAATATTAAATAATTAATTTTATCAAATATATTTAATAAATAACTGATATTATCTACTAATCAAATTAACTGATAAAATTAATTATCACGTTAATGAGCTAATAGTAATGCAATCTATTATTTACCAAACTCGACCAAAGTCACGAAGTGGACTAAAGAAGAGAGATGGCTTGTAGCCGCATAACCCGAAGTTCAAAGCTTCACAAGAGCCACCAAAAATGGATGGCTAGAACCAAACCAAGGCAAGAGATGCAGCACCGTGCCCAGTGGACCCTCTTTAGTCGTTACATGGTCTTAACAGGACCATCTTCGTTGTACCTTTTGCCCGAGGGAAACACATTCTTCTTGGCACCTGCTTAATTATAAGTATAATGCTTGATATCGTACGACATTGCATTTTATAAAATGGAAGACCTAATAATCATTCCTTTTGTAATATGTATTAAATTAAACTTTGGTAATGCAATAATTTTAATCATTTTGACCAATTTAGACTATATCAAATTATATTGTGATTTAATTTAATTTTTAAGAAAACAATCTTACATGAAAATTTTATTTAAAAATTAATTAATACAAAATTAAAGTCACTTCTTAAACCCCTTCAAATAATTGAAATCGGATTTAATTTGTCACGAGCACAAAGTATTTACTTGCAACTGCAGAAGCTGCTTAATTGGAACTTGGAAGTTGGAATTGCAAAACATGCGGCGGCGGCGGCGGCGGCGGCTGTTGTCTACTTGCAAGTGGGTGGCAAAGAAGCTGCTTGGAACTAGGAAGTTGGAATTGCAAAACATGCGGCGGCGGCAGCTGTTGTGGACTAAACAAATAAAGATTGTAATGAAAGAAAAGCGGTTACTTGGAAAAACAAGCTTGACGCAGCCGAAACTACAACAGCCAGACAGGCCCACCTTGTTGACGACAACTGTAGTGCAAAAAAAAACCAAACTCATCCTTATACGACCATGTCGTATTTTTATTAAAAAGATACAATAATTACAAGTTAATTAATCAGAACAAACATGCTTGTATGAGAAAGAAACAAAACCGAAAGGGAAAATGAATAACAGACAAGAAAATGATTAGATGAAAATGATGACGAATAACAAAAATGAAGAGACAAAGGGTTGAGGAGAGAAACGAGGACCGGTTTTTCTGGTTCAGGTTGTATGTAAAAGCAGACATGTTTGTTCCTAAACGCAATTATGATTCCAGTTAACGTGGATTAATCCCACCATGACAAGATTTAGGTTTACAGTGGAATACGTAATATAGACCTTATCACGTACCTAATATTTACATGAAATGATTAAAAATGAAGATAATATGTAGTGATGGAGCCAAAAAATTAAAATAAGAAGGTCTAAATATTTAAGTTTTTAAATCTTGAGGAGCCTAGTGTACCACTGAGCCTTAAATAATTCTGTCCTCATATATATATATATTAAAATATTTAATTTTTATAAATCTTGGGGGATCAATGTACCACTGAGCCCCAACTAGCTCCGTCACTAGTGATGTGGAATATCTGATTTCAATTTCATCTCTAATTCTGATGTCAATTTCGAACTTCAAATGATCACGTAACCGCCCAAGACCTTTACAGAAAGTGTTTACCGAGACACAGACTAAGTCTTTCTACAGTTTTCTCAATACGTAAGCTCTCTTAACGAGTCAAAGATTCCTTATGCTTACGATTGATACGAGCAACTGCAGGAGACCTTAACCTTTATATAGCTTTCATATCGGGCTTCTCCATCACAGGGTTGATATGGGTCTGATCCACAATAATCGAGATTTATTTTTTACTTGAATTTCGACCTATTAATCTAGATCATTTATTAGGTCACTTTATTATCTTTATCTGAATAAAATTACGTAACTTAACCGATAATTTATTTAAAAACTAAACAATGCAATTAATAGTTGTTCAACTTTATAGGTAAGAACAAAATTGTCCAACATATGGTTTATTTGTAACTCCATGAATCGAATTAAAAAAATTGAACTTAGTCATCACCTAATCTTAATCTTAATCCTAATCCTTTATATTTATCTCGTGCATCAATTACAATACCATATTATGATATGTACAATTTGTAAGAAAAAAACAACATTCTGATATGCTTTCAGGATTTTCTAATGACAGGAAAAACACTTATTAAACAATTAGTCTAATTTTCTCTCATTTCTTATGGCCTGTTGATAGGCCACTTCTTGACCAAATTGGTTTCTTCTTATTATTTTTTTTAAATCACTGGAGGTTTAGGGTTATTGAATAATTAAACACAAGAATCTTGTTTGATGATTGTTGACTTCTTGTAGTATATTACAATTCATAATTTGGAATTTGTTATTATTTCAGACTTTATCTTATTTGAAGATGTATGTTTTGTCTTGGTATTGTTTTATCATATTTGTCTCGCATCGTCGGCTTCTTTTTTTTTCCCCAAATTTCCATATATTTAATTTAGTAGTAATCTAGAGCAGAGAGTTACAAGAAACGACAGGAGTTGAAAAGTTCTACAACCTTGGCCACAAATTTCCACAAATTTTTAAATTATTCTCATTATATAATATATTAAAAGAATGAGTTAATTATAAGAAACCTAAAATTTTGTCAAAATTTTAATTATAACCAAAAATTTTAAAAATAGCAATAAAATATTCAAACTTTTAATTTTTTCTAATTCTAACCCAACATTAGTTCCAACATTATTTTTATTAACTTGACATTGTCACATATCAAAAGATACTCATTAATTAGGCATGTCAGCGTAATTAGCAAAAGTAAATTTGATTATTGAAATGAATTTGTTTAAATAGGAATATGAGATATGTATGAATGAAATGGATGAGATGAGACATAGGCACAGGTACAGATTATGTTCAAGAAAGCTCTTAGTTGTTCTTGATATAAGATAAACAGGAAGAATTAAAATCATTAGAAGGAATAAGTGAATGGTTTGAAAGTGGAAATAGGATGATCATAACAACTAGAGATAAGTATTCATTGCTATGCCATAGAGTTGAGGAAATATATATAGAGGGCTAAGAAGTTGGATGATGAAGAAGCAATCCAACTTCTGCGCTCAAAAGTCTTTAAGAACTATTGCTCCGTAGAAGAGCATTTGGAGTTGTGCCAAGATGTCGCGAAATATGCCAACAGTCTTTCATTAGCTCATGATGTTCTTAGTTGTTTTTTACGTGGAAGATCTATAAACAAAGATAAGATTGAGAACGATGGATTTAAGTTACAGAGAGGTGTGATTTTTTTCTTTTGTTAAAACGATTTTATTTCAATTTTATCATAAAATGACGTTATTTTAATAATCAAATTTTAATAAGAGTTTTTTTTAATACGAAATAGTGTCACTTTATTAAAAATAACTGTGAGATTAACGTTGGAATTGAAAAATATTAAAAATTTAAACATTTTATTATTACTTTTTAAATTTTAAATTATAATTAAAAGTTGACAAAATTAAAATTTTTTAATAATTAACCCTAAGTTTATACTTCCTCCTATTTAAAATAAGTATCGTTTTAGAGGAATGCATACTTATTAAGAAAGTTAATGAAATGTCTGATATACCTTTATTAATTACATATTAAAGTGCCTTGAAAATATAATCTGTGTAATTAAGATATGAAAAAATTAAAGGATAATTTTAGAAGTAAAATCATAAATATGTATAAAAAGTTACAATCGACACTTATTTTGAATAATTAAAATTTCTCTAAAATTATACTTATTTTAAATAGTAGAAAATATATAAATATATAAAGGCCAGAAACATTGAACCAAAAACATGTGGTTTAGGAATATTATCCGCCACAATAATGATGACTTGTTTCCCTTATCGTGTGGAATCCCTAATTTGAATGCCCAGTGTCCCTACCTCTCCCAGTTCACTAAGCATGCAATACAGCTTACTGACCGTCCTAATTATGATTAAAAGACGACTTTAAAAAGTATTCGCTTGCTCTAAAGAGTTGACCTGTGGCGAAGAGGAGTTTGTTTTCTTATTGATGTAGTCATGCATGTGAGTGAATGATGAGCAGATGAGCTGGAGTTTAAGTAGAAGAGGATCGTGGATTATTGTTTTTGATCTTTACTTTACTTTTCTTTATAAAAATAAAATCGTAATAATAACTCATAAATTATGTGATTTACGAGTCAATAATTTAGAATTATGTAATAAATTTAATTTAATTAATATTTATAATTAGCTACTTTTAATTAAATGTCATCTTTAAAATTTAAATGAATCGTAACTTTGTTATTATAACTTGAAATTATAATACCTTAAATTAAGAAACTCTTAAAAAATTATTTTTTGTTTTTCATATAAATTTAGGAGAATAACATCAAAATGGTGTTTGGTGTGACATTGATCCTAATTTGTTTATTAAGTATTTAAAAAATATAAAAAAATTGACAAATTTCTGCTATAGCTGACGATATAGTGTTACACCTAAAGGATGCTCTTACCGAACCCTCCAAGTTTTTTCCACCTTCTTGCCTACCCTTATCTCTATCTGAATCATTCTTTTGCACTCCATCAAGTACATATATAATTTAGGTTTATATATTTGCCATTATTGCTGGCCTAAGACCTTCATGTGGGATGCTGATGATGTATTATTTAACAATACCAATCGCTTGCAAACTTATCTCTCGGAACACAAAAGAAGAAGAAAGTTGGAAATGGTCAGAGTTGAGATCTAACAATCAACAGACCAAAATAAATAAATATATATTAAGGCAAGTTGTTCATACATAGCTGAAATGGGCAGTAGAATCATATATCCATTAGAGAATGGTCCCAACTCGCAGTGGGAGGACTCTCAAGTATAAACAAATATAAAGAAAGGGAAGCTATCACGCCATTACCTGTCTTGTTCGAGGAGGTGTTGCCCTCTGGTACAAGTAACACCAATAATCTTAAAGAAGTCGAACACTGTGCCTCTCCCTGTCTCCCACCTCCATCTTTAAGGTCGGGACCTAAATTGAAGGTCACCACACACTGCCCTATTGAATTGTCTTAATCGTAGAACATTGTTACCATAGTTTGTTCATATTTGAATGCATGCCATGTTCGATCCCTGTCTTAATCTGTGAAGTTCTAGTTGTGGTGTCAGGAGATAGAATAACCATCTTTAGCGTATTAGATCGATCAAGTTGAGAAAAAAAACATGCAATGAAGGTTCTGAAACGTAGAATGGATAATTAAGGGCAGACAATACATAAGTAATACGAATATAATTACAATAAATTGTAATAAAGAACTGTTACTAAACTTGAAAACTGATAATTTTCAGCTAAATGTATTGCAGTTATAGTCATTATCACATGCATTTTCTGGTGTACGCTCCATCAACAACTAGATCATGAACATGGCAACTCATTGTTAATAGCCATTTAGGTAATGGGGTCCCAACAGTTCTTGGCCAAACTACTGAAACTAGTGCCATATGCCTATATTGCATCTCTATCACACTAAAGTTCCAACTTCTAGATTGTTCAAACCTGCTTTATTAAAGGACAGAGTTAGTTAAATTTACAACAGGCAAAAGAGCAGACAAGGTGTTTTCAAGTGACTCATAGATTGGAGCAAAATGATAAGTATGGTAGGATCATATGTTAAATGTGTTGAGATAATTCCCTGAAATAGATTCCAAGAATGATGTAGTTATTAAAATTTTCCTGAATTTTAATACACATTTAGTACATGAAATTTACAGATTGGCGAATCAAAGAAATAAAATAAGGGCTACTCATTTGATCTTTTTCGTCGTCTTCCCTGATTTTCACCATTAGAACGTCCACAATTTAGTATGAAAAGGTCGATTCCAAGAAGCATATTTATTAATGAACCGCAAGGGCAGATGTAAACCTGACAGATCTCCAACTCCAATGTCTCTAGTGACAGAAAACTAAAGAACCCTTGAAGGGTTGTGACCTGTGAGATTTCACATGTGACATGCCATCATCTGGAAGAGTAGTTCAACTGATAGTGATGAGCTAGGAAACCATATTTTAGTATCCAGCTGTATCTATTTTCTAAAGGCCAAAATGAGTCCAACTCAATTTGAAATTAAGGGATAAAACGATATGATCTTGTTAAAATTTAGCAAAGCAATACTATTTATTTAATAATTAAAACTAATTAGCTAAAGTTAATTAAAATAATGTCATTTTAACTCTCAGACATGTTGAATTTTAAAATACTCTACTCCAATTAAACGAAACTTAATTGTAACCAAACTTTGAATAAAGCATATTCAAATTGAAGTACTGTGACTGTTGCTAACCTTACTTGAGATCTTCCATGTTTGGTGGAAAATTTTATATATTAAAAACAAAATGAATAAATCACATAAAAATGTAATTCGTTATTTTAAAATTTTAAATTAAGACATAATTTTTCTAATATTTTTCTAAAATTTTCTTGCTAAGTCAGAACAACCTGTATTCAAATTATCTCAATTATTTGTTACAATAAATTATATAGGTGGAATTGTTGAGGCAAAGAAGACACAGCACGGAGGAACAGACAATCTCCTAAGGCGTGTTAACAGTGATAGACAAAGACATCATCCCTGTACATGTCTTTGATTTTGTTGATATGACTGAACAATGACATAATCGACAGCTGCCCGAAGAAGAAACTCTTGTTGACAAGTGGACAGTATCAATCAAAACATGCTCAGTCGCTTTGTGCTAACTTTAAGTGCTTGATTTTTTTTTTTGGGTTTATATAATATAATGAAATGAAATTGATTTAATATTCTATTATTAGGAAGGAAATTTTATAATAGAATAGGATAAAATGAGATGAAAAAGGGGTATTTTATATTACGTTTTATTTTATCTTAAACAGTAAAAATGAAAAATTTTCGATTTGAAGAGTTTAAGATGAAATATAAAATGATAAACAACTTTACACTATATTATAATATGGTCCTGTTTGACAATTAGCTAATTGCATTTAACTATTAGTTGATTGTTGATTTGACCAGCGGATTGCATTAGTTGTCTGTTAGAGATGTTAGGTAAAGTGAGCTATTTATGTATAAAATAACTTATGAAGACATAACTTTTTTAAAAATTATAAAGATATGAATATTATATATTTTAGTATTTCGATGAATATTCTTATAAGAATTTAAAATTTAAATATTTAATTCTATAAAAATTAAGTTTATAGTTCTAACGGTATGTTTCGTTCTGATATGCTATTACCCATCTATTCTTAATTATTAGGATTTATGAGAGAAGCTTTAGAAGTTAGAAGTTGCAGCGAGCAAAGGTGGAAAAAACTTCACAGCGTAGGTGAAGAGAAAAAAAATTGTTATGTAAATTATTTATCTCCTTTATTGTGAGTTTTAAGGTTTTTTTGTTTTTTTTTAAAATTTATGATAAAAGATAAATAATTTTGAATAGATTACTAATACTATAATAATGCTATCATTATTTACAAGTGTAACTTATAAGTTTAAAACAACATAAATGAGTGTTATAAACTATAATAATCCATCTCTATTGTCATTTTCTACACTAAAGTGAGCTAACACTTGTAAATTGAGGGTAAAATAGTCATTGTCAAATAGCTGAATTAGCTGTTTGGTCTAAAAGCTCCTCTTTTAGAGCTTTTCACAAAATAACTGGTTAAGTTAAATCAGCTAACCCAACCAACTCATAACTAAACAACAAAATAACTTTTTAATATAGTCAAACCTCTAAAAATGGGTCAACCAGTTGAAAAATAGCTGATAAGCTATTTACCAATAGAGTCCTGTAAGCCCTTCATCTAAACAATATTTCACTACATTACATTATAAACTCTTCCATTCCTCCCAAACAACAATTTTATAATATCATACCTATTTACGTTTTATTTCATTATAAATCATTCCATCTCATTTTATTATGTTCCATTCCATTAAAAATTTTACGTTGAACCAATCATAGCATGACATTCTAAATTCGTTTCATATTTCTCTTTTGTAAGTACAATTGATTGTCGACTAGAGAAATATCTTCAACTGCATTCAATTTCAACGTGTAAGTATAATTGATTATCGACTAGAGAAATATCTTCAATTGGAGTAAGGACTTTCTATTTAAAAAAAATTTTCAATTCTTACATTTAATTTGGTCAATAATTTATCTAAAATATATACATTTAATGTGTATTAAATCATAATAAGTGAAAATTACACATATTTATGGTGAAATTGATGTTTCCAAAAAGTTGCTCCAAGCAAAATTTCTAAGAGACAAGTGGGCATTAAAGAGCTTGACAGGAAGACTTATCACTCAATCAAGGAGCAAATATACCTTATCTTCATGTTAGTTATCGATATATTAACCTATTTTTAATGTGTATGCAATCATAATAAGTGAAAATTACACATATTTATGGTGAAATTGATGTTTCCAAAATGTTGCTCCAAGAAAAATTTCTAAGAGACAAGTGGACATTAAAGAGCTAGACAGGAAGACTTATCACTCAATCAAGGAGCAAATATACCTTATCTTCTTGTTAGTTATCGATATATTAACCACTAAATTCCTGGCTCATCCGACGCGTCTCAATAATTCATTCAAACTGGGCCATCCAAGTGTACTTATCATTTTGTAATTTGACGTAACTGAATTAGAGTGATCACATAACCCTCTAAAGTCTAAACATCAATAATTCACCTTTATGTTGTAGAATTCGCAAACTTGTACTTTAGAGCCTCTGTTGCATTATGATACGCCCAAATGGTTCTTTAATCCTCGCAAATTTTGAAGCTGCAAGGAACATGCGTTTCAAAAAGAAATGATAGACCCTCACATCAAGACTCTAATCAACTAAAGTTTAAAATTTTTTGGCAGACCCTCCGTTTCAAAACTTAGATAAGTAGATCAAGACTCTGATGAACAAAAGTTTAAAAATACAAGACTCTAAAGGAAGTACAAATTTTCTCGTGGGTTAGAATTTAAAAGTTGGATTAAAAACCAATTCGAATCAGCAGATAAGAGTGGAGAATAAGATCTAAACATACCACTTCCCATCTTAAAATGACTCCAAAGTCTAATCTCTAGAATATAAGAAGATAAGGCAAGTCTTATCCTTTATACTTTATGAAATGTAAAGACTAGTTCTTTTCGTATCTGTCTTTGTTCTCCTTTCGGCCATGTTTATGTGAACAAAAATTAAAGACCCTTTTGCTCTTTTTAACATCAGAAGGATCATATCATTTGAACCCTCGGGCTATTAGCTCCAACTTCTCTTAAATAAAATCAAAACCAAAAACTCATCCTTAAAGGGCAATGTTAAACACAATTAGCAAACAATTAACTGTGATAATAAACAATTGATAAAGAAAAATTATAACATAGTTAAATATGTTTGTTTTATGTTCGAGTCACAATTGAAGACTACTACTCAGTCTTAGGGATTAAATATTCATGTTGAAACCCATAAAATACACTTAACATGATTCTATTCAATTAGGCATTCTAACCATTTCTTAGTGCAAAAAATGGAAAACTAATGGGACTAGTTGTCTACATCCAACCCTCAAAGCTGTAAGTACAGAGAAGTACACTTTTTTCCCCGATGAGAAATTGTTCGCATTGAAAGAAATATGTACAGAACATTGAAGTGCAAATTTACATGTATTGGCTAAGACTAGAGAGAGAGAAAAATTGACGCAGAAATGTTCGAGAGAGACGAAAATAGTTTAACTACAGTAAAACCAAAGGAACAAAAGAGACAAGAAAACAAAATTGAAAGGGGGAAAGTCACCAAAGTCCTCTTAGAAGTCATATCCAGTGAGGGGGTATGTTACACGTTGCTTATCACTGAGCATTATTGTGCCGAGAATCCATAAACCTGCACCAAAGACCATAAGAATCGTACAAAGTACCCGTTAAGAGTTAACTATTGGGTGGAACTACTCCACTAGGTAAGTTCTGTAAAGTTTTTAAGGCTAATTACATTCATCGTCTTGTGATTTGATCTTTTTTTTATTTCTATTCTCGTGTTTTAAAAATTATTAATCTTTTTGTGACATTGTTAATTATTACACAATTTTATTCATGTTACCTAAATTTTTCATTCATTTATAGTTCCAAAATAACATTGTGTTAAAATTTAAAAGTTTCACTATAGAATTTGGAAGAAGAAGTAAATGAAAAACAAATGAAATATAATGAGTTGTATGATATTTAAACAATATACAATGCTATAAGAGATAAGCGATAATTTTCAAAATATGAATATTGAAATGAAAAAGAAGTCCAATCACAGGGAGTCCTAATATATTTTAAGATGTCACCAAATTCAGGCCATATTCTTTTTATCTATGTTTATATTATTCCATACTGTTATAGTAGTGGGCCAATCCCATAAAATAAAAAACTTCCTCCGTCGGAAGTTGTAGGTGGCATTGTGGTTACTTGAATAGGAAGAAGTACTGAGATTAAGAGTTTACCTTGCAGGAAACATCAACCTCGAGATTTGCAGTAAGTGGTGCACTTTGTACTGCTAACTAGGTTACTGGTTAATCTACTGGATGAATATACACTCCTCGATCATTGTTAAGAGCCCTACTAACCAACAGGTCCGGCACCCTTTTGCTGCCTCAACTCTGCTCGAGGGAACTCGCATTTACTTCACCCTGCTCCTCTCTGCTGATTTTTGCAACAAAGGAGCAGACTCCTTGAGAGAAGCACTGTCTTTCGATTTATCATTTTCGGTTGCTTTCTTTGTTTCCATCTCATATTGCTTGCAGTTTTCCTCGTGTGCTTTGTTAAACAATCTCATAAAATTGAGAAGAGTTGAAACAACTGTAGAAGTATTTTCAATTATTTTTTGTAAGAAAAAAGGAAAAAAGGTGCATTAGAAACAACATTACCTTGTTCGAAGGGACAGCGAGCTGGATCTTCTCCAAAATAAACAATCAATGCATCAACATTTCTACCCTGCGACAACATTAAGGTCAATGTGAAGTATAGTCTAATATGATGAAGAAACAAAGAGTGAACTCCAAGACCTACCACTCCAGAGTATAAAGAAGCTAAAGATCGTACTTCAGCTTCAGCATAACACAGAAAGTCCTTCAAAATCTACACAACAGGAAGCAAAATTTCAGTTAACTTGTAAGGGAGACGTACATAAATGAACACAAATATGATGCATATGCACAGAGAGCTAAAGAGTAACATAGGAGCACCAGTCATCCAACAAATCCATAAGCACATAAGGGACTAAGTCACTGCTCATGTGTCTACTACAGATCCATATACACAAAAGGACCACATTATCGAGCAACAAGAATTAAATTGCCCAACAAGCATGCATGATAGAGACAACGTAGCCAACAGAAACAAAAATAAGCAGATTTCTTTTACGATTATAAATGAGAAAAACAACATATACCTTGCAGAAGTTTTCTGATATAGGACCATCATTTTCAGAATTTGTAAGTTCCTGAACAACTTTTTCTAATCCTTTGCTTATCGCTTGCATCTCCTCAGCCAGAAACTTCAGTTGTATCTATAAGGAAATGTAATTCAGGACAACATTTGCTTCTACTTTTTGATTACCACAATCACAATGTTAATACCTTTGATGATGGTGCCAAACTGGAAAGGTCATTTGAAAAATCTAGAAGCTCCGGTAATTTTTCAAAAAGCACCTACAGCATATCAAACAGAACGGGATAATTGAAAACATCTTAATGTGAAAGTAACATTCTCTAGTTATATGAGGCCTTGACTCAACTGCATATATATGTATGTACACTTATGGTCTTGAAGGATGCAATGGTCCACTTTTTGGTTATATAATGGGGCTAACCACTCCATCTCAAGTGAGATTCTGAACCTAGAACGTCCCTTAGGAGAGGTACCAATCACTAGGCTACTCCCTCAACCTCAATTGTTTCCTATATGTCCATCCTGTTTGTATCATACTTTATTGGGCGTATTTTGGACTTGGCATATGTGAATCCAGATACCTAAGCAAGATATGCAGATTTCATGCACTCTGTACCTTACAAAGATAATGCATTAGAGTCATCTTGTTGTTCTTTGCCCGTGTATCGGTCAATTTAAGAAGACTGTCCAGTCTAAATCCAATAGCAGATCCTAAAAACAATAAACACAGAGAGATCGAATTGGTTAAAAAAATTAAGTTGAGTTTATAAGAAGAAATGTGGATCAAGTGAAATAAATGCTAGAAGGTCAACCTTATTATACCCTAATCCATACTGAATCCTACATTGATAGAGGACACCTTAACCAAAACCTATTTTAATTCAACTTCTCATAAGGAAAAATAAAATTATTAAAGAAAATTGACTACAAGAGACTATGGAAGAAAACAGCACACCGAGAAAAGCTATTAAAGAAAATACTAAGAGACTAACACCCTAACAGTGAAAATACATGTCAACACTTAAGTTAGCCCTAATATCCATTAGAGGACAGAGCACTTAGAAGCATTGTTTATAAATATGTACAAAAAAAATTGGTTTTGAACTTTAATTGCGTTGTGTATAAGAGAATATATGAGAAAAGTATTCTGACGCAGTACTGCTTTTCAACAGAGCACTTAGGAGTATACTTTATAAACACGTACCAAAAAAATTGGTTCTGTAACTTTGATTCATTGTGTATAAGAGAATATACAAGAAAAGTATTCCGACCCAGTACTGTTTTTCACTAACCCCTAGCAGTTCCTTGGTTCAAAGCATTTCCAAGTGAAAGAATAGTCTGCATAATTCTCTTCAATTTGGCAGAATTCCTGATCTGATGAGAAGAGCAAACTTAAAAATCAAATTTTATGTCATTGCCAAAACAAAAGGAAGAAAAGAATACACACACAGAAACTCTCAAGCACAGACATACGACTTGCCTCTTCTGCAGCGGAGTTCACAACATTCAGGCTGTATCTAAGGTCAGAAACCTAAAAACAAGAAGGGTTTAAATATTTAATTTTCACAGAATTCAGAATAGTTAGCAAAGGCAAATCAGGATGCATGTTCTAACCTGAGAATGAAACTGCATCTTAAATGCAAAAACTCTGAGCTTCGATTCTACTCTTGGTACTTTCACCAACTCCAAGAAGAACTGAAAAAAAATAACCACCTAAGCCAATTATAGAGCCATACAGATCACAATATACAATAGAATTTAACATGAGAAATCATGTTGATGATTGATGCATACAATACTTATCTACAAGGCGTGAACATAAATTTTCATATCAAGCTCATTTTACATATCAATTTGATCCACTTTACCAGTTTGGGATTTCCTGTGATGCGTACAAATATGCTCCAATTAAAACAAACACACACCTAAATTTTCATACCTTCACTATGAGCCATAGGATAAGCCCCTTAACACTAGTTGGACTATGTTAACTATAGCCCTCAACCAACTATGTAGTTGCAGGCTTATAGCCAGTTAAGTAGAAGTTATTTCAGAAAAGACTTGCTATATTTAGAATAACAACAAATCCTCATGTAATACTAAATCAATAAAGATATAAAAAGAAAAAGAAACTAGTTCAGAATACAAACAACCTGTTGCCTATGTGGTCAAAATTGTACATTACCTGTCCCATTAACTACACCACATTTAGTCCAATAGCTCATTTTTGGAGCATAACAAGTTTTCATGTTTTAGTAATCCTTTTTGAAAGAGTGAAGTCCATAGGAATACAATTAATCTTCCTCCTATTTGTAGTTTGTGATTTAAGCTTGGCATTTTTCCACATGGAGAAAGATTTAGATTTAGATTATAGAACATATCACTCTTGAGACACAAAATGATCATGAATGAAATACTTTTATAATGGAAATATCGCAAAGTTGAAGTTTAATAATACAAACCTGTTCACATTTTCCTAGTTTTTGCTTTTCACCAGTGTACCCCTGCATATATAAAGGAAGCCTAACCATAAGTCTCCAAAGACAAGGCATGACCTTGATTATCTAAACTACTTAATAAAATCATAATATCATTTCATAATCAAAGAAAACTATTCAGCTCAAAAATTACAGATGATAGAGTACTTGTTGACGTTTAAAACAATTTACCTTTAGAAGCTCCATCTCTTCTTTTGTCGGACAAAACTTTATAAGGTTTTCAACCTGATCAATATCTAATGTTGAATCCTCAAGACTAAGCACCGAACCCTGTAGTATAAGAAAATATTTAGGAACTTTTCTTTCACGATTGTAAGGATCTATAATTTAGAACATACAAAATTTTAAAAAATATACAATTTTCTTAGAACAGTTATATAATGCAGTTCCAGCATAAAATGTAACATACAACTAAATTAAATGTCCAAAAATCTGTAATTTTGTCTTCCCATCGAGGAAGGCGTCGGAGAAGATAAGAAACTCCAATAATGATTGAGGGATCTATACTTCAATGACATAATTCATAGTTCTCATGGCAATAATGATTTAATCCAAAAATTTAGAAAAGAGTACTTGATACTTGATTTTTGTTTGTACAGTAAATTCTCTCTTCAGTAGTGTTTACTTAATTAACTATCTGTGCAGTTGTTGAGTCTTGTATTGCTGCAACTGCCAAGTCAAAACAATATCTTTAAGAAAAAATTAAATATTCTTGCTATACGTTTATTTTTATATACCAGAAAAGCCTTTCAGGGAGTTTGATATCTCTTTCACAAGCTTTTCTAACTACCCCTTTTTCATATGCTCTATAACAGCATAGTTTATAGAATTCTTGTAGATGTAAGTGAAGAAGCCATAGGTGAGAAATGCAAGACCAGTTGAAATACTATGATCATTTAGGACAAAGAGCATGTAGCAGATTGGTTGACATTGAGGTAACTTCAAGATCAAACAAAAATATGAAGCTGCATGATTCACAGTGATGATCCTAGACAGACCTATTTTTTCCTAGCTGACTAATATAGTAAAAAGGATAAACAAAGCTCAGTTTTTACTGAATGAACTTGTGAATATCTAAGATGAACATGCTGAAAGAGAACTTGCTACGAATATTTCTCACTTACCATTAGCTCATGCAATGGAACTTTCACTTCTGAAAGCATGATTTCACAATTATAAGCACGTCTGTGGTCAATCTGCAAGTGAAATACTTATTCTAATTAAAAGAATGCACATTCTAATTAAAAGAATGCACATGTAAGAGCTGAGTTGCATTTTAACTTCAACAATTTGTAGCAGAAGACATGGCAACAGTGATATTGACTTGAAATATATTTTCAATTCAAACTCATTAAGCTGTGATGCTTTAAATATTTTTTTAATGTTTTATATTAAACTTGGGGATGTTGAAAATGCTAGCCAACCTAAAATAATACATAAGCAGAGGAAACAAAACTACGGTTGACAAATTACGAAAACCTGCATATGGAGCAAAAAGTAAGAACTATGAGTAAAACATCAATCTATTGAGAAAAAAAAGAATAAGTCACTATACTTTATTAATAGTTTTGAAAATGAGACGCAGAAAGATAAAGACAGAGGAGAAGAAGGGAAAACCAAAAGAATATGGAAGGAGAGAGTTCAAATACTAAGACATAACTTCATATGGGATGATTGCCAGATAAATCACACCAGATGTTACAAAAGAGCAAAGCCTCAAGTTTCAAACAATAGTTTCATAATCAGTGAAAAATAGAAAGGAAATAGAGAATAAATCTTAAATTGTGCATGGTTTAGGTCATTCCGAAGCAACACTTCCTTAAACGTGCAAACCAAAACAAGAGTAACTATACTTGTTTATAAGCAGGATAAGTCAAACTGTATTCCATCAAGTAGAACAACATCGTAAAGGAAAAGGAATAGGAATTGGTAAATATTATATCAATGGAATATACAATTCTCGCAAAGCTGAAATGAGAAAAAGAATTACCATCAGCCTCTCCCGGAGAATTGTCAAAATTTGATCTGCAGAGTAGGCCCTAAATGTGATAACGATTGGGCTGCCTATCACAAAAAAATGAAGCTATTAGAATAATGAACTTGGTGACAAACCAATCTCTAGTATGTAAGGTGGTGTTAAAAGATAATCTAACTGTGAACAAAATTTATAGTGTTCAATTTCAAGATATTATCTAGTTGGTCAAAGAAAGGAAGCAAAATTTGTAAAGCTAAAAAGCCAATTCCAGCAATGTATACTCCCTAAGTGATGTACTCACAATTCAAT
>JANZLC010000003.1:12011915-12028717 GCA_026413385.1 Erythroxylum gracilipes
TTTGGATATAAATCTCTTTAATGTGTTGAAATTTTTATTTAAAATTAATGAACTTGTTTCTTAATTATTCTCAGATGATTTTCAACATATGAGAGATGAATTTGAATAAAAAAGATGCAAGGAAAGCAAAGACATTCGAATTCCCAACTGGCAGAAAAGTTTTTGACTAAGCGTGGGCATGCGCAAAGGGAAAATTTATCTGCAGAATTTGATTTGAATACATATTCGATACATTTAGAATTCTTATTATTTAGGGAATCAAGTTGTTGTCTTTTAGGTAGGGATATGTTGCATGATTATTTGGGGAGTGTATCTGATAAAGATAACGATAAGATAGAAGAGAGGACACTTCTAGTTAGATCATCTTTACATTTTCTGTTGTTTTTTTTAGTTTAGAGGATTTTGGTTTTTTTTAAAGACCAGATATGGAGACTATGTGTTTTGCTATTCTTCTGTTGGGTTTTACCTCTATTATGAGTAGCTAAATTCTCCTTCTTGATTGAAGGGAACCACGTTATCATCTAGTATGTGTGAGATTTTCTGAATAAAGTTTATTTCATTGATGAATATTAAGTGTCTTCCAAATTGCTTTTTATGATTGAATTGATTGATCTCTAGGGTGTGCAACTAGGAATTAATTGATTTAATTTACAGCCAGATTAGTAGGATTTGACGTTCAATTTTGCTAATCCAAAGTGGCAATTAGGATTACCATCTTTACGTTAGGGATTGGAAATTCTAGGAAAGATACTTATCTAGATTAAATACATATTGTATGTGTATTGTCTTCCTCACTTGTTCTCTTGGTTCTTAAAGCTATTAATTAATCAAACTTAAGATCATATCTAAGTTGTTGGTTAATAAGAGTGATTAGAATACAAGTTTCTATTCATTTAATCTTAAGAGATAACATCACCCAATGAGTATTTGTTAATGGACTTAATTTTATATCGATAATCCATATTAGTTTGATAACGTAGGTGACCCAAAATCAAGGTTCGTTATTAATTTTACAGATCTGAATATTTTTGTTTATTTCAATTTTTTCATTTTTAATTTCTTTAAATCGCGTTAATTCAACCCCTCAATTTGTTTTAGTTTTCAACTTGTATAATATTTACCAATAGATTCCTCATGGGAACGATCCCTACTTTCCACTACTACATTAATTTATGTTGCAAAAAGTTGGTTTCTTTTTATATTTGGTTACAGGCGACATCATTACCAAATTTTGGCGCCGTTGTCGAGAAATTCTTGATGATATATGTATGTTACAAGAGTAGATAAGACAACTCAATTGCTATTCGATTCAGAGATAGAAAAGACAGCTAAGAGGTTATGAAATCAAACAAAACAAAGGCAACAAGTGCAGAAGGCAGAAAGAAAGGTTGCGAATTGCACTTTTCGTGAACTAGCTGCCCCTATGGATGCTCAATAGCCTCGTTGCATCAATTTTCCGAATTTGGGGGACAACAACACCTTTAAACTGAAGTCAGGGCTAATTTATTTATTACCAATTTTTCAAGGTCTACCAGGAGAGGATCCTTACAAGCATTTGAAGGAATTTGATGTAGTTTGTATGGGTATGAAGCCAACGAATGTGACTGAGGAGAAAATCAAACTAAGAACCTTCCTATTTTCTCTCAAAGAAGATGCTTAAGATCGGTTGTACTACTCTATTGGTGAAAATGTGCAAACATGGGCTGAAATGAAGGGACTCTTCTTTGAAAAATATTTTCCAGCATCAAGAGCTGCCAATATTAGAAAAGAAATTTGTAACATTCGACAACACACGGGAGAGACACTATACAAATATTAGGAAAGATTCAATAAGCTTTCTGGTAGCTGTCCCCATCACTAAATAAATGATCAATTGTTGATTCAATACTTCTATAAAGGTCTTTTTCTTATAGATAAGAGTATGATCGATGCTGCAAGTAGTGGAGCTTTGGTTGACAAAACATTGACAGCCGCAAGAGATTTGATAACGAATATGGCTTCCAATACATAACAATTCGGAATACGTTCTGGCCATAGTTCAAAACACGTAAATGAGGTGAATGTAACAACATTGGAGAAAGGATTAGATGATCTTACATCTTCAGTGCAGCAACTTGCAGTTACAAAGAAAGAAGAAGCAAAGGTATGTGGAATATGTTTGATGTTGGGATACTCCATTAACGCATGTCTAATTTAGCAGGAAGAAAGTGCAGAACAAGTCAATGTCGTGGGAAGATTTGCTGGGCAAATTCAAAGGAAATATGACCTATTCTCCAATGCCTACAATCCGGGTTAGCGCGACCATCCAAATTTACGTTATGGGAACTCTCAAGGACAATAAGCTACTGCAAATTTCCAGCAATTTAGGCAACCATATGTACCTAAACAACATTAACAAACGGAATCCAATCGAAGGTAAGTCTTCTTTAGAAGATATAGTTAAATCTTTGGCTAGTAACACCATGACATTTCAACGAGATACTTAAGCTAGTATTCAAAATCTTGAAAATCAATTAAGCTAAATGGCAGCAGCCATCAATCGGTTGGAGGTATAAAGTTCTAGAAAATTTCTAGCTCAACCAGAAATTAATCCCAAATAAAGTGCCAAAGTTGTCATGTTGCGAAGTGGTAAGGAATTGAAGGAACCATCTCCAAAAATCTCCAAGAGAGAAGTCGAAGAAGAAGAAACAAAGGAAGCACCTGATCAGCCAGAGAAGACGTAGACAAGTCTGTAGAATTTTGTTGTACAGCCCCCTTTTCCTAGTCGATTCACCAAGGCCAGGAAAGAGGAATAAGAGAAAGAAATATAGGAGACTTTTAGCAAAGTACAGGTAAATATTCCTTTACTTGAAATAAATATAGGAGAATGTTTCAGCCATATTGTAGAAGAAAAAGCTACCACCTAAGTGTCAAGACCAAGGTATGTTCACTATCCCTTGTAAAATTAGTGATTTTAGAATTGAAAAAGCTATGTTAGATTTAGGTGCATCAATAAATGTCATGCCTTATGATGTTTACAAGTGTTTAAACATGGGGTCTCTCAAAGAAACTAATGTAGTGATTTAATTAGCGGATCGTTCAAATGCTTATCCAAAGGGCGTGTTAGAGGATATCTTAGTTTAACTGGGTGAAATGCTTTTTCCAGCAGATTTTTATATTTTGTAGATGGGGACTGATGATGTATCTCCTTCAACTCCAATTTTATTTGGAAGGTTGTTCTTGAATACCACTAAAACAAAATTTGATGTTCATGATGGATAATTGACTATAGAATTTGATGGTGAATTAATTAAACTCAATATGTACAATGCCATGAAATTTTCGAATGATGAACAACTTGTTGTTTCTGTGGACTTTATTGATACTTGGGTGCGTGAAAATTCATCATTAAATGGAAGAGAGGAACTTGAAACAATTTTGGAGATGGGAGATGCATTACAGTGGCAAGCAATTAAAGAGTCATTACTACCCAACAACGAACTTGAGGTGCTATTTTGTCATTTGGAGAAAATCAAGCAAGTGATGAAGGAATTGCCGTATGTGGAGCTGTCACAGAACAACTCCAAGCTTCTACCTTCGTTGATTCAACCACCTACATTAGAGTTGAAGAGTTTGCCTAGCCATTTAAAATACATATTTTTGGGTGAGCAAGATACGTTAACTATTATAATCTCAAATAAACTCACTCTTTTGTAGGAAAACCAATTGATTTAAGTGCTAAGACAACACAAAGAAGCCTTCGGATGGACAATGGCTGATTTGAAAGGTATTAGCCTTACCATTTGTATACATCGAATATTGATGGAAGATGAAGCCAAGGAGGTAAGGCAACCCCAACATCGTTTGAATCCACCCATGATGGAAGTGGTGAAAAAGGAAATCTTGCAGCTTCTTGATGTTGGAATCATTTATCCTATTTCAGATAGCAACTGAGTAAGTCCAGTCCAGGTAGTTCCAAAGAAAACTGGGGTAACTGTGATAGAAAATAGTGATGGTGAGTTGATACCCACTCGTATTCAAAATAGGTGGATAGTTTGCATAGATTATAGAAAGCTAAATTCGGTTACTAGGAAAGATCATTTTTCGCTTCCGTTTATTGATAAAATGCTTGAAAGACTTGCAGGTAAATATCACTATTATTGTTTAGATGGTTATTCAGGATATCACTAGATTTTGGTTGCACCAAAGGATTAAGAGAAAACAACTTTCATATGTCCATTCGACGTCTTTGCCTATCGAAGAATGTCATTTGGGTTGTGTAATGCACCAGCGACATTTCAAAGGTGTATGGTAAGTATTTTCTCTAACCTTGTGGAGAATTGTACGGAAGTTTTCACAATTTATGGAGAATCTTTTGAAACATGCATTATCAACCTTGAGAAAGTGCTTAAATGTTGCATTGAGACTAATTTGGTGTTAAATTATGAAAAATGTCATTTTATGGTTGATCAAGGGATAATTTTGGGTCATACAGTCTCTTCTAGGAGAATTGAGGTCGATAAGGCTAAGATAGATGTTACTAGATCTTTACCTTACCCTGTGACTGTGCGGTAAGTTCACTCTTTTCTTGGTCATGCAGGATTTTATCAACGATTTATCAAATATTTTTCAAAGATTGCGTAACCCATGTGTAGACTACTCCAAAAAGACATGAAATTTGATTTTGATGAGCTATGCAAGATTGCATTTGATGGACTTAAGGAACGACTCACCACAGCCCCAATTATTCAGCCACCAAAATGGGACATTCCCTTCAAACTAATATGCGATGCCTTGGATTATGCAGATGTAGTAGTTTTGGGGAAAAAGGTGAATAAAGTACCTCATGTCATTTACTATGTTTCTATGACACTTGACGATGCTCAAAAGAATTATTCCACGATGGAAAAAGAATTTTTGGCTATAGTTTTTGGGTTGGAAAAATTTCAGTCTTACCTATGGGGTATAAGGGTCATCATTTATTTAGACCATGCAGCTTTGAAATATTTGGTGACTAAGAAAGAAGCAAAGTCAAGGTTGATTTAGTGGATCTTACTCTTACAAGAATTTGATTTAGAAATACGTGATAAGAAGGAAGCTGAAAATTTGGTGGCCGATCATCTCGGCAAGATCACTCCAACCAATGCACCTAATGTTCTCCAAGATGAATTTTTGAATGAAAGTCTCTTCGCAATTCCACAGGTAATTCCATGGTATGCTGACATAGTAAATTTCTTGGTAACTAAGTCCTTACTTAGTGATTTATCTAGAGTTTGAAAAGGATAAAATTAAATGAGAGGCTAAATATTACATATGGGATGAACCTCATCTTTAGAAATTTTGTGCTAATTAGATTATTAGAAGGTGTGTTGCAAATGATAAAATTCCTTCCATATTAAATTTTTGTCATTCATCTGTGTGTGGGGTACACTTTGGCCCCAAAAGAACAGCTCTTAAAGTTCTTGAATGTGGACTATTTTATGATTCTTACATATTTTTCAAGTCTTGTGATCATTGTCAAAGAATAAGTAGCTTAGGATTAAGAGATCAAATGCTACTTACAACATTCTGGTACGTGAGATTTTTAATGTATGGGGAATAGACTTATGGGTCCTTTTTCAACTTCCTTTGGTAAGAATTATGTTTTTCTTGTTGTGGATTATGTTTCGAAATGGGTTAAAGCCAAGGCTACTTTGTCTGACGATGCTAAAACTGTTATAAATTTTGTTAAATCTAACATTTTTGTCAGATTCAAAGTATCTCGAGCTATCATTAGCGATCGAGAGACCCATTTTTGTAACATGATTTTTGAGGCTTTGATGAAGAAATTTGGTGTCACACACCAAGTTTCTACATCATATCACCCGCAGACAAGTGGACAAGCTGGGGTGTCCAATAGGGAGATTAAGTCCATACTAAAAAAAGTGGTGAATCTGAACAAAAAAGATTGGAGCTTACGATTAGATGATGCCTTATGGGCGTATTGAACTGCTTACAAAACTCCAATAGGCATGTCTCTATACAAGTTAGTTTTCGGTAAACCTTGTCATTTGCCTATGGAAATAGAACATAGAGCCTACTAGGCTATGAAGCAGTTAAATATGGGTTTGGTAAAGGCTAGTAACAATAGGAACTTGCAATTGCAAAAGTTAGAAAAGATCTGTAATGAAGCTTATGAATATGTAAAAATTTATAAGGAAAAAACTAAAGCTTTTCATGATAAGATAAATTTTAGGAAGCAATTTTTAATAGGACAAAAAGTTCTTCTTTATCATTCAAAGCTTAAGCTATTTCTGGAAAAATTACAATCTCGCTGGCTCGGACCATTTATTGTTACTAACGTATTTTCTCATGGTGACGTAGAAATTCAAAGTTTAGACACTTCTAAGGTGTTTAAGGTTAACGGACACTGTCTGAAATCATACTATGAGAACTCTCTAGTCGAGAACGTGGACGAGATAGAGTTGGTAGCCCCATTCTAGCTAACAACTTAGAAGAAACACATTTTGGGGGCAACCCAAAAATTTCATGTTTAATGTTATTTTTATTGTTCAATATTTATCAATTTTTTGAATTTGTTTGATTTGTCAATTTTATTTCATTCCCTTTAGTATTTTCATTTGTTAATATTTTCAAATCTAATTAATTTTTTTTCCTTTCCCGCCACCCACTGTTATTTTACCGCCCATCCCATTTTTACCTCCTCACTTTCATTTATTTCTTGCTCTTACCTTCACTCATTCACTCATTCACACACCCACTACCAAATCAGTGAACACCCACATCTTTCCAACGAAAAACCCAACCTTTTACCCTTCTTCTCACCGTAACCCAACCCTTTCCCAGTCAAAATTTTTGTTAGTTTTGTGTTTGCATTTCCGTGTTTCAAGACTGTAAGAGCACAACGATTGGAACCATCCCGCGAAAGAAGAGTGATTCACGCAGGTTAGGTTCACCAATCACGTCATTTGTACATACCCAACCTCTATCGCACACCACAGCTGCAACACCAAATCTATCAATCCTTCTAATGTCCGAACCAACACCAACCCCTTCAATGAGGAATCATACTCGGAAAGGTAAGCAAGTCGAGAACCAAAGCCAATGGAATTCACGAAGTGGAGCTTTCATTTCTTTTCGATTGCCAGAGGATAACCAAAGATTTCAGCAACTAAGCCAACAAAAAATCTATCCTTATAAGTATGTTATTACCAACACTCTTAAATCTTTACAAGTTTGTGATTCTTTTGAGCAACTGGTTGGACAAATTTGTTGGAATGTGTTTGTTAAAATTGACTGCCCTGTATATGTTGAATTAATAGGAGAATTTTATAGCACATTTCAATTTAAGTCTCATGAAGAATTCGACTTGATTATTGAAGGAATTGTGGAATTTAGACTTATGGGTAAGGAATTTGCTTTATCTGTTGTTGAATTTAACGTGGCCATGGGTTTTATATCAGCTGATGATGTTTAAAATGAACCATTTGTAAGCTCTCACTATATCATAGTGATTTTCATGCATTTGAATTGTGGACTCAATGGTCTGTTGACCTTCATCCATATAATGCCAGTGTATCTAAGAGTTCGTATTTAAAAAATCCAGTGATCAAAAAATGCCAGTGCATTTAAAAAATCCAGTGCATCTTAGCGTATAATTTTTCAGGGCGTCAGGATTCTGCAGGGACACTTTCTAGTGCCGAATTTTATTTTTTCCGGTGTATGGATAGACAAATTCCTATTAATTTGGGTTTTTGGTTTTTTTAACGTAATTTCAATATGTGTTAAACAAAAAATCCAAATCATTAACTTTGTGGACATAACTTGGTTCTCCTGTTCCTGTAGTGTATCATCTGTAAGATCCTTATAAAGTTTAATATGAGCCCTCTCCAGTTCCTATTTAGCCCTTAGCAAAGATAGTTTTGTATTCCTTATTTTTTTTCCTTGATTAGACATTTAAGTTCTTCTTTTATCATCCGTGTCTTCCTTGCACATATGTATTGTTTAGTATCCCCACTTCTTTATTACACTCTTTTTTGACAGCCTCTTCAAATCTAGCTATATCTACAAAAAAATTGTTAAACCTAAATAAGGATTTTCTTCCCCCTGTATGGTCTGTTGTATGAACAATAATTATAGTGTGATCTGATCATTTTTGGATTGGGGTATGATGCATAAGAATCTGGGTATTTCTAAAACCATTCCATATTGACTATGAACCTATCTAATTTGTTTCTTATTATCCATTTCTTCTTCTGTTTATTAGTACAAGTAAAGAAGTTACCATCTTATGGGAGATCTTGAACATCAATCTTGTGAACTCATCCCTTGAAATCATCATTATGATTTTTGCTACTGATGTTACCTTCTGCTTCCTTAGGGTTAAGAATTTTATTGAAGTCACAAGTAATAGCCAAGGGTTTTGGTTAAATGTTATAGCTCTTAATTTACTCCATAGCTCTTTCCTCTTGTCACCATGCATTCTTTCCACGTTATCAAGCATCTTACTTTTATATGTATGTACTGTTCATTGTCTTCAACCTCCGTAACTTCTATTTTATCCTTATTGAAAAGGATTGGGATTCTCCCATAATAGTGGGCATCAAAATTATCTAACATCCCCCATTTAGTAGACAAAATTTAGACAATGCAACTTTTATCCTTCCTAATCCTTGTTTCCAAAAGACCAAAAATATCCAGCTTGAAATCATGAATTCTTTCCTTGATATCGAGATGTTTTTTAGGGGAATTAAGACCCTTGACTTTCCACGCTACTATAATCATGCTTCCATATCAAAAGAAGAGTTTTTCTTCTTCTTTCTGGACTTCTTTCTGTTAGACATCACAAATTCTTCTTTATTGTTATCTGAGCTCATTTCCTCAGTACTACCTACACTATAAGACGTATTACCTCCCATATATTGGACTCTCTTTTTTCTTTTAATACTGTCCTTGTTCTCCTCAACATTTTCCTGAATATACCTGTTATCTGTATCTAGGTTTGATTTATTATTGAATTTTTTTCCTACATCCTCCTCGACAAGATATGATTCCACATACTCCTAAGCTAAACTTGTAGTTAATAATTCAAATCCCATAGTTTTGAAAGTTTTCTTGTGGGTTTCTAAACTTTTTTAATTTGTGACTCTGGCTTCCAGGCATATGAAACCTTCAATGCATCCTTTGTAACACCCACATACCCTCTGAGAGGATATGCAGATGCCACACATAACAGCACCCAAAACATATCATACTAACAATTCCAAGCATTCTCAGAAACTCAAACACCATACATTACATTACATTATGTTTTAAACATACTATACATAATGTATTGACATAATATAAAACATATTACATGCCTTGAAATCCAAATTTCTTCCTATTTATAAATATTACAAACCATATATGGAAAATACAAACTGTCTCATCATACTGAGTACAAGTCAGTAACATCAACAAACTAAACATTATTCATAACAAAACGCAATCTTCAGTAGCCACTGTGGTAATTATTGTCCTAGTCTTCAAACCCTCATGTTTGAACCTATACGGGCCAAAACCACCATGCTGAGTATAAAGCTTAGTGGGGAATAAACTAAACAGGATATAAGCTGACAGCTGTTTCAAACAATCATCCAAATGTTCACATTTTCAAAATCACATCCGATTATAAGTAGTGTTTACTTATCCATTTTCAAACCGAACCAAAATATCATGAATCTCAGAACAAAATATAACATATCAGAATAGGTTACACATTTACTTCAGGGCAAAACTCACCAATTTCAAAAATGAATATTATAATATCAGAACAAAACTTGTCTGTAACAAAAAAGAATTTGCTTATTTCAGAATAAAGCTTAGATGTTTCAGATTGAAGCTTATTTATATCAAAACTGAGCATATAATAGAATACAAAACAAGTTAGTCTATTAATCATTTACACAGAAGTGGGTAACGAGACTAATACAGGAGATACCATGATCAGTATCACAGAACAGGAGAGACTTATGTCTCAATAACAGGAGACACTAAAGTGTCAGTAACAAGAGATACCGAAGTGTCACAGGAGCAGCTGCAGACCCTTATAGGCATACCTATTTACCCACAACTAGGACTTAACAAATTTAAAACAAAACAAGTTCATTTCAGAATTCTCATGTGAGGAACATATTGCAACACATACCACTTTATTCCATTTTGTTCAACTTAACATATTCATTGATTTCCAAATAAACTAACATGTCATACAATTACAAGTATGTGCATTAATGCATCAATAGAAGTGTTGAGTCATCACAAATTATGTGTATTCACACAAATAGAAAGCACTTCTAACATAATCCCAAATATCAATCTCCTCGGACACTTGATGGTCCAAAAATTAACACAATATCATCGCAGAAATTCCCAATTCATAAACATCCATATCTAATTCATAAAACATAAGCCTTTGGAACTCATTCATTCATGAACATACTAAGCAATTCAATATTGTATTCGTCATTTTTAAACCATACATTCTTTATATTACCATCCCAATTAATAATGCATAATTAAATTGAGTTAAAATAACCTTATTAGTTCATCAATTGTACAAAATCCCTTTTTTTCACCTTCCTAATCATTTCCCACAATTGTGGGATAAGTGACCCGAAACCTCCACACAGCTGTTTTCACAGGACAAGTTTTTGGATTAGTTTTGTATGGCCATTCTGACCTAGAAATTGATATTTTGAGATAATATGTTCTTCTAAAAAAATGTTCCTATATGTATTAAGTTTCAAACGAAATAAATGTAATGCAATTTGGTTCATTATTACGAAGGTTATAGCCAAAATACTATAGATTGTTCTCAACTATGGACAACAACCAGAACAACTTCAATCCAAATTTCAAAACCCTTAATGATAGAAATCAAATTCGATTCCTTCATGAAAGTTGTAGATATATGTATGTTGTTTAATTTGAATTTAAAATCATCACATTTGGATACCTAAAGGTCAAGATATGGCTAAAATATTGATACCTATTCAGTGGAACTACTCCTTCTAACAAGTATCTAGCATGTATCAAGTTTCTAACCTCAATTCTTTCTTAATTCAGTACACATTTTATCCACTTCAAACATCAAACAATACATGTTATAACATAATACCAAGTTTATAATTCTCTTACCTCACTAAACTTCAAATTCAATTACAAGAATCCAACTAAACCAAGCTTCCAAACAACCATCACATACCTAAGTTTAATGTGCAACTTTCAGCATTAACATAACAATAGTACAGAAAACTAGTAGAACCTTTTTTCTAGATTCAGTAGCTTACCAAAATTCAAGTGATGACAATCTAGAGTCTAGCAAAAATTCCAAAAGTGAGAGAGAAAATGGGAGTTTCGGTGGAGAGAAGGAAGTAAGGCAAAGAATGGACAAAGCTGGATTTACTCCAGCAGAAACTCGCTTCATTACCAGCTAGGTGTCACTAGCTTAACATGTCACTTAACACCAAGGCATAAAGCCCATTTGCCCACCATTTAAGCTGCCATTTGTAACACTTTAATTAAGCCACTTGTCCTTTTATTATGCTGCCAAATGTCACATATTAAATGATGCCAAATGTCAATGTATTAGCTATGTCAAATGTTACTAATTCTTAGGTTTAGTCATTCTAATTTTCATGTACCAACTTAACTTGTCACTTGATAATTTTCCTAGTCCAAATATACATTTAAATACCTCAATTCTCTAATGACTTCAATTAATTCCAATTCACTAACTATGGTCCATCAATACCAAAATTCAAGTTACATGTCTTTCACTTTCAAATCATAGCACAATTTTAACTCATATCATATATATACTTTCATAAATATGTAACATTTCATTTAGGGTATATTTTGGGGCCTTACAGTCACATTAGTATTTGCTACAATACCTAATGAAATTAGCTTAATTGATATTCATACATTATTTCGATGACATTTAAACTTGTAATGTTTTTTTATTTTATTTTAGGAACCTCTTTTATGATATAATACATTTTTTAGAAACTTAAAATTTTAACTTAGTAAAAAAAAACTTTAAAATTTTAGGCCCTCTAACATGAGTCATTTTATTAGGAAAATCTATTAAATTTAACAAAGATAATTATGAAACAAGTAATAAATAGAGTTTGAGATAACATATTCCATTGAAAAGGTCACCAGGTTTACTAAGATGCCTAATGTGGTGGTGCTAATTTACTAAGTTGCCTGATATCACACTGCTAGGACACTACCATAGTTAAACTCATTATGCTAATTTACTCGGTTGCCTGATATTACAGGGGAACAAATCCTTTGTTCCGATTAACTTATTCCTACTCTATTTCATATTCTCATTTACACATTTATGTGGGGCCTAGAAAAATGTATGGATGAGATGAAATGAAATATAATAAGAATATGTTAACCAAAATAGAAGATCTCATCCCGATATCACAGTTCTAGGATACTACCATCGTTAAACTTATTATTTTTTTAAGTAAATTTGATCTCAATATTTTCACTAAAATATAAGTTAGACCATAATATTTTCAAATGTTTAAAATAAATCTTCTCGTTTGTAAAATATTTAAAATAAATATTAAGTGGAAAAATATTTAGTTTTTGTTCATTAAATGCCACATCGGCATATACATAGGTCTTATCTTGTCACTGTAAATTTTTTATTAATTCTGTTAAAATCTTAATAAAATCTTATTAACATAATTAAACCTCAATATATCTTTATAAACTTAATTTAATCCTAATTAATTAAGTCATAATTCATCTAAATTCCCCTAATCTAATTGCATGAACCTTCATTTCATAGTTCTCCTAATTCTCCCACCTAAATTTCCAATTCATCTAGAAATCAACCTCATTCAGAATATACAACCTTAAATATGTACAGCTTCTCTCTAGGTTTCTAGATATAAGTTTAGAAAAATATTAAAGAAACCAAAAACAGATTAGAATCTTAAATAAACATTTTTATTACTAAATTTTAAAAATTAAAGACATAAGCTGTTGTAACGTTGGCCGAAATTAACTACTTGCATTGAATCGATAAAAACTAATGATACAACTAAGAAGCTAACACATATGTTTAACTAGCAGGCATTGAAGTATTGAACCACTCCAATCGTTTACATACAGCATGCAGGCTCAAGGCTCTATTTCCTCGTATTCTTGAAATGAAGAGTTCTACAAGTCTCCTCCAGGGAGTTGCAATATTCGAATCTTTATGGTCATTTCATTATGAACAATGCGCAGTCCATCAATGGCGAAGATAAATTGTAACTTGTCAGAGCCGTAATTATACAATGAATAAACAGCAGGGTGGGGTTATAATTTTCAACACCAGGATACTAGCATTTTGAAGCCATCTTATGATTTAGACGAGCCACCACCCAAAGATGGAGTCCTTACTGCTACCTTTACTGCTCCAACCACACTAAGCTGCCTTGTCTCATGGCTCAGCCCATGTCGGTCCTGGCTCAGACAGCTTTCTTCGATTAGTACACCCACAAAGTATGCTACCTGAACACCATAAACAAAATATGAGAAACTTTTTCTTCCAAAACCACATTAACATTTCTGAGATGCATTATAAACAGAAACAATTAGCTCAGCATGGTAACAGATTACCTAGCAACCCGTACTTGCAAGTCTATGACAATGCATTAGCTGTCATAGACAAGGACATTATTAGGTAGATTAAATTCCAAAATTTCGGACCACTATTCCAAAGCAAAGCCATATCAGGTAAGGTGGTAATCATTTTCCCAGATAGATTAGCGGATCTCCATTCATATTTGCAAGAGAACTTAATATATATGCAAGTCGATAAAACTCTCAAGTTGCTATTAAACTTTTTGTTACAATTGGGTGGATGATTCTCATTAGTGTCTCATTCACTAGAAAAAATCACATGAGATATGCATGATTCTCAAGGCAGCTCTACCCAATCTCACCATAAACAATATCAAATTTCCACCCTATTTGTCTGCAAATCAGCAATTAGATAAGCAAGTCGTTATCTATTGATCATCCAACAACCTAAAACAAAGTTGACTGAAGCACATAATTGAAAAAAAAAAAAAAGGATCTTTTATGCTATGAATCAAGAACTATGGCAGTTTAACAACAAAGGCTCTAAATCTCCAAAATCAAAACCATTAAAACATACAAGATTATTTGGAATCTTGGAGAAGTCTATCACATTACCTTGCCAGTAGCGTTACGAACAGGAGATACATGAAGAAGGGTCCAAAAGGAACTCTTGTCCTTCCTAATGTCAAGGGGTAGAAACAGCTATTTAGAAACAATGGAAGAATTCAGTTTTCGTTAAACATGCTAGAAGAATAGGTAAGTCTCAACCTGTAATTTAAAATACGTACTGTGCATGGTCGTCTAGATTGAATGCTGTCCTCTATCTGGAGAACATTTAGAAAAATAATCTATCCTTAACTTAACCTCAGTACGTGTGAGAAAATGGAATAAAGAAGGAGACTGAAGAAGTTGCACCTGAAGCAGAACTGAGGAATCTGTATCAATTCCATGTAAAAATCTATGGTTGTGCCCAAGCACTTCATGTCTAGCATAGCCTACAGAAATCTTAGCAGTCACATTGTCAAGATAACAAGGAAGTATCTGCAATGTGCATCCAGAATGACTTTTACATGGGAAGTTATGATACAGAAAATTCTAAGTACCTGTTAACTTTAAGAATGCATCACTTGCATAAACAATTGGCATGTCTGGTAAGTTAAGGTCAATCCTGGAAAGGCAACTCAAACAAATAAAAATCATCTTAACGACACTAATCCATGCAAGAAAGGAAAAAGGAATTTGCAAAACTCACAATACAAAACTTTGTTTGATTCTACCAAGAGATATATTTACAGACGAACTGAGAAGGCCCGCTGCAGGTAAGCTGTATCTTTTTTCACACACCATTCTGCCTGTTGACTTGCTATAGTGGGTGAGCACAGACAAAATATTGTTCATGGCAGTTGCTGCTCTTTGCTTTTCATAGTGACTTGCCTCTAACGGCTCTTCAAACGCCAAACCTGTAAACATTAACTGGTAAGATTCACAACTGAATTGACCCAAGAAAATGATCACTTGAAGAGACAAGTTAATTGACAAACAGGAACCCGGTATATATAACAAAATTTCAGGCACCTAAAGAATGGCGACTCTCAATGCAATTAAAAACAGTCACAATGATGGAGGTAAGAAACTAAATGAACAGAAGCTGCAAGAAATCATACAATCCAAATCCAAACCAATGAGCTCAAAAAATGACTCCATTCATATAAAAGAAACCGTAAGAATCTTTCACAACAGTAACTACTCAATCTAGTGTTGCTCCAGAAAGATTTCTCATTGCTTTATATACACTTGAACAGCATTTCAAGCTTGGAAGAAGTATAAACATACCTCCGCTATCTGAATCCAATGCCAAAACCCGACCCAAATCTCTTGTAACATCGCTGCAAACTTCTCTCCTGCACGAACCAAACTCAATTTCCCTAAACTCAGCTACTTGCTCGCTCACCCTATTATTTCTCTGCCTCGTAGTTATGGGCACTTGAACCGCAACGAAATGGATCACCATCCCATTCTCCTCCACAAAAACAGGGCTCATATGAAACAACATCCAAAACGGTGTCCCATCTTTGCGGTAATTCAACAAATTGATCTGTATCGTCCTCTCCTCACGAATAGCCTCACGAATCTCCATCACCGACCTGCGGTTCGTTTCCGGGCCTTGAAAGATTCGACCATTTTGTCCGATTACTTCGTCTCTTGAATAACCCGACATTTTTAAGAAACTTGGGCTCGCAAACACTATAGGATGTCCGGAGATGCAAGGATCGGTAATCGTGAAGCTCTCACACAGCTCGTCAAGAGTTTCTCGCACCCATATGGAGTATTGGCTATTGAACGAATCTTCGATTAAACCCAGCAACTGAGACTCCATTTCGATACTTCTTTATTGAAAAATTGTACCTTTCTCGCTCTCCAAATCAGGCCCAATCCCATGTGGCAGGATAAACAACAGTGCCTATCTCAAAGATCCCGCCTCAACACCAAGAAACGGGCATGAACCATGAACAGAGCAGGAAGAAGACTGAAGCAAGAGGAGAACAGAATATGGGGGTTGTTTCCTGAGGAAGAGAAAGAAGAGGAATTGAAAATTATTTGTTGTGAGACACTGAGTTCTTGGTATTGAATGGACGGCGACGAGTGAGAAGTACACATCAGTCGGTTTTGTTGGTTTCAAGAACTGAAAAAATCTATAATCCAATATGTGACAAGAGAATGAAGCAACGTAGGAGGTGGGGTTACTTTAGCATTGCAAGTACAGTTATTATTCAAGTATTTTTTTTCAGCTATGATTCAAGTGTTCTTTTCTTTTTTGAGCTTGAAGCTATCGACTCGATTCCCTCATAAAGTAATAAGCTTTAGACCTTAAAACACTTGCTTGTCGTCTAGTCCTCTAAATGAAGAGGAGTAGGGAGGGAAAAAGGGACGTGAAACTATGGATGGACCAAGGGTAGATGATAGAATGGTCAGCAAAATAAGACACAGTACCGGCACTGATCCTTATCTATCTTAAGAGTTGTCCACTCCAAGTAATATCATAAATAGTAATTAGTGTGACAATCAGGGGTAAATCAAGTGGTCCAGATCTCTCTCTTAAGACTTTCTTCTAGGGGAGGTCTTGAGTTCGAGTCACCTCAAAGGAGGAGAAATAGGCATTTCCTATTGATGATCCTCTAGCCCCC
>JANZLC010000003.1:12048865-12060461 GCA_026413385.1 Erythroxylum gracilipes
TTTTTAGTACTATATATATTATATCTATATATATATATATATATGTTTTTCGAAAGTTTCTGCGTAACGCAGAAGGGTAAAAGGTGGTATCAGATTAATTGTTTTATTTTTGCTATTTCAATACTAATTCAAGTCATCTCATTTATATGTAGATGAAAGAAATTAGAACAACGTTATAATTATAATTGCAAAAGTGAACAGCAAACAGATCCCCGTAAAAGGTTTGACTGTATACTCATGATTTTGTTTTTGAAAATAAAGTGGGGCCAGAAGCCGCCGTTGGATGAGTTTCAACAATTTCCATTCTCCACATGCCAGACGTAGAAATGGACCAAAGTAATTTTATTTTAGTGTGTTCGCTGGTATCCTTTTGATAAAAGTTGACCCGTACGAACGTTCACCGCAGCGTTGATCAGATCCACCACCGACCAGCGTGCATGGATCGTAAAACATATCCCCAAAAAAAAAAAAAAAGAATAAAATGAAGAATATCAAAATTAAATATCCATCGCCCACTTCACAATCCCTTATAACTATAAGCAAACTATCTGCTCTAATAACACATTTCCCTTTTTTTTTTTTCTCCTTATTTTGTCTTGTTCTCCTAATCTTTCTTTCTTTCTTTCTTCTTCTTCCTTAGCTGTAGATCGCCACCGTACAAATAATGTCGACGGTTGCGATTGAGCCGCTGCTCCGCTACTCCCGGCGAGAGACAACTGGACTCCTCTGCAGAGGCCAGGCTGTAAGGTCGTGCTTTCTCAACTGTTGCTCTCCGAAGAAGTTCTTATCTGGTCGCGCCAGTTATGGCAACTTGAGACTTGGTAGGACTCGGAGCTCTGTTCGAGCTAGCTCCCCCAGCGATACGGCTCTTTTTGAGACTCCTGAATTCACTAGCGATGGTGTTTTCTTCTGTGAGGCCTTCCCTCTCACTCGAACCGAGACGGTAAACGCAAATGGACTCTGTTTTGTATTCGTTTATGCGTGTTTTGAAGTTCTTTTGGGTTGTTGAGAAACCCGCGGAAAAGTTAAAAAACGGTTATCGAAGTGTTTTATATATTAAAAAACTGTAGCGTTAACTTGCACTTCACAGATAGAGGCTACTTGGCAACTTTACTTCTTTTGTTTTACTGTTACTATGTGACCGAACATGTCTAACTTGAAGTTGCAATGCATTTTTGCATTAACTGATAATTAGCCTCAATTCAGTGGACTTGTTTGATTTTTGTTGATAATTGAACAAGGAATTGCGTCGGACGGAAATTTCGAAGGTTCCTTTTGTCTTTTACGGCCTTTAGTGTGTAATTATCTTGATATAGAGGTTGAACTGTTCGGTTTCTTGTGTTAGGTGGAGGGAAAGATTTTTGTTAGACTGGATCAGGCTAAGGATCAAAAAAATTGGCAGCTTACTGTAGGTTGTAGCCTTCCAGGGAAATGGATTCTTCACTGGGGAGTTACTTATATTGACGATAATGGCAGGTTATAACTTGCATTCATTTTTATGTCCTACTCTTTTTTGCATTATGCTGTTAATCCTTATATGACCCGAAATTTGTTTGACATCCAATAATTTTTTCTTGTTCATTTGCTCGGTCTTCTATGTGAAAGAGTAACGTGTTCATTGATATGTATAATGACTACTGGCGATTCTTCAAAATTTGCAGTGAATGGGATCAACCTCCTGAGAACATGAGACCCCCTGGTTCAATTTCTATAAAAGTAATAATTGTTGGCTTCCGAAATTTGAGCACCATAGATGCTTCTCATAATAAATAATCTAATTTGTGTTTTACAGGACTATGCAATAGAGTCTCCGCTAAAGAAGTCCTCAGAAGGAGACATGTTTCATGAAGTGAAGATTGATATTGATTCCAATAGTGCAATTGCAGCCATTAATTTTGTCTTGAAGGTTTTGATTTTTTAAATTTAGTGGTTGAGTGCCAAAGATTCTATGCTAGTGTTTTGCTTATTACTACATGTAGATGTATCTATATGCCAATAACTCTCTATATTGTTTTGATTGTGGTGGTATAGGATGAAGAAACAGGAGCTTGGTATCAGCAAAAGGGGAGAGATTTTAAGGTGCCTCTTGTTGACTACCCTATGGATGATGGCAATTTTGTTGGAGCAAAACGGGGCTTCAGTATATGGCCAGGTATATAAATCATGATGCTTGTGCTGACTTTATACTTCCCTGGGTTTCACGGTGTAAATAAGTTTTGTCGTGTGGTAGTGGCATTTAACTGTAACTGTAACACAACCTGGGAGAATGTTTTTCATTTGGTAATAAACAGAAAACAAGCAGTACATTCTGGGTTGTTTATCTCATGGTGTATTTCCTGTTCTTTTGTTCCTCTTTTCTTATAAGTTATAATATTACATACTTCTTATGGTGAGTAATTAATCTGTTAAACCTTGGTACATAATCTGTTACCAAACACACATCTCAACAGTTTTGGTCCAGTAGCAAATAAATTTTGAAATTGAATCAGATGACCTGCATCTATCTAAATTGTGAATTCAACTCATGCTCACTGTTAAGTTTTCCAATGAGGCGAGTCATGAGTTGGTGGCTTTCACTTCTATTAACTCTTCCATGTACATACTGCCTTGTTTTTGTGTTCACTGATAAATTAACTGTTTTAGTGCTCTCTAATCCTAGGGCTATCTAATCGACTTCTCCAAACAGAAGCATTGCCTTCTAAAAGTCAAGATAACTACTCTGAGTCCAAAGATATCAAACAAGAAAGTAGGCAGTTGGAACCTTTTTATGAAGAGCAGCCTATTGCTAAGCACATTGATATTGGAAATTCAATCACTGTTTCAGTGCGAAAGCGCCCAAACACGGCTAAGTTTCTTCTCTATTTAGATACTGATATACCAGAAGTAGTTGTTCACTGGGGAGTTTGCAGAGATGATGAGAAAAATTGGGAGATTCCAGCTGCTCCACATCCACCAGGAACAACTATATTCAAGAACAAGGCTTTGCGGACTTTATTGCAGGTACAAGACTAAAGTATGCTTTCTCTTAAGAGAACTTATGACATGCACTTAAAGATTGTTTTTTATGACGTTCGTATATTATTCTTGTTAAGAATCATTTATGTAATCATAAAATAGTAGTTTTCCAGTCTTCTATTAGAAGGTTAAAGTAATCTGAATTTTCCTTTTACCTTTTTGTTCTCTTATTAATTATTTCTGTTTATGGATTTTGTTTCTATTTTTGTTATTCAAATGTGGATAACGCGGTTTCTATAGTGAAAAAGCCACATGTGCTTTCCTGAATTGCATGTAGGCTCAACTTCACTCTTCTTTTCTGCCAAGGAGCTGCTTGCGTGTTGTGGGTCAGCTTCTAGGTTGCTTCTTAATTGAGCATGAAATAAATGATAACTATATATTAGGGGATTGAGATATTATGCTTTCTGTGTCAAGGATTAATTTTATTGTTGTTATTGTATATTCTTCTTCCTCCTATCATCCTCCTTTTGGCTAGATATGTTACACTTTGTGTTAGACTGTAATAACTGATTTAAGATATATACATTGTTTGTCTTTACTGTGTAGTTTATGATTTTGTCTAACAATTTGGTCTGTTCACGTGTATGCCTAAAACATAGATACTGGTAAACATTTTTGTTCATAGCCATGCATCTTGACATGACCTGATGGGAAGTCAGGTAGAAAGCATGTTGCTTAATATTGATTCTTTTAGCTTGTGTAGCTATTTCTTCTTTTTTTTTCCACATTTAAATGTACATTAATTCCCTTAAATCTGATTGTTGCATATTATTCCTTGTAATTATTCATCATTTTTTTTGACGTTCTGTTCTGCAGCCAAAAGAGGATGGGAATGGATGTTCAGGGTCATTTACTGTGGATGAAGAACTTGTTGGATTTCTTTTTGTTCTCAAACTAAATGAGAATCATTGGCTGAATTGTAAAGGAAATGATTTCTACGTTCCCCTCTCAAGTAGCTTGACTGCTCAAGCAGGTCAACTTAAGGAGGAAGGATCTGAAAGTGCACTAGTTTCTAGTGAGGCTGTTGAAGCAATTCAAGAGGATTCTCCTACTGCATATACTGATGGGATTATTAATGAAATAAGAAACTTAGTGAGTGATATTTCCTCTGAGAAGAGTAGGACGACAAAAACAAAAGAAGCACAAGAAAGTATTCTCCAAGAAATTGAAAAATTGGCTGCCGAAGCCTACAGTATCTTCAGAGCCTCTGTTCCTACTTTCCCAGAACAGACGGCTTTAAAGTCCGAAGAACAAAAGGATCCTCCTAAGATATCCTCTGGGACAGGGACAGGGTACGAGATATTGCTCCAAGGCTTTAACTGGGAGTCCCATAAGTCTGGAAGATGGTATGTGGAGCTGAAAGAAAAGGCTGCAGAAGTAGCTTCACTTGGATTTACTGTGATTTGGTTACCCCCACCAACAGAATCCGTTTCACCTGAAGGATACATGCCAAAAGATTTGTATAATTTGAACTCTAGGTACTGTTTCAGGTTTATTAGATATATTATATGTTATCATATTGTGACTAAAATGGTAATTCTAATTGTTTTAGTATGGAAGTCTTTCAAGTGATATTAGTAAACATGGTCAAAATCCTTTTTGTTTGCTCCAGATTAGAGATTTGCTTGCATGCGTTTTACTTTTTATGTGACATTGAAACTTTTCAGCATGAATAATGATCAGCCTTTCTAAAGAGTGACTTTTGAGGTGCTTTTGCAGTCCATGTGATGGTTAATATCAAATTGCTAAACTGACTTTGTGATGCTTTCCTACTTTTGCTATGGTATCTGCACACTAGATATGGGAGTATTGATCAGCTGAAGGATCTTGTGAGAAATCTTCATGAAGTGGGTGTTAAAGTTCTTGGAGATGTTGTCCTGAATCACCGTTGTGCACACTATCAAAATCAAAATGGCATATGGAATATTTTTGGAGGTCGTTTAAATTGGGACGATCGGGCAGTTGTTGCTGATGATCCTCATTTTCAGGTGTACGATCATTATCTGAAAGATGTATTCTAGAACTTGCACAGTGTCGTCATGTTACTGTTTAACATGACTAGTTGAGTTCAATTAATATAATTTGAATTAGGAATTACATGTATTTGTTAAAGTGTTTCAAGTGTCAGTGTTACATGCTTCAGCTTACAGTATTCTGTGCACTGTGAACTTGAAATGAATGCTTGTGAACTGCCAGAGAAGCTTCAGAGCAGTTAAAGCAGTAAAAGCAATTATATTTTCGGCAGTAACTAGAGGATAAATTTGACATTATAGCTGGTCAATTTATGGTGCATGTGCTGCATCTCCGTGATGGTGTATGCTCTAGATGCTCAAGAGTTTTTTATTTGTCTCATTCAGGGTAGGGGAAATAAGAGTAGTGGAGACAATTTCCACGCTGCTCCAAATATTGATCATTCACAAGAGTTTGTGCGGAAAGATATCAAAGAATGGCTCGACTGGTTAAGGTTATTGATTTAGTTTTCCTTTTCTAAATTTCCTTTTTAGTCCCTTTTTTTTTTCAGTGGCAAGTGCTTACGTACGATACAAAAGAAACCAAAGATTTGCTTTCAGATTGGAAGATTTTTAGGATACATCTAGAAATTGTTATCCTAATTGAATGGTACTTTATTCTGTTTGGATGAGCAAGTTCTATAATTCCACATGAACCTTATGTGTGAAAAGAACCAAACAGGTTCTCAACTAACTTATGAATTGATGCATGATATGTGCGATATGAGCATGACCTCAAATTCCCGTTGTATTTTGTTTGAATTTTGTCAGACGTCCTTCATACTGAACAGATAAGCTTTCTCTGCTTCACATGCTTTAACTTGTTTAGATGAAGAGTTATTATACATCTGATTAATTTGTTGTCTTGTTTGATATGTAGAAAAGAAATTGGGTATGATGGATGGAGGCTTGATTTTGTTAGAGGTTTTTGGGGAGGCTACGTCAAAGACTACCTGGATGCAAGTGAACCTTATTTTGCAGTTGGCGAGTATTGGGATTCTCTTAGTTACACATATGGTGAGATGGATTACAATCAAGATCCGCATCGACAGAGAATTATTGACTGGATCAATGCTGCTGGTGGAACTGCCGGTGCTTTTGATGTCACCACCAAGGGAATTCTTCATTCGGTAAGCTCTCGTTTGTACGACCAAAGTATGATAAACGAGTTTTCATGTAATCATGAAGGCTTCATGAGTTGAGATCGTAGTCAAAAAGTGTACATTCATCTTTTTGATGGAAGACCTAATTTTTAACTCCTAAAAATGAGGACATAGAAGTAGACGTTTTTGTATTCCTCGTAAGTAACCTCATTTGATTCTTATATTCCTGTTATTACGTATTTCAAACAGTTTGTGATAAGCGTATGGCATTGACAAGATATTATTTCTTGTAGGTACTGGAAAGATGCGAGTATTGGCGATTATCAGACCCAAAGGGAAAGCCTCCTGGGGTTGTTGGATGGTGGCCCTCTCGTGCTGTCACCTTCATAGAGAATCATGACACTGGTTCCACTCAGGTTTATCCGCTTTAAACTTAATTCATCCTTCAGCAAAGAAATTAACCTAAGCTAAACTACCCTTAGTGGTAAAAACAAGTCATGAGATTGAAAATCTTAAGATTCTTTGATGAGATTATTAGTAGTTAAATAATCAATTGTTTAGAGAAGGGAAAAAAGAAACAAATAGTGAAATAGGGGAAAGGTAAATGAACTCAAATTGATAGTACTAAAGTTAAGGAATTCTTAGAAGACAGAAAGGAGGTCACATAAGGGAAACATTTGGAGAACATCATGCAAAGCCTGATTTTGTTGGGAACATAGCTGAGCAATGGCCCCAGCTTAGGGGGAAGTATCTATAGAAGAATAAGTTGAATCAAAATTTCTTTGTATGTTGTCACGAAGACGAATTATAATGATAGTTGAACTGAAAGTTTTCTCAAAAAAGGGCCATTGGAGGTTTCCCAGTGGGAAGGAAATGCAAGGATACGCGTACATCCTGACTCATCCAGGAACACCGGCAGTATTTTTTGACCACGTCTTCTCTCATCAACGATCGGAGATTTCAGCTCTCGTATCTCTCAGAAACCGGAACAAAATCCATTGCCGTAGCATGGTGAGTAGCAAATTAAATTATTTATTTTAATGGTAAAACCAGCATTGAATCATATTCTCGGCAACTTAAACACACGGAAATCCTCTGCAGAAGAAGGATGAACAGTAAGCATCAACATGCTAATATTCTTTTCTATTTTAAAAAGGTTAAAATCACCAAGGCCGAAAGGGATGTGTATGCAGCCATCATCGATGAGAAAGTGGCAATGAAAATTGGACCAGGTTACTATGAACCGCCAAGTGGGCCCAAAAAATGGTCTGTAGCTGTTGAAGGAAGAGATTACAAGGTCTGGGAAGCATCCTAATATATAAGTATCACATGTATTTCTAAGTACATAAAAGTTCGTCACAGAAGTGTTCTCGAGCATATTCGTATGGAAGTTATTTTAGAATCATTGACGTAGATATATACAATAATACCATGGTCAGGAGGTGAATCGCCTTTACCAAGGATGAATAGTGAAGCTGGGGATGAGGTATTTTATCCCAGAGTATAGAGATGGTACAGAACACCATTAATGCAGAATTGTATCAAATAATGTTATTGTTACAAGATGCTTATTACTAATAATAATGGAACATAGAGGTCACTGCCGGTGCCATTTGCTCCAGCTCTAGCCTCTCTTTGCCGATTTTATTATTATTATTATTTTTTATTGATTAATGTTCTCAGAGGGATAAAAATTCTGGATGTCCGATGGTTATGCCAAGAAGTGCGGTAACACACGAAAGTATTCTATTTTCTTTTGTCCGATTCTGTAAACCACACCTCCACTAAACCATGTCAGATTTACGGCACTGGGAAACAATCGTTGATTGAGAGATGTGGTTTTCCAAAGTTGCCGCCCTGGATGTCTCTGGACCATCTACTCAAGGTAAAGACCATTAATTTGGTAATTTCAGGGCGAAAGTTGTTTTGCCTATATAACAAATAACCCTGACATCAAACATTAGTACTCCGGACAGGCCAAGCGAACCTCTTTAATTGGCCTCATTTACTGGTCCTGTCTCGGTTCAACGGAACCTGGGGACCATTGCTTTTCCAACAGCTTGACACCAGCTGCTGGAAACAAAAGAAAAAAGTAAAAGAAGGAACTGGAAAAATTAGTAATAACTCCTTAATAATCCTAAAAACGCAAAACAATGACAATCCTCAATGAAGGTTTGTTTCTGCTCTTTTCCGTGGCATTTGCAGTGATGGTTCCAACTCTAGATGCCTACGTCTCTGAATTGGATGATGAGTACTGGAATCAGAAGGAAACTGAGGCCAACACTGCAAATTTAGAAGCATATCACCCCGATCCTTGGAACGTCACCGACCACTTCAACACCCATGTACATATGTAAGTGATTCATTCTTTCGGCGATAGTAGATCAAAAGCAGGAACTTACATATTTGCATGCAGGTCGTTGTTTGGGACTAACACCACTAGAAGAAACCTACGTGGGAAAAGGAAGACAGGGGGCCAATGTGTGGCAGCAAACCCCATTGACCGTTGCTGGCGTTGTGACCCTAAATGGGCCGACAACCGACAGAAGCTAGCAGATTGCGCCCTTGGCTTTGGCCGGAACACCAGAGGCGGCAAGGGTGGACCAATTTACGTTGTCACTGATCCCTCAGACGCCGACGTGGTTAACCCTAAACCTGGAACCCTACGTCATGCAGTGATCCAAAAGGGGCCGCTTTGGATCATCTTTGCTCGGGGCATGATAATCAAACTCAGCCAGGAGCTCATGATCACCAGTGACAAAACCATTGATGCTAGAGGAGCCAACGTCCGTGTTGCTTTTGGTGCCGGTCTCACTCTTCAGTTTGTCAAAAACGTCATCATTCATGGCCTTCACATTCACGACATCGTTGCCTGCACTGGTGGAATGATCAGGGACTCTGTGGATCATTTCGGACTTAGGACAAGGAGTGACGGCGATGGCATTTCCATCTTTGGATCTTCTAATATCTGGATTGATCATGTTTCCATGTCCAATTGTCAGGATGGTCTCATAGATATCGTCCAGGGATCAACCGCCATAACCATTTCCAACGGCCATTTCACTCACCACAACGAGGTAATAATCAACAACATCAATGTTTAAAACTATAGAGACGTAATTAAAATTATATCATATCACAATGGTGTTTCTTTCTACAATAATTACCAAGACAATGAATAAATAAAGTGTCTGGATTAGACGTCACCAAGTTTGTCATAACTTGGGATCGATAATATGTATATGCAGGTGTTGTTGTTCGGTGCAAGTGACAGCTTCTCAGGTGACAAGATAATGCAAGTCACTGTTGCATTCACCCATTTTGGAAATGGATTGGTGCAGAGGATGCCAAGGTGTAGGTGGGGCTTCATTCATGTCGTCAATAACGACTATACTCATTGGCTTATGTACGCCATTGGTGGTAGTAAGGGACCCATCATCGTCAGTCAGGGCAACAGATTCATCGCTCCACAGAATCTCGCTGCTAAGGAGGTGAGAATATGAAATCATTCAACCCAAAAGCTCAAATTACTGTTGCTCCAGGTTGTTTTTGCTAACTTGCATGGGATTGGAAAATTGATGATATCTATAAATATAGGTGACGAAGAGAGAGTACGCAATGGAGAGCGAATGGAAGAATTGGAACTGGATATCGGAGGGTGATCTGATGATGAACGGAGCATTCTTTGTTCAGTCAGGAAATCCGGTGGCAAGCAAGTTATTCTCAAGGCAAGATATGATCAAATGGAAACCGGGAACATACGTGACCAGACTCACCCGTTACTCGGGTTCACTTGACTGCTTCGTTGGAAAGCCTTGCTAATTAAAATAATTTTAAAATTAATTAATCATTATCTCTTAAGTCTAACTCTTTATGATGATAATGATGACCGTGACCTCCTGGTATAAAGGCAAAGCGAGGTCGTCTTATGGAGGATACAGCCAAAACTCCTTTCTTTTTTAGTTTTGTTGTTAATCACGCTGGAGGGTTGTTGAGACGCAAAAAAACAATGAGGCGAAGTTTTCCAAGGGCTTGGAGATGAATCAATGTTATCTTTTGAGTTCATAATTTTAAAGAGAGACTCGATTTTTTATTCTTCAACCCCTATATATATATAAATATACAATGAGGCGAAGTTTTCTAAGGTTTGGAGATGAATCAATGTTATTTTTGAGTTCATAATTTCAAAGAGAGACTCGGTTTTTTATTCTTCAACACCTATATATATATATACACATATATATGTATATATATATATATATTATAAACTGTTATTTAAATTATTAATACAATATGTATATATAAGACTATCAGATTTATAATTATAATTTATATTAATATATGCAATAAAGGATTAACTTGCACTTAAACAAGCATCTTATGTGTCACAAATTCTTCTTCTTAGAGCCGCAAAAGATTATAACCTAAAAGTTTTCTGACAAGAAGAGAAAAAAGAAAAAGAAAATGATAAGCTGAACAACTTTTGACTTGGAAAACCCTAGTTTCTCATAAGCATGTAACAGATTTATAGTATGCAGGTGAATTTTTGGTTAATGTATAGAGAATTTTCTGAACGGATGAGGTTGAAAGAAAAGAGAACATGGTAAATAGTGAAAATGAAGTGGACCTTAAAGGTTCAGTGCAATACTGACACATCTTTCCAGTGCTTGAGAAGATTATGAGGCCAATCTGTGCATCATAGAGGACTGAGAGTTCAAGTGTCTTCTTCAAAAGGCCTTGTCTACGCTTTGAGTAGGTTACTTGCCTTGTAGTCTAGTTTTAACTCTTCTACTTGGGGAATTATTATGCCGGATTTCCTGGTTTTGTCATGCTAAAGACCACAAAAGGGCACGTATGGATTTCACTTTACCTCTCATATAAATGGAAACTAGAGTAAGAGTTGAATTTCCCATCATAAGGATGAGTTTCAAATAAAGGATTAGAAGGCATACAACAAATAGGCAAATGGAAACTAAAGCTTCTAAAACCTAAAATGATGTGTTAGTTGTTGAATTGATTTGTCTTGAGCAGCCTGAAGTGTTAAAATTGGCAGAGGAATTGGCAATGACAGTGAAGGTAAGGAAGAAGAGAAAGGTGAAGGGAAAGATGAAGGAGCTCAAGTGCAAGTGAAAATTGAAGATGATGATCCTAAGCATAATTTAACAATGCATAGATCAAGGAAATGAAGTTCAAGATCAGAAGAATGAAGCACAAGGTAGAGAAGAGAATGAAAAATGAAAATGCAAATTGAAGAAGAGCACAACAGTATAGAAAGTTCTAGTTAGTTACTTAAAAGGAAGTAACCAGCAAATGCAACAAAAAAATCAGCTGCTGAAATTAGTCTAAAGCAAGAAAAACCTGAAGTGATTGAAGTTTACAAGTCAGCATGCTAAAGAAATTGAAAAGTCAAAGTAACATGGGCACTTGAATAAATGAATTTGAGCATTAGCTTTTGATTCCCATTATTGT
>JANZLC010000003.1:12124339-12135359 GCA_026413385.1 Erythroxylum gracilipes
GAAAATTTGAAATCTCTGCATTTCCTCAAGACAAAGATGTCACCTGCTGGTATTGCCATCATATTCTCTCAATCAACTGCTTAGGCTGAGAATAATTCTTAATACTCCTTTTACTGAATACAAAGCTCTCTTAATGTTATGATATTAGATGGAAGTGGCCTTTCTTTAGGTTGGAAATGCAATGTACTACTAGTTGAAGCTTTGCATAGCCCAGATTCAGGGAGGATTATACATCATGCTCAGGCCCTAGAGTCATTTTGTGCTAACAATGGCATAAGAGTTTCTTTGATGCTTGGAGCAGTAGGAATCCAAAAGACAGCTCCAGCAACAACATTTCCATCTCTATTTACCTCACCTCTGATTAGTGGAAATTTGGATTCCTGATATGTGGAAATTTGTGAAATATATTGATTTGAATGTCATTTCTTAGCATAAAATTTGACATACTAAGACATCTCTAAATCAAAGTCGAGCTTTTGAGTAAAGAGAAAATGTAAAAGATAGAAAACTAAGCAGAAACTGCAAGACTTACTCCAAGTGAGATTAAGAATCTAAAATTAGCAAATGCAACAACAATATGAGTCAACTACCTCCATATTTCCCATAGGCATGGACAAATAGAAGAGAAGATTTTTTTAATGCTTCAGGACCTAATTGTCCAGAAAAAAAGTTTGAATATCCTACTGATACAAACACTGCATAAATGCAAAAAACAAAAAAGGATTCATTTCTTTTGCTGGCTTGCAGTAAACTGGAAACCCTTTTAAGATGTCCAAATTTTCATGATGAATCAAATCGCTTATCAAAGAACACAATCAAAGGTGTATGATAAGAAACTTCATCTATATATTGTCTTAATATTTTTATATATACCACCCAATTCATTGGATATCTAACGAAAAAAAAAAGAATTAGTAATCAAAACAATCAAATGGTTAACCCTTAAGGTAAAACTTCTAATTTGTGACCAAAGTGATTCAATATAGTAGAGTAAATGGTCTAATGATGTTCAGAATGTATTAATATCAAACTATCAATGTATTCCATTCAAGCAAACAAATAAAAAACAAAAATTCACCAATAGAACTTTTCACTTATACTAATATGGTGGAATAAAACACACATTTGCTCTTTGCAAGAAACCATCAACTCTCTGTAGATACACATAACGACTTTTACATAATGGAACTGCTCGGTTCTCAAATCCTTGTAACACCTTTGCTCAAGATAACTACTGATCTGCTCACTGCATTTGAATCATTGATCAGATAATCTTTGTAAAAATTTGTTAAGGAAGAGTATAGCAATTGGAGTATTATGTTAGCATATGAAGCACCTTTGCATACAGGTGTTGGCAAAAATGATCAGAAAAGCAATGAAAGATTAATTTCAAAGCCAAACTGTGTCTTTTATCTTACATCAACCAAGTATAACTACAGGTTCAAACACAAACTTGCAAGTCAAAGGTCGTGAACTTTTTCTTTGTTGTTGAGTTTGTGTGCTCTTTAAGTGGCAATTACTAAGAAGAAGTGGATATAAGAATCATACATGAAAATCCCAGTTAATCACGAAAAACATACAAGCAGAATTGGTTAGACAAAAATAGACCAGTATTGTACCTTTGGAATACGGAGGGGGTTTCTAGAAGCATATTCACAAAGTTTACTGACCTTTCTATCATTTAGTTGTTCATCCTGACAACAAAATAAGAAGAGAACACAATGAAAAAGGTTTTAAAGGAACCAAAATAATATACGAAATAATTCATGCCACGAATGGCATATCACTATGCTTATCTCTATACACATTCAAGAAAACTCCATTGTTTGAAGTTAGCAAAAAAAATCAAGTCAGCTCACTCAACATAAGTGATTCACACCTCAACCTAGAAATCCCCAAAAGTGAACAAATTAAACATATCAACCTGTACATAGTTATCCAAAAGGATCTTTAACTTCCTTTTTTCTTTTATTCACCCAACAAGCACTTAGTTACCAAGATCTGATGTTTGTAAAAAATTATCTTAAACAAAGGGAAAGCAGGTAAATTACACAAACACATAACAAGCACAAAACTAGACCCTTAAGTTAGCGGATTGAACTAATGAAAATCAGTACTCGAAACCCCAAATATGATGAAACGACCTGTAAGTAAGCTAACTAAAGGCCCTAAAGTTTAAATTCAAGATTTATCAGTACACAGTTTTCCAATTTCTATTTTACACTTCTCTTGAAGATCTTGCAACAGAAGATACACACACGTAGTGAATACAACTAAGGATTTAAAATGCGATAATGGCTAACTGGAGAACGAGGAAAAATATCCGCAAGCAATTTCTTATAACGCTTAATGGGGTGTCTTGATCTTGCACGTAGTGCAGGACAGAAGAAACACAAGCTCTCACAAAATGGAAACATCATTCTTGAAACCACATCCATTTTTTTATGCTACTCCTCAACCCATACCCTTGCTAAAATTCGCACACCATTAAAAGAATTCACCCATTTGGAAGGCAGGTGTGCGACAAAGTAGAAGAAACGAATGCGAGAAAGTGGGAGAGAAAAGGTATGCGAGACTCATGGAAGAAACGAAAGCGAGAGAGTGGCAGAGCATACCTTAGCCTTTCAGAATTCCAAAGCTCGATCTGAGATGTTCCATGAATTAAGGGGAAGTAAAGAATTGAAGCGGGAAGCAAAATCAAAGGAAGAACAAATCAGCTTGGCTGAAAATGAGCTGAGACGTAGACGTTTCGTTAAAACGAAACGTTATTAAAACGCAGATGTTTTGTTATGGTTCTGATACCGGGCTTCAGACCCTCTGTCCCATTTTTTGTATACCAATTCTGTCTCATTTGATCTCAACCATTTATTTTTGTGAGTGTCAAATAAATAAATAGTTGAAATCAAATAAAACATATTAATACCAAAAAAAAAACAGGACAGAATAACATTCCCCCCATATTAGTGGCTCTAAAGTCTTTGGGTGAGTTTCAAATTATAATATTTAAATATTGAGTCACCGTATTTGGAGTCTCGTCCCCTATTAATTTTTTATTTTTCTTCAGTAAATTCTCTACATGTTTTTCTATATTTCTGTGCCTATCAGCCATGCATTGCAAGGTTCGCATTTCAAATTCTTTAAGATTAAAAAAAAAAATCAATTTAGTCCACTGCAAAATTTAAAGCTTCTTTATCGTTCTGTTTCGGCACAATTCCAGAGTTAAATGTTTCACATACGTTCCTTTCCTGTTTCTTTCCCAGGTCCACCTTGCAGATTTCGTTTTGATCAATTAAGTTTTTTACAGAACAGACACTGAGGCTAAAAATACGCCATCGAGAGATACGGCAAAGTTCAATTATTTATGGACACAGGCTGTTTCAGAATACATGACCAGAGAGTGATCCAACACCTTAAGGAACTCTCTAGTACTACTGTTCGGAAATGTGCACATCTTTCAGATTTAACTCATAAACCGGCCATTTCATCAAAAACAGAAATACCGACTACAAATTTTGAAATAGCTCTACCACAGTCAAATCTGATTCATAGTTTCCGTGATGGACTTCCTTGGTGCGGTTGAGACCATGATTATTTTGCACATTAGTATACAACTGAGCCCGTTCCAAGCATACTGCTAGCCATCTTGCTTAGAATGCCGCTGTCAACTCTTGGCTGAATTAATCCTGCAAATGCTACCTTATGTAAGACTTAACAGTACATTAAAAAAACTCATTAGAAATCTCACAGGCACTGTACAACAAACCGTTCAAAGTTTAAGATGGAAGCAAATGATTATCATCAGGACAGATGAAATTTTCACCTTATGATCACCACCTAAATACTTATCAGATGCTGTGCACTGATCAAAGACTTCGTAGAAGCATTTTCATCAAGGAGACTTAACAGAAACTTCACAAAACATAAACAAAAATGACAAATTTCCAGATGAAGTCAAAAGCTTAACCTTATCATGATATCAGAAATCAACAATCAACCCATTTCACGAGGTTCAAGTTCGGACTTTGTTTCATCACTAGATTATGAAAACCCAGGAGTTTAACCGTGTCAGATCCACAGAAATTCAAAATGAAAGGAAGAATACTACTTTGACTGAGAAAGAAAGGTAAATTCAGGGCTACTGAAACGACAGACAGGATTGGCTCCCCCAAAAAGTTGTTATGCACGTTCACTCATCCATGTCCACTTCACCAGAAAATTTTATCAGTGATGAAGAAAATGATTTAGAATTTAAACCTAAGCAGGTTATTTGGCATGTCATTCTGCAACATTTGAGGTTGGTCTTCCAGAGTACTGGTTGCATGTGGAAGAACACCAGTCACTGGCTCGCTGACACTTCGAGGTAGATTATCTGTAAAAAGCTCCTTAAGACCCTGAAAGGATACGAGTCATATAAACAAGGGGGCTGCAGAATCATCACATGGAAATCCTATACAAATAGTTGATTTGCAATTAAGCTGCCAACTAATTACTCAGGAAGATTGTAATTTCAAAGTGTGTAGGTGCAACTGTATGTATGTACGTGGAACCCATGTGAATAGGAGAGGGGTTGAGGTAGAGAGAGTAAGATTAAAGAAGCCCATATTGATGTCTTTATACTTAAAAAGGCACATACCGGCAATGTTCGAACTTCAGAGTATGTGAGTGAACTATGAGTTATCCCAGAATTTTTAAGCCCCTCCTGCAAGAAGATATTGAACCAACAGTTGGAACTACTACTTGGAAGAGTTGCCAAGTACATCCTAGACTTCATTAATGTGAGGAAACAAAAGACTTCGAGTATCATGCACATAATGGAAAAGATTGGAAAAGTGTTGAAAGAAGCTATGTCATTCTTCCCAACTACAAAATCAAAATATTGCCGCACACACTTGAACAGGATGGCACAACTGCATGAATAGAGGAAATGAAAAAATAACCCTTCTTAGATTTGAATTATCTTGTATGCACTCTTACATCTTGAAAGTGCATGAACAATACACCAATTTACTTCTTAAGTGACAATTGCTTACTTCCAGGAAGATCCAACCCTGCATGCACAGAAGAAGGAAACAATTCCATTCCTTCTTTGCACAAGTAAACATAGGTCACTCCTATTTCTTATCACACAACGAACTCTTACCTCACTAATATTGAATCCTAAATTTTGACCAATAATCTCATGGAAAATATTCTGAATGTCTAAGACAGCAAACAGTTTGATTAATGAAACATTTTCAAACCTGCAGAGACTCCAGTTCTTTACTCCTCCGAATACTTTTGCCACCAACAAAGTTGCAGAGGTAGAGAACACCCTCATTTGCAAGATCCTGCCATCAAACACCAGGATAAGTTCACAAATAGACAGGAATCTGAAAGGCCAACAGCCAATGCGCTTACCATCAATATGTGTTCAAATAAACCAAGAAACTAAAGGTTTTGTTTCATCTTTTTCTTTCTTCCTCCTCTTCTCTCACCCCACTCAACAGTTTACCAACTTCCTTTCCATTTTCAGCTTCATCTATGTCTATGTTACCATCTAGTTGATTATTCGATAATACACGAACTATTTCAAGATGATTATATAAAACCTAACAAAATAAATGGTGCTGGGCAAGTTCATTCAGTTTCATTTTAACACCTTATTTAGATGCAAACCCATTTTCTCATTTTTGTTTTCTTTGATTTTCAAACAAAAAATATCAACTGTAACAGTACAAGCCAGCATTAATTCCGTTTAAAATCATTAAATCATACCGGAGAGAGATTAACAAGTGTGAAGAATTCAAGATTAAGTCACTTAACTCCTTTAAGTTAAACTCCTGTACAACAGGAATAATAGCAGCATGCCCAAAGATGCACAAGACTACAGTCTACAATGCTTTCGATATTTAGCAATTATGCCCTCCAGTTCAAAACAAAGTCTCGAGCAAATAATTACAAATCGCTTAGCACTCTCATAACCAAATTCACCCAAGCTGTCACAATAAGACTATCAGTTAAACAATCTTTAACAAGAAACAAAATCAATGTAGCCCAATAATACATACTACCGGTTACTACTTTCTTTTACTACATAAACCAGCCTACACATTAATGGCTGTGTTTTGCGAGCACTTACCAATTAAAATATAAGATACATGTAAACTACGGTATCAACTTGTCAGGAATATATACTAGGCATATCAAAAGGACTTTCATAGATACAATCAGCATCAGCATGTGCAGATAGACACAGTAATCAGGCATATTAGATATAAAATAGAACACTAGAAAAGAAAAGAGTTCTACCTGCTTCCTCCCTATTGTACCTATCTTCCCATCCTGTAGTAAGAGGCAGATAAAATATCATGAAGTCAAACAAGGATAAAGACATGATGTCAACTGAAATCAGATTGGAAAAATGAAATAATGCTTCCTTGTCCTCTGTTTCCTTATAACAGTTAGAATAAAAAGAAAATACGACACATTGATTACAAATTTTTTCAATTTATTTGTAGTGGAATGGATCCAGTGAAACTTGTAGTAAACAAGTCTTTAAGCTTTTTGAATTTTTTCTCCATTTCAGCCCTTCAAGAGAAGTGAAAAATTGCTGCAACAGGAGTCTGAAGCTCTTCTTTGGGAGCAACTCAGAACCATGACAAAAGAAATCACATGGTGGCAAGAATGATGAATGCTAGAAAAACCAATGAGTATCATCAATCAGGATAAATGTGCCAAAATTCAAACCTACCAAACCAGAAACTAAAGACTGCAACTCCCACAACTCAGATCCAATCTGTGAAATATTTTCGGAAGCAGAGTGAACCTGATTAAATATTTAAAAAAAAAAAATATTAGGATGGTAGCAGAGAGAATTTCTATGTTACGTATCATAATCAGTGCTTATCTCGTATCCAGTGTGAATTGACTCAATCATGCACCAGGTGAAGTACTGCATCTAGTTGAGGAATACCAAACTTTTTACATTAAGCACTACCCTCATGCCTAAATTGAGTTCTCAGATACTAGAAAAGGAATTGAAAGTTTAACTATCAGCTTTGATGAAGTTCAACACAATGTTCCCTTTTTCAATTATTGATGGATAGACTACAACTAGGGATTTTGTTATGGTTTTTTTATGCTTATTATAAAAGCCAACCAATTCAAAATTAATAGAAGAATTCTCTTTACCTTGGTCCAAATTTTAACATGTTTAGTCAAGAGTGAGAAAAAGAAGGAAAAAGATTATTGAATTTGGGGTTGGGTTAAGTTATAATCTTACATCTCTTTCTATGGCTTTTGAGATTTCCTTTTGACCCTCCATTTTATCATCCAACATCTGTATTCGCTGTGTTAAATGCTTCTTCGCAGCCTGGACAAAAGAGTGATGGAAATACATTCAACATCTATATAAATGTTGCATGAACGTAGGTGGACCCTGTAACATACTTCATATCATAAGATCTATAATGCCCAATGCCACCAAAGTGAAAATGATCAATAAGAAATAAACAATTGGGAAAGAGTTCAAAACTAAATGAAAATAATCACATGTCTAAATAAGCTATAATGTCTACCCAACCCTTTTTTGCGGTCATTGCTCATGCTAACCTACCCTCACAGAAAACCATCCTTGGCTTAAAAATGGATAGAAGAAAATGCAACAAGAAATATTCATAAAGTATACCGAGCTTGACTTTATCAGAACTTACAGACAAAGTCTCCGACACCTGCTCCAAATGTTTTGTCAAGTTTGCAACAGCAGTTGCCATATTACGCTTTGTTACATACATGAGATCTGAAAATTTTATACCCTGATTGCCAAAAGAATCATTAACCAAAGAGAGTGAGTCTCTTGAAAGTACCTTGATGAGTTAGAATTCATGTAATATAAAATAAAAGAATATAAAAGGTACAATCACAATTAAATAAAGTAATATACAAAATTAAAGACTGACTAAAACAAGCCAATGAAAACAGTTCGATATTCACAGCACATACCTTCCACCACATGTAACCATAACTCAATAAACCCAAGGTAGCAACAGGAACTATGAGAACTGAGCAGTTACCTGCACAAATCATGAATAAAAATCAGAAAATTCCCTGGACTTATTTCAAAACATTTTGAAAGGAACCATATCACTAGAATATACCTATTTGGCTAGAAGCCCCATTCAGAATTATTTGGGGTTGCATTCGATGACGTTGGAGCTCATTTTGCAATGTTTTCAACTGTGTAAACCAGAAAGTTACTGAAAATAAGTTCCAAAACTAAAAGTAGTACCAGTGCGTAAGTCGCATGCATCTTAGTCTGTTTAAATTATCCTGATAGAAAAATTACACAAACAAAATATAAAACAGACTTACTTAACTAGGCCAGATCCTTACTACCTGTTCGGAAAGAGGGTCAGAATCACCTTCTGATTGTCCACCAGAATTCTCTAATCTTCTAGTCAATGCCTTCCAAACACATTAAACAAACCACAATTGCCATAAACAGATTGAATGAAACTCACTAGAATTTAAATGAAACTAACAAGAGATTCCAAACAAAATACACGTCAAGAAAATTTCAGTAGAACTGAGCTAAAAACAATAAAACAAGATGAAGCTTATTGAAGCGACTTTCTGCAGTTTCATAGCAATCATAAGCCATGCCAAACCCAATTAACTCCAACACAACTAAGCAATAACTTTAAATTCCACGCCACTTAATCAAAATAGAAATAGAAAAAACCGAAATCAAATAAAATAATGAAAACCCAGCTAGAAAAATGAATATGACAAATATCAACAAAGAGTAGTACCTGGAGATGACCAATCAAATCAGACAATTTACCATCGTTGGCCAGGACTGTAGCGGTGTAGCCTATACAACGACATCACAGAGGTCAAATTAAGAACAGCAGCAGACGTATGCATAGAAGTCCGAGAAAGTTATAAAGATCGCAGGTGGTCGGAAGTGGCACCTGCTCCGGCAAGGAAAACGATCTTGGAAAGTCCAATTCCAGATTGCATAGCCATGGCGATGATCTGGCGAAACCCTAGGTGGTCAGGCTGTGATTCCGGAGAGGAGTAATCAACTGTCCTTGGTGAGTGGTGAAGTATTCAACTGGGGCGTTTTGGGGCGGTCAGGTCGTAATGGACTGGATTAGTTGATTTGGGTCAACTATTTTAACCCGTGAATCGGTCCGAAAACTTGTACCAGCAAAGGATAAGCAACATAAGCAAGAATCGACGTCGCAGTGGAACAAATTTTAAAAAATGGCATATTAAATGTTAAATTATATTTTGAATCTAAAATTTTATCCTAATTGTCAAAATTAAAAATTATGTTAATTATAAAATTTTAATTTAATATAAATATAATCTAATATTAAGTCCACCATTAATATTGTTGATGAATTGTCATATAATCACTCTTTAATATTAAGTTAGTAGATAATAAAAATAATTTTATTTAATTAAAATAATTAAAATTTTCAAATATTAATTTTATCATACTTATCTCTATTGCAACGTTTCATCTACATCAATTATTTATGTTTTTTTGTCATTCTTATTTAAAATTATAAATTATGAACACTTTGAGTTTTTGGTCAACTTTTAATATCTGTTTTATTTCACTTGAGTTTTTTTTTTTTTTCCTTCTTTCACTTCACCAAAGATTTCATTCTTGTTGAGAAGTTAATTATCATCCCTAAACTCAACCAATCTATGAATGAAAAATGTGTTGTTTCTTCTTTCATTGTTTTTCAATAAGTATTCCATTAGATGTCAATTGCAAAGTTCAACCAAGATAGGCAATTAAATGCCGGATTTGGCCCATACTTTCATTTATTTGATTTTTATATTGTTTCTTCATTTCAAGATTCGTACTTATAATTTTAGATGGCTCGTGAGCCTTTCAATAAAGAAAGTATAAAGTTGGTAAGTTCTACTTTGACATATGTAGAAATTGTTAGATTTCAAAATGTTATATAAAGATATAAGTTGGAATAATGAATTTGTTGCAAATTTCTTTATTGGGGCTTTGCTTGAAAGCTTGATTACAAGGAAATCAAAGCAATTCACTCAAAAGTGTCAAAGGTTCAAAAACTTACAAAGATGAAGGGCAAAAAATTTATAGATAATAAAAAAAAGACAAAAGGATGATAAAATTAACACTTCAAATTTTTAAATTTTTAACAATTTAATTATTTAATTTAAATAATAAAATTATTTTTATTATATAAGTGTATTCTAATTTTGGATTAGAGAGAGTTACTCGACAGTCCATATTAGTCACGTTAATTGTAGAATTAACGTTAGGTTATAATTGTAATAAATTGAAATTTTGTATATTTAATTAATATAATTTTTAGTTTTAGCTATTATTATAAAATTGACTAATGTTTTAAATTAAAAACATAATTTATCATGTATTAAAAACCTAACTTTAAGTCAAAGCTCCAAATTTATCAACTTTGTATTAATATAAAAAAAGTATTATAGACAATAGTTATGTAGTGATAAACATAAATTATCCACATTTCAATAATCAATAATCAATATTTATTAAAACAAAAAAAAATTGTGATGTTGTGACGCAGTTAACAAGAGTCATGAATAATTAAGGGAGAAGAAGAAAATGTGACGATGGCATTAAGATGTTAATAGTGAGTTATAAAACATGATTGAATTATTTGTTGTGGATTGTAATTAGAAGGTTACATATTATATTGTCATTGGACAAATTGCTTAAACCTAACAACTATCCAAAGGAGTTGCTGTGTAACACTCCACTCCCGCGTGATCCGAACCCGATATCGTTGGTGATATCCGAATCCGTGCCCTGTGAAGGTGGCGTACTACATCAGTCGGTCAAACAAATCTCAGTATAAGATTATTTTTTTTGGACATTCATTCACGCGGAATGGACAGTGAACAATCTGAGCCCTCGTTCATAAATAAACATGTTTAGTTAATACAATCATTCAACAATAATTTACAATCATTTAATAAACAAAAAGCCATAATCAAATTGGGCTCATTATAA
>JANZLC010000003.1:12140587-12162997 GCA_026413385.1 Erythroxylum gracilipes
TCATTAAACCAATGTACCCGGAAAATGCCATGAATGCATGCCAAAATGTAATAATTTCTGTTAATATTCTAACCCCTAATTTGGGGCGTTACACTACTTCTAACCTTTTCCATTGAGACTACACCTTCAGGGGCTGAGTTGAAGAGCATTGTTCTGAACATCTTTTAGGAGCTTGATAAGGATCCTAAAAGTCATAATCCAAGCAGCTCATCATTGTAAGTAAGCCTTATGGTGGCCATCTGATTAATGATCCCTTGATAAGTATTTAAGTGATCCATCATCGGTGTTCCATCTTGGTATTCAAGTCCATGAGTTATTTAATCAGGAACATTTTGTTGTTGCCAGACTTATAAGCATAAAGGCTTTTGAGTTTGGTCTATAATTTGTCTGCTTCCTTCTTGCCATAGATATGATTTTGGACTTTAACATCCACCTAGTTTCTGATGAATCTGCAGACTTATCTATGTAACAGACTCCACTTGATGTTAGATTTGCCTTCAGGTTTTGTGATATTGAAAACCGATTAATGGTATCCCTTCACATAAAGGATATCTTCCATCTTCTCCTTCCATACTTGAAAGTTGCCTCCGTTCAAACTGATCATCCTACTTGTGTTGACTTCCATCGTTTACAAAGGATGACTGACTTAGTAACCATAAATGTGAATGGTGACTGTACTTGTAAATAGTAACAGTAAATTTGAATAATGCCCAGCATCTTCAAATAGTGGTCTAACTTATTTTTTGATATGGAGGATCCACTATTCGGTGGCAACCACAGAGTTTATGATAAGTAGAATTGCACACCCAAACTGTACTTTGATACCAGTTTAATGGGAGGTAGACACACCAAAGTAGCGAAATAAAGTCTCCCTCGTCTTTTGTAAACTTGTGAGGAAATCATCAAGCGGAGAAAATCACATAAACTTCAAAATAAAATCAAAGAAAGACACACTGAATTTTTATGTGAAAAACCTTCATAATATGGAAAGTAAAAACTATAGGACCATAATCCAAAATTTCTCCACTATTTAAAATAATGGGTACAACAAAATCTCTCTAGATAAAACTACAGGTAATACACCAAAATGCTTAAGAAATTAAACTCTTGGAAATAAAAAGAAAGTGAAAAATATCTCACAAATAAAGGAACAATAGTGTCAAATTATCAGGCATAAAACTGTGATCCACAATAACCTCAAGACCTAAGTCTTGGAATATTGATGATAAAATATCAGCTCAATCAGATTACTAATAACTTTCGTTTGAAAGCTTAATTGAAGATGTAATACCCAAATACCTCCTAGGAGAATACATGGATGCCACTCAAGACAGAACAAACAAACCGAAACATTTAACACATGTATTTTTTTAGAATTTAAACTTAACATGCATAATATACATCTCATAATTTCAGAAACAATTTCAGAAATAAATTCAAAGAATATTACAGGCCCAAAAGTGTTAACTAAAAACAGGTTCACCAAAAATTTCGTCATAAAATAATAACTTCCAAATAATTGTTCAAAAAATACTCCATACGTCACCAACAATTTCTAAAAATCATCGAAGTATCCAAAAATTACTAAAATTATCTTAATATTGTTCGAATCAATCCGAAGTGTCATTAAACCAACTTACCCGAAAAATGCCATGAATGCATGCCAAAATATCAAAGAGACAAAACAGAAATCGGACTAAAGTTGCTTAATATGCTAACCCCTAATTTGGGGCGTTACATTGAACAAGTAGGAGCATCTTTTAGTTCTAGCTTATCCATATTCTACATGAAATGTTGCAAAATTATTTGTTGATCATGTTTCCATATTGTATGGCATGACACATATTGACTGTAGTGAATGACATGGATCCACTCTTTTTACAAATTAGTTTTGACAATAATTTTTGAGCTTAGTTATTACAAATTACTAATGGGCAAAAGTAGTTTTTTCTTTTTGAGCCACATTTTATCTAGCCATTCTTTTAAAAGCTTTTTATAGGTTTCCACCACCAAATTATACTCTCTATCTATTTGATCTTATTTTGAAGATAATGTGGTATAAAGAAAGCATGCTAAAGCTGACATTGGTTCGTATTGAAAGGGCTCAGTATCGAATAAATCAATTTGTTAATAAGGGGAGAATTGTTAGAGAGTTTGTATTTACTGTAAGAAATTTAGTTTTTCTAAAATCAAAATATAACGCTATAAGCTGTATACTTTATGATAGAGAAACTCCAAGATGTTAATCCCTTTATTCAATAAATCATTTAAGGTGCTACAAATGATTGGTAAGATAGCATACAAAATCAGAGGTGCCTGAATTTGCCATAATTCATCACATTTTTCATTTTTCATGTTTTTTAGCTTAAGAAACATGTCTCTACTTTCACTTGTATTTTAAAAGTACGAGGTGAGTATTCTAGATAGGCAAAAGGTGAAGAGGAGGAATAATCCTGTAACTACAACTTGTTCATGATAAATTTGTACGAATCCAAATATTAACCTTATGAACAAAGTTAACAAAGAGAAGATGATAATTCAATTAAGAAGAAGAAGAAAGAAGAAAATGATATAATAGCTATATCATTAAAAAAAAGAAGAAGACAAGTATGGCATTGTAATTGGATAAATTACTTGAATTAATTTCGCTATTAATAATAAAAAGGGTTATTTATAAAAAAAATCAAACTTTGCTCAATTTTTTAATTATAGTCCGAATTCAAAACATAATAATTAAATATTCAAACTTTCAAAATTTTTCAATTATAACCTAACATTAACATTTCCATTAACTTTGCTTAGGTGACTTATCACATATTTTAAAAATCTTAACTAATATATATCTTCCAAAATTAACACAAATAATAAAAATTAATAAAACAATATTGTTTAATCACATAACAAACGTCGAGCCAAAATAGAAGATTTGAGTATTTAATTATCACTTTTTGAAATTCGAACTATAATTGAAAAATTGAACAAAAATTGAGATTATTTTTATAATTAACCCAATAAAAAACAGTTAAATTGCTTCTTTTCTTCTCTCTCGTTTTCCCGATTAGTTAACTAACTCGGTCAAACTATAGATGAAGAATGTTTTGTTGATACGAACATGAAACAAGGTGTGCACCCTTTTCAGACAAAGATTGGTACATCAGTCTACAGGAAGCTTCTCGAGTTCCTCATAGTTTTGGGTTGGCTTTAGACTTCTAACAAGACAAGTCCTCCTGTTATGTCCTCGGCCTTGACACAATCCACAAGAGTATGCTCTACCTCTAGAAATGAGGTGGCGAGTTTTTGGATCACCACCACCTAATCTCAGTCCACTAAATTTAGGGCAGGTCCTACGGTTGTGGCCAATTTGACGGCATATTTTGCAGCGATGCTTCCTTCTTCTATGTTTCCGACTGCTCATCTTTAACTTCAGACAGGTTCTTCTGTTGTGGCCCTTTTCCCCACACACGTGGCATCTGAACCGTCTATCTATGGAACTGTTGTTAAGTTCTGGGCAGTAATGCTTCCTGTGCCCTTCGCATCCACAGTTTTTGCAGTAAAATTTAACTCCTACAATGGAAAGGGAGATGATTGTATACAACAAAAATAGATGATTGATTGAACTTCGATATGCTATTAAAAGAATTAGTGAGTTGCATGGTCCAACCTTTCATGGCAATGCTCCGCTTGCGGCGGTTTTCTGGATCACTGAAGAAAGCTTTCAATGTTTCAGAAGCACGTTTCCTTGCTGCTGCAGTTCCTTTAGCTTTCTGCATTAAATGCATACGCTTCAATCCATATACCCCTAATATCATAAAATCACTCTCCTAACCACTATCGTGTTAATATCTACTGTTAATCTTCTTTACAGGAAAGTGTATTGGGCTTAATTTTCTAGCATCTTGAAAGACCTGCAGCTCCAAAAGGAGTCCCCTCAATGGTATAGTAAAAAACAACTTGAGTTCTTCTTTGATCCTTGGAGTCTCTAGGTTGTGGTTTTTGTTCTAAGTTCTAATGGATCTCATTATAACATTGGAACTTACTACATTGCAGTGTTCCAGAGAATGCAGCTTTGATTTACAAAACTAGTGACATTTTGACATTTGTTAATAACGTACCAATCAACATCACTGAATCAATGGAAATAAACCATGACCAGATAAGAAAGAAAGATCTTCTGCACAACACAAATAAGGATACAGCTCAAAAAATTGAAGAACTAAATTAACACTCACGACCTTTATTGCAGCCACTCTTTGGGCATGAAGCCTAGGATCGCGATGGATGATCTTCATTCTCTTACTAAATAATCCAGTTTTGGCATTAAGACTCTGCAATCACCCAACTAAAAAAAGAAGATTAAACTCAAATCTGGCTCAAATATGACAGTGGATCAACAATCAAAGTATGCGTGTGCTTCATCACAGGAAGCATAATCGAAGGATCTTAATCAATCATCAGAAGACCATTTTAGATTGAGAAAGACTGGCCTGCTAGAAAAATTCAAGTTCGCATAATGAGAAAAAGGCAAATACAATAATCATTGACGAGCAACTGAATTCCATAACCCTTTAAATGCCCCAAAAGAGCACAACTAAGCGTAGGAAGCTATTTCAATTTTACCTTCTAGATTAAGCCAACAAATTGGCACAATAGGGAATCAAACAAAAACCAAGAACCACAAAGCCAAAGCAGACTCCAAGGACCACAAAGCCAAAGCAGACTTAGTTTGGGTGCAAAGCACCAATTCAAATGCCAATGACAAACAATTATGTGGTAAACACCATTGCCTACCAGATACGATGCCCAGATTTTGTTTAGGAACCAATAAGTAATTTGTGCATCCCCACACAATGTGCATAGACATGCGAGGCAAGGTTTAAGCAACCAACTTACTTTCAGAGATCGGCTAATCTTCAGTCCAACTTCCGGAGGAGGTGATTGGTATACTCGTTTTGATTTCTTCTTCTTATCAAGTTTTATGTCTAAGTTGTCCACTTCATCATCCTCCTTTACTTTGAGGGGAGAACTGGAGGGGAAAGAAAAGGGAATTAAATGAGGACCAGAATCCAGAATGCAGGGGCATGCTCTTTTATCAGTAAATGCAAAACGTTCAGATAAATAAGAAAAAGCACATTAATTGGGAAACAGCCCAAGTGCAAAAACAGTAATTCAGGTAATGTGTCAAGCATACAAACTTATTTGAATCATTAAGCACAATAAAAGTTTTCTTGGAAAAGTTAAAATGAACAATAAGTGAGAAAGAAATATCAAGATGCGAAGGAGTTACATTGAGTGAGCCTTCTCCCAAGGTCTCTCATCGATTGATTCTTCCCAGATAACACAATCTCCTGAACACTGACGGCAAGTCATTATACCCTGAGATTTTTGAGAAAATGGAGCGAATGGATCCGTCTCATCATGTCATTGAATAAAACCAGAGCAACTAGGCCAAATGAATTCAGACTATAAGCAGCTTAAAGAAACGAACAACCATTAAGGGTGGATCCAAAAATTTTTTTGAGTGAGGGCAAAATTTTAATAGGAATAAAATTTGTTTGAATGGGGCAAATTTTATTTTATTAAATAAAAAAATTTATAATAATAATATTTTTATATAAATTTTTCTGAAAAAATTGGACCCCACTGCCCCCAATGTACATCCGCCCTTCAGCAGCACCTCTTCCCTACTCAATCCAATATCCCACCTCCTCCCCAACCCAAAAAAAATAAAAAAAGAGAAACTAAAAAGAGAGAATAACAGAGAGAAAACAATTCACTAACCTAGACAAAAGTTAGACTTGCCAATAGGTTTTGAAAAGGCTTTTCATTTCCCATTAAATTTCAACGAACTTGAAACACTAGCTAACACGAGACTTCAAAAGCGCCCACAGTTCACAGTTACCAACTTGATAGGGAAACGGGATCTCGAAACTTACCAATACGCACGTCCCTACAACAGTATGGTGGACACAACCCATATTAATGTTGATTTGATAAGGTCATATCATAAGCTCCATGTTAATATGTGTACTGATCTCTCTATATTGGATGTCAACTATCATCTTCACGCCTGAATTACCAAAAAAAAAAAAAAAAAAATCATGTACCTTGCCATTACATAGAGGACAATCTAATCTGGATCTTTCTATACCACACTCTGCACATGGAGTGTAACCTCTTCCCCTGCAACTTGGGCATGGAAGCTCTCTTATATACTGACCGTTCGGACCAAACCAAGACCTTGGCTTATGCTCGCCAGATACAACTTTCCTGAAACCCAAATTCCACATATAAAAACAACGTAAAAAGAAAGAAAGAAACACCCGAAACACACACACACACGCACAATGAAATACCTAGACTTGACATCAACCTCCAACCCAAGTATCTCTTCCGAAGGATCATAACCCATCTGCCATTAACAAAACAAAGCTCAAATTAACCAATTAAATTGCAAAGAGGCAGAGCGAGAGAGAGTGTGTGTACGACAGTGCCTTTTTCTTTTTCTCCATTGACTCATAATTAGAGCAGCAAATTACGCGAGGAACGAAGCTACTTCCTATCTGGGACCGGAGAAGTATAAAAAGCCGCAAATTTTTGGGTCTCCACAGAGGAACAGCTACTCCTAGTGAACCGGAAATCGACGACATGGTCCTTCAAGAACAAACTCCTAAGCAAAGAAAACCATAAACGAGCTCAGAGCAGAATTGTGTGGTGACCAGAGAGACAATGATAATATCATAAGAGAGTTTACATATAGGGTGCCACGTGGCAAAAAAGAAACGACGACTGAGGTTGCGTTTTGGAGAAAAACTGTTGTTCAATATTTGACAAGGTACTTGTTTAATTTTTCATTTCACTTCGCATTCTGGTAATCATTTGGTCTAAAGTAGCCAATATCATATCGGATTTGATATGAGTTAAGTTTTGATATAGTTATGTATTAATATTGGTTAATATCGAGTACTATTTTGGATATTTTTTTTAAATTTATAAAATAATTTTTAAATTTTTTTAAAATTTGTAAAATAGTTTATTAATATATTATACTGTTGTACTGTATACTTTATAAGTTTATATTAACTCTGTCTCCAAAAATTATAATAATAAATATTAATTATAATTAATATGAAATAATAATAATTTTTAAATATTTCACATATAAATAATAACTACAATTAATATAAAAAAGACAATCATTATCATGTAAATATAAAATTAAGAATAATACAAAATATTTAAAAATATTACAATAATATAATTTCACCATTTCAATAAATAATAATATCAAAACATCCAATAAAATGAACAATAAATACCCTTAACTCTCAAACTATTACAATTTACAACAAGAGTTCGTGATGAAGAAACACAGTCAATTAGAAGTTAAACCTGAAAAAAAACATTTACAATTACATTACATATATAAAATTTAGCATAAACATTAAATATAAGTAAAATTAAAAAAAAAAGAAAAACAAAATCCTGGAACGAAATTCAATTATCTACGGAAGGATACTCGCTATAATTGCACTGACTCCAGTTATCATTTGACAAAAAAAATTCATCATTGAGAGGCACTTCATCATCATTATCATTCAAATTTAATGCATTAAATGACATATCAATGCTTTCTCATACAAGATTATCTTCCAAGTCATTAACATCTACCAAATTCGATTCCTCAAAAATACAATCTGCCAAAAGTTTAATATTATCAATAGAGATTGGATCAGTTGAACTACTTATGCTATTAAGACTCCTAATAAACAATAAAATTTAATTATTAGAAAATTATAAGAAATTATATCGAAATTAATAATGATAATAACATAACTTTCGGGAAGCTTTAAATTGTAATGAACAAAATCCAAGTCATTCAACCTCTTATGCTCCAATCTATTCCTTTTCTTGGAGTGGATAAATTCAAGCGTGCTCCAGTTTCATTCACAGTCTGTTGCGATCACACATTGACTTAAAATTCGAATTATAAACGTTTTCAATTCTTAAATACCATTTCTGAATTGATCCCACCAAGAAATTGCAACAAAAGTAGAGTTATAAACAAATAAAGTGTTAATTAATTTCAACAAATAAAAAAGGAAACAACTAATACTTGGAGAAAGTTTTCCTCTTTGTCGAATAGCAATTGACATTCCAAAATCCTCATGAGACAACTTATAAAGCTCTATTTGTGAGCTTAAGAGATCTCACATCGCATCATTGCTAACAATTGTTGTAATAGTTAAAAGCATTCCTCTATTAACTTCAGCTTGCTTAGTAAGATCTAGTCTAAAATAGACACTAGGATTTAAAAATGCCCTAGCTGCAAACAACGGAGAAGAAAGTTGTGTTTCCCTTCTCTCATTAATGATTGAAAGATATGGTATGTACAAAGAAGACCTATATTTTAGATTGGCCTTGATTGCTTTCGTCGTTCTATCAATGGCATTAAAAAATCAATTATTGGCTTTTCTTCACTATCAATCAAGCGAAGCACCCTCACAAAAGGCTCACAAACTCGGATAATAAATTGGCATTGAGACCAAAAATCTCTATCTTCCAATATAATTTTACAAACCTCCACTCCAGCATTAGATCTAACATGCTGAGATGTAATCTACTTATCACTTGTAAGCATTTATCTTAACTCTTTCTTCATCGTAGCAAAAGACTGAAGTAATAAGAAATTTGTTGCAAATCTTATCACAGTAGGGCGACACAAATTCCTACCATTGGTAAATTCCTTTCTTATCAAATTTAATACCCATGCACGATTATAGATGAACTTTGTCATCTTTTTAGCTTTCTGCATAGTCTCATCAATAATAGGAAAATACCTAGGATCCTCTATATTCTCCATCATTAGGTCAATGCAATGTGCAGTGCAAAAAGTCCAAAAAAGAATTATACGTATTCTGCAACCTTTTTTCTGCCGCTTTATAAGCGGAATCATTGTCAATAATAAACTGAACAATATTTTCTGGTCCTATTTCATTCACAACTTCATCAAATATCTCAAATAAAGTCTTAGTATTTCTAATAAGGCCAGATGCATCAATAGATTTCAAAAACATAGAGTCATTTGTAGAATATACCACAAAAGTTAATAATAGGCTCTTATCTCCTATTTGTCCAACCATCACACATGATTGAACATCCATAAGTAGCCCAATTTACTCTTCTTTTTGCCAAATAACTTCTAATTTAAAAAAACATAACAACTCAAAAGTTTACCTTTTAAGTCATCAATCGAAAGACCTTTGTATCCCAGACTATAAGAGGCTATTGCATCTATCATAGGTTGATAATAATAAGATTGAGAAGCATTAAATGACGAACTTGTATCATACTACCATCTAGCTACTGCCATATCAACATTGTGAGTCACATCTTTTGATTGCATTATACTACGAATTGAGGTTAGGCTCCAAGAGTTGTTCGTGGTGAAAAAAAACTAGTCTGCCTTCTTCTCTTCCTCACATCAAGTTCAAGTACTTCTTCAAGGGCCTGGGATAGAATACTACTAGTACCACCACCACCACTACCACCTTCAACATTTCCACAGTCACCATGAAAACCAGAAAACGAGCTTCCCCTACCAATTTCAAAATTCAACCTTTCCCTTATATCTTTCTCATGTTGATATTCTTCAAGCAATGTTTTCATTTTTTCACTTTACATCATGACTTACTTTTCTATAGGGTCTCTTTTTAACCCCAGCTAAATGCTTCTTCAATTGGGTAATTCCTCCACCTTTCAAATACTTGTTACAAAATAAGCAAATTGTATGATTCTTTATACCTGGGACCAATGCAGCATAAGCCCAAACTGGATCATTATATCTTCCTGAAGCAGTTTGGTCAGGAGTAGTTGAACTTCCTCCCATTTATTTGTAACAAAAATGATGATATTAGTTTTGTAAGAAATTAATCCTTTAGTAGTTTCATCAATAAAATTAGCAATGCTAACGCTAAGTCCTTCATGAGGCAATACAGTATAAATAATATCTTTAACTCTTTATATTAAGCCTAAAGAAGTAAAGATGCATGAAACTAAAGTAAAATTCAAAAATAGATAGACTTTCCTATTGGAGAGTAGTAAATTCATGCTAAATTTAAAATCGAAGTACTGTTCAAAGATTTAAGATGTTGGCTCAACAAATCAAAAAATTCAAGTGATGACTTAAACATTCTTAACTTCACTTTCATCTTTATTCTTGTTTTTTTTAAGAATATGATTATTGCCATTGACATATCTTCATAAATCCTTGCCTTTAATAAATATCTTAAAATAGACTGCACAAGTTGAATAATATTTTTTCATTAAGATGAACTAAAAAAGTTTCACACTTATTCGAAGAGTTAATGCCAAAGTACTATAAATGAGATAAAAATGGAATAATAAGAAAAATAGATTTTGAATATGCAAAGACTATGAGATGGACTAATTTTAGGATAAATAAACTTTGATATGCAAAAGTCTTGACTCCTTAAAGAGATGGACTAATTTTGGGATAAAAATTAAACACAACTTAGAGATATAGAATAATTATAATTACAAAAGTTCGTATTCGATTTTTCCACAAGACCATAACCAAATTATTATTATATTCAATTAATTATTTACCCAATATCCAAATACTATTTCAATAATTTTAAGATTATGTCAATTAATTATTTATTTGAATTTTTTCCAATTTACATTCTCAGTAATTTTAAGTTAAGTCGAAACTTTAAAGCCTTTCTAACTTTTAAATCATGCATCATAAAGTTAAGTTAAAACTTGAATTGAAGTTTGAAAGCCTTTATAACTTTTAATGCATGCCGTGAATGACCAAAAATTTTAACATAAATCAAGTCATCAATTATCAATCAATCGAATCACAAATGAACCAAAACCAACCGAACCATAAATGAACCAAAACCATACTCCTTTCATTTAATTCAACTCCAAATCTATGGTTGGGTATTATTCCAGATCGGGTCAGGTCAGGACAGGTTTAGCTCTGAGTATTATTCCCAAATCAAATAGCTGTGGTCCTGTAGATGCGTGCGCGACGGAGGAGAGCAAATGATGGTGGCGTGGTGCATTGGTGATCCTCGTGGAAGATGACTGAAGGCTGATAGAGGTCCAGACGAGGCTCGGTGGCGACGCGTTCGCGTGGTGGAGGAAGATGACCTCCAGAGAGGTGGGACGTAGGAGCATCGTCGGAGAGGTAGGACATAAAAGTATGAGTACCACCGAAGATGGAGAGGAGAACAAGAGAGAGAGAGTGGAGAGGACAAGAGCGCTGGTGAGATAGAGGGAGGATAAGGTGAGTTTGAAAGAGAGACAAAAAGTGAAAAAGGAGAGGCAGGCGTTAGGGGGTTGTTAGGGTTATTATTTTTTATTTTTGCAAAAAGGTTCTCAATTTTTTTATAAAATTACAATACCAGTTGGTATATGGCTAGTATTTCGAGTATTAGTTGGTACTTGGCGAGAACACCCAGTACCTGCGGCCGGTACCAAACATGTTGATATCGTTCTATTTTTTGGCCGGTATAGTACTGATCAGTCCGGAATGGTATTCAATAGCTTGCTTTGGTCTCTTTCCTTACCTCTCACAAACATGCAATGTATCTTAACAAGTAGGAATATTATGTGATTTTTATGCATCACCAAACTATTGACTGTCAGAGAGAACTGTAGTGTGATGTTGAAGCGTCATTCTCCAAGATTTGGGCTTTTTCAGCTGCATGGAACTATAATTTTGACTTTTTTTTCACCATTTTATCCTTTTGTTTGAAGAGCTTGGTGTATATAACAGTTGTAGTGGATCTTTTATGTTGTGGACATTGATATTTATTCTTATAGGGCAATTAAAATACCATCAAGAACAAACATGCATTGGTACTGTTGCAATATTTGAATTCTTAGACATGCATTGGTACTGTTGTCATTTGAATTCTCAGTCATGCATTATTTAACCTCAGTAATACCCTTTTTTGTCCTTCTCCTGTCTTTAAGTACCAAACCTGTTGTATGGAGATGTACGATGACATGATGTAGCATTGCAATTGAATATTTTAGCAACTATTTTGGATGTTTGAAGAAAATTTCTTCGTCTATAAACAAAATTTTAGAAATTTTTTGAAATAGTTTTGAATCAAATTTTTGTGAAAACGATAAGTTTTCATTTTTAAAAAACTTAATAATTTTTAAAAACATATTTTTGGACATATTGGTCGAATTAATATATTAAGTATGGTCGACCAATATCTCTTGAAAGTTAGTAAAAATGTATACTATGAGTTTGTTAATATATTAGTTAATACATTGATCCATCAATATCTTTTAGTGGTCAACCATTTGATAGGAAAAACTTTCATATACCGAAGAATATTGATATTGGTCGATACATTGGTCAACTAATGTACTAAACTGATTAATCAATATCCCCATTAATAGTCATTATAATGGCTATTTTTTTTTTGTTTCTAATGACTACTTTAGGTTGTTTTCATTATAAATAAATCATGTATGAGTTATTTAAGAATGTGTACATGCTAGAGGGCTGCTAAGAATTTTGAGAGGCTAAAAAGTGTATGAGTATATTACAACACTTATTGACCCTTTATTCATTAGTGTGAACAAGAAGCTTTTGAGTTGTATACTTGTTATAATTAGAGAAATTGATTAGGAAACACTTTATAAGGATTTCTCTTAATCTTGAACATAATTTATAAAGGGTTAATATTCAATGATGGCAAAATAAGATGATTATAATTCTCTTCATTCATAACAAAGAAGATGTTGTATAAATGACTACTCTTCATCTATTAAAGGAAGAAGACGACAAAGTCTCAGGTGGACCTTAGGGAGTGAATGTAAGCTAAGGTTTGTTTGACCAAGCTATTGTAATTTTTTTTCTTCTCTCTTTCTTTACTCTCTTTTACTTATTATAGTGATTATTTAGTAATTATCATAAGTGAATTTTTTTAACTATTAATTAGTTTAGAAATAGGAAAAAAATAAATACACACAATTCTCCATCCTCTCACGTGTCATCCTAGGACCAATGATTGGTATTATAGCATGTCTCATTTATTACTTATAGATTTCTAGCAAATTTTGAGAAACAATTATTATGGCATAATTTCATTCACTTTTTGGTCAAGATAGTCAATGTATAGGTAGACTCCTTTTCTTTGAAGGTGATAACTACATTTATTGAAAAACTAGGATGAGTCACTTTCTTTTATACAAAGGGGTTAATCTTTGGAGAATTATAGAGAATGCTCTTTATGTTTCAATGAGAACTATAGTAATAGATAAAATGGAGACTAAGATTCCAAATGATATAAGTGAATGGAGCGATAATTATACTCATTACATTAAATAACAAAGTAGTACATATTTTATTTTGTGATCTCACTATAAGTTGATTTAATAAGATGTTCATATTTAAATTAAGATATGGCAGACATTTAAAATCACATATGAAGGCACTATTAAAGTAAAAGATAGCAAAGTAAACTTGTTACTACATTAATATGAGCTATTCCACAAAGAAAAAGATGAATCAATTTTTAATATGTATACTCATCTCATTTATATCATTAATTCTCTTAAAAATATTGGTAAGAATTACACTAATTTTGAATTAGTGAGAGATTTTCTTAAGTTTTTACCAAGGTTTAGGAGGCAAAGGTTACGATTATACAAGAAGCCAAAAGTTTGAGAATCTTACTATTAAAAGAGTTATTTGAATTACTTCTCTCCTACGGAATGTGGATGAAAAAATTGCATAAAGAGGAAATGGCTTTGATAAGAAGAGGTACAATGTTTAAGTCTCCAAGAATGAGAAATTGATGATGAAGACATTCACAAGTGAGAGTGAAGAAAATATAAAGCTCATCATAAAGAAATTCAAGAAGTTCTTAGAAAAAGAGAGGAAACATTGAAGAGAAAAAGCACTTAAGGCACGATGTAATGTGTGTATCTGATCAAAATAATGCTAAAGATCAACTAGGCAAGTGTATATATTATTCTTATAGTATAACTTAGTGAATATGATTATTGATCTCACGAGGACTACAAGTATTAGTATTAATTGTCTTTCTATTATTTGATCTAAAAATGATTAAATTAAAAGAAGAGATTATCGAAACTAAAATAACTAGTATAAAATAATAGACTAAATCAATGAATAAGAATAGAACAATCAAATGATAATTAAAATCAAGATGTAGAATCAACCCCAAAACCTTTCTATGCCTAAATTTATTTTGATTCAAATATTAAACTTAGTTTCTTATACCAATAGAAAATTCAAAGTTACAGCCATATTTTTCTTAAGACGTATAACCTATTTCTTTCCAATCAAAACTCCTAAGAATGTGTTAACTCATTTTGTGAATTTGACATTAACCTAGAAGATTTATGTGATTTTATCACTAGGATTTCAATAACTCTTACTATTCATGTCATGATCTATTCATATATATGATTTCTCAATCCCTATATGAAATTTAAAATTGAATCAAAGCATTAGCATATTCAATTCAATCACAAAAAGTAAGTATGAACAATTAGCAATAAAATTTAAGGCTTTCATTGAATCAAACAATTATTCTAAAATAATAGTTCAAGAGTTCATCTCATCTAGATCTATCCAACAAATTTAGTTCATAATAAGATAAAAGAAACAAAAAAAACATAAAACAGATCACAAAATAAAAGAACTCATTCTCATGATCTTGAAACATTAATGTCCTTTAGTTGAATCTTGATATAATCCCCTTCTTTGTCTCTAAAGTTTCCCGTTTCTTGTCCCAACACACTCTAGTTCAGCTCCTTATGACTTCTTTTTGATCCTCTAACACTCTGTATCCTTTTAAGAATAAAACTTTAGAATTTTTGTAAATTGTTTTTGCCAATATGAGACCAATATGGATTCATATTGCACCTATATTAGCTTAATAACTCAATAATAATCCTAAATCATGCATTTAAGGATTTATCTTGAGAACATAGGTCTAAATATCATAAACACAACTCTAGTGTTTATGCTATATTGTTCATATGATAAATTATCAAAGAAATAAAATACACCAGTAGACTACGTAAGTAGAAAATAGGTTTGTATTTAACCTATATTTTGAGAATATAGGTCTATTTTTCACTATTATTCCTCTAAAATCATACAAAAACTTCTTTAACTTAGCTCCTTTTTGTCTAAATTTATTCCTTCTTTATTAGGAAAAACAAGGCATGTAAACAAAATATAAGTTGGATTAAGTACTAAATCCAATAAAAACTGTCACAGTTCAAGCATCAAAATTTTAAAAATCACGCTAAAAATATAAGTTAATTAGTATTTATCAAATTCCCTCATATTTAAGCATTTTTTTGTCCTTAAGAAAATAAATTTCATCAATCATAACTTAAATAGGTGGTAACTTTAGAAAGAATTTAACTAACCAATTTCATCGATCAAGAATCATTATTATTCATTTAATTACAAAGTTCATCAATTTGCTAGGCATTTAGCTATTTGCATTAAGTCATAAGTCAATTCAATTTAACTCTATAATCCATACAATTTCAAATTAATCCAAAAGATTCAACCTAATATATAAAATTAATATATATGAGAAAGATGTTTCAACTTTCAATTATTTATATAACCATGATTGGGAAAAAGAAAAAAAAATTAAAATAACACAATAGCATTCAGATGGTTGTTTGAAAATCACCTAACCTTTTGGCACAAGAGTAAACATCTTATATGAATACTCCTGGTTACTCAGTTAGGTTACTATTTCAAATAGCTACGAGTACCACTTTTTAACTTCATGCTTACTTATTTACAAACTTTTTTTGTAGGATACTAAAAATGCTTAAAAATAATTCGCTTTTAACTTAATCATATATCTACATTATATGAAAAGTACCATAGAAAAAATCAAGTGTCTATTTTCAAAATTAATAAATTAATTAAAATTACATTAATTTTCAATGCTTATAACTATTTTCCTAAACTAATCAAAGCAAAATAACTACCAAAGTTATAACGATTTATCTCGGATCAGTATTCTTTCAAAGTTAAAGAATTTCCTAAAATTGTTCCCTATTAAGTTAATTATAATAAAATTGATAAGCATAAGTAATTGCCTCTGCATACTTAAGTTTTATATTGTCCCCAATGTACATGACATATAATAGCCCAAAAAGGAAAAAAAAAGAAAATAAGGGGAAAGAAGGGAAATGAAAAGAAGTAGTACTTCCCTGATAGTAAAAGAATGATGACCTTGTTCAATGCCATTAATAAGTTTTATTATTTAATTTGTTAACTATTAGCTCACTCTCTAAAGACACATAAGGATGCTCTTAAAATTTGAAACATATTTTAAAGGTAAATTAAACATAGAATCTACCTAACACATATTACTTATGCCAATATGACAAATAAGGCATTTAACACAGGTCCTTATTGTGTATGTGTTCTATAAAGGTCAACACTGCCTTTTAAAAAACTAAACACGAGTTTCAAACATGTAGGGGCATTCTTAAGCACGGTTTAAACACTAGACTTTTAATAAGTTCTAATCAGATTATGTTTTAGTATGATTTTAATATTTTTTTAAAAGTTAAAAGGAATTGTATTAATAATAACAAAAGCTACAAAAAAATTTACAATAAGTCATTTAATCTGACCATAATTCAGCAGAAACCAATTTACAAAAGTATATTACAAAAAGTACAAGAATTATATCATCCAAGTATTCTTCATGTTATGAGTGAGTGCATTTTATTTGGAGTTTGCTATCTTGGACTCAATTGATATTCACATCTATGATATGATATTTTCCTTCTTCAATTCCCTTGTAAAATCTCTTGTTTCTTTCCCTCCATATCAAGTAGATGGTGGTAGTAAAAGCTATTTAATGAGAGCAGCCCATTCGACTTTCCCACTTGGTGCTATCAATGAAAGTGTCTCTCCAATGAAAGGTGTAGGAAGGAACTGGTAATAGGTGCATAATTCTGCTCCAAATAGCTTTTGTGTAGCTACAACAAAAATATAGATGATTCCTACTCTCTTCAACTTGCTTACATACAACACAAATGGGATCATATACCCCAATCCATCTATCTTTAATGCTAAGCTTATTCTTAATTACTAACTAAAAGAAAATTGAAGCTTTTGGGTTTAAAGATTATTTATATAGAATTTCATATAAAGGGACTTCTGTAGCATTTCTTGTAATTAGCTTATGGCAGGAGCTATTGATGAAAGTACCTTTTGGGTTAAGAACCCAAATGATTCTATCCTCTTTATGGGGCTTAGGATTTGTGGTAAGTAAACTACAAGTAAGGAGAAACCTCTAAAACTGCTAATCCAATCTCTATTATGGATGAGTTTAGAAACTTTAGCATTAATTGAAATTCTATTTCTTAATTAAGTTATGTCTACTCTTTGGAAAAATGGGCTATATGTAATCCAATTATCGAACCGAAACCAAATATTTGCCATGCCTCTCAAGTTAAGTAGATCCTTGAAAATCCAGGAAAAATCACTAGAAAGTTCTACCTGCCAGAAATTCTAATCTTTAAGATGATATTCATTCACCCACTTGATCCATAATTATTTTTTAAATATGAAAAGTCTCCATATTCTCTTGCATAAGAGTACCTTTTGCATTTGTGAGATTGGAGTAATACCTAACCGACCTTGCTTATTTGGCATAGTGATATCACTCCATTTAACTTTGGCCTTCTTAGAAGTTTCTGTTTCCTAGACCATAAAAATGATTTTAAAATCTTGTCAATTTCTTTGTGATCTCTCCTAGGCAGGACAACTTGTGCAGACCAGTGGATGTGTAACCTGTTTAAGACTGAAGTAACGAGTGTCAATTAAGCTGCAGTGGAGAGGAATCTATATTGCCAAGCATTGATCCTGTTTTTGATCTTCTCAATCAGAGGAAGGAAATTTGAAAACTTAGGTTGGTAGTTGTAACTAGAACTCCCAAATATTTGAATAGAGGGGAATACAATGCAAATCCTACATTGCTACTAATTTCCTCTTGATTCTGACATTTGAGGATATGTACAAGCTGCTCTTCCTAACATTCACCTCAAGTCCAAACCACTTTGAAAATATATGCAAGATGTTTAACGATGTGTTGATAGAATGGTTGTCTACAGTAATAAGAAACATTAGTTCATGAACATGAATCAAATAAGAGAGTTTAATGTCTCTACATTTATAATGATAGAAAAAATTTTTCATTACATTTAATGAGCTTGGAGATCAATCTAGAAATCCCTTCCATGGCCAAAGTGAAAAGGTAAGAGGAAAGGAGATCCCCTTGCTTTATCCCTCTACCAGTTCTGAAGGGTGTAGAGGGAATCCCATTGACCAAGACACCAAAAGAGGTAGTTTTAATACATTCCAATATCTAATTCCTAAACTCGAGTGACAATTCTATTGCTTGCAAGCAATCTTGTAAATTTCTCCAGTTAATTGTGCAGAAGCTTTGAAAAAATATATTTTCATTAAGTAACTATTGAGATTCTTACCTATTTTGTACTCCCTTAGCAAATCTTGTAAAATGAGTATATTATCGCCATTATTTCTCTCAGGTAAGAAGGCCCCTTGAGCAGGATTTATAACTTTTGTCATAGCTGATTTAAGCTTCAAAGTAAGCAGCTTAGCAATAACTTTGTATATTGTTATACAACAAGAGATGGGCTTGAACTTTGTTATGGATGGGGGGTTTTTTTTTTGGTATGAGGCATATGTAGGAGTGATTAACTTCCTTGAGCATTTTGCTAGAGGAGAAGAACTCCAAGACATCTTCAGTAAATAAATGCCTTATAATCTACTAAGTTTTTTAAAAGACAGTACTGGAAAACCATATTGAATTTTCTTACCATTTCTCAATGTCATTGCACTCACATTCACCTTAGGATTCACCACTATTTGGGAAAGTAATTTTCCTAATACTTGTGCTTCTAATTTACCAATAGAGGTGGCTAATTAAGTGATCTAATTTCGTAAGTTCTAAAGGTTTACTTTATTTTCTGTTGAAATTGTTAAGTATTAATACCAAGTGCCTCAACAATTTCATTCAAAGGTATACCTAAATTTGAAGATTGAGATTGAGGATGTACAGGGGCTTGAGGTTGTTTATTGAAATTTTGAGGTTGATATCTTTATTGGCCTCTTTGATTTCCATAGCTAAAGTTTAGATGACCCCTCTATCCTCGATTATAATGATTGGAATAAGGATCATATTTTCGTTGAGGTTGACTAAGAAATCTCCCTATTGCGTTAGCTTCTTGAACGGAGTCTTATTGTAATATAGGTCATATACTTGTAAAATGTCTAAAGAATGAGCATATTCCGCACACTTGTGTTGACTGCAATTGATCTACAACCATTTGACAAACTATAACAATTAAATCTGAAATTTTATCTTAAGGTTTATATTACTTACCTTATTCACACACTTAATAGCTCCATCCATCCTTGTCCTAAACTGTTGAGAATTTTTGGCCACATTTGATATCAATTGCTTATCAAAGCTCCTCTAGTAGTTGCATCAACCATACTTTTATTTATTAGCAATACCCTTTATAAAAGCACTGAATCAAAAGTTGGTTAGGAATTTGATGGTATGGGCAGCCAACACATAACTCTTTAAACCTCTCACAGTATTTATATGATGATTCTTCAGTGAATTGTCTTATTTCACATATTTCTTTTATGATACTGGTTGCTCGTGATGCTGAAAAGAATTTCTCCAGGAATAACCTTTTCATCTAATTCTATAATATCATTGAGCTAGAGGGAAGATAATATAGCCAATTATTTGCCTTATCTCAATGAGAATGGAAACACTTTGAGATTAATTTATTTTTCTGTCACTACTTTTAGCTTCATTTGAGAGAAAACAACATGAAATTCTTTCAAGTGTTTATGTGGATCTTCACTTGTATGATCACTTCCTTGCTTAGTCTCTTTTCTTAAATGCACTCTCTCCTCAACTTTTAGATTATATTGCAATTCATTTGTCTAAGAAGAACGAGTCATACAAGACAAGTGATTAGCAGTAAGTGTAAAATAACGCAAAGAAACTAAATAGTTCCCTGACAGTAGCGTTAAACTTTTGGTCAGATTATCAAAGTCCTTAAAATTAATTATGATTCACTAAATTTTTGTGAGAGCTATAAAATAGTGATAAATTTTGAAGAGCCTGAAGATATAAAGGTTAATCACGAGGATAATCATGCTGACAAATTGAGGAGGCGAACGCCTAGGAAAAAAGGAAAGAGCAAAAAAAAGGGTATATTTCCCCAAGATGTCTATTATAATATGGAACATAGAGGGTATCTATGATCCCCTTAAAAGGTCAATGGTAAAAAAGCTAGTCTATGAGAAACAACTAGCCTTTATTAGATTACTGGAGACAAAAATATAGGACCCTCTTCTACTACAAGACCAACATGTTTTGGCAGCATAAATTATTTGCCTTTATAATGTTGACAAGATTGCAGTAGAATTGTAGGAACAAAGTGATCAGCATCTGCACCTTCTTTGCCACATTGGAGGTCAGTCACCTAAATTCGAACTCACCATCATATATGCAGATAAATTTGTCTTTTAGTGAAGTAACTTATAGAGAGACCTGAGAAGATTACAAATTTCTTTCACGAACCCGTGGCATGTTACTGTAGACTTCAATTGCATCATGAGTCATAAGAAGGTTGAAGGTGGAAAGAACTTTATAGTAGGAGACACTAAGGAACTTACCTCTGCTATGTTATGTTAAGCTGATGGATATTAGTTCCACTGGAAGATTTTTTACCTGGTCCAATAATCAACAAAGACCTACGTATATTAAAAAAATTTGATAGAGCCCGTGCCAACATGGAATGGTTTCAAAAATGTTCTCAGGATAGTGTGCACTTCGATGAAAGCCTCTGCTTAGATCATGCATATATGTAACTTCATGGTTTATTGGAACATAAAATGCATAGAGCCCATTTTGAATTTTTCATTGGAGTTACTGAGATGGAGGGTTTTTTTGGAACTCATTAATTTGGTGTGACAGCAGCCAATCATGGGTTTAAAGCATTCTTGCTATGAAGAAATTACAGCTGGTTAGAGGAGCAATCAAGTAATTCACGAGGAGTAAATCACAAAACCTGACATCCCTTAAAGTGCAACTAGAAGAGGTGTAAATGGCTTGTTACAATTCTCCATTGGACACACAATTGCAGGTGACTAAAAGGAATTTGTTAAAGGAGTATCAACAGGAGCTACACCTCCAAAATTCTATACTTAAGCAAAAAGCCAGATTTAATTGTCTTAGGGATGGGAACTCCAACTCCAAATACTTCCACTCAACCTTACCAGCAAGAAGAAACCACAATAGAATAACTGAACTGAAAGACTATAGGGGACTTTTGCATTCAGATGAAGCTGCTCTTCTTGAAATGGCCAGAAACTTTTATGCACAACTAATGGGACCTGAGGTGAATGAACAACTGACAGAAAGCATAAAAATATTTTAGATGGTTCGATTCGAAGGGAACTTAAAGAAGTATTGATTTAACCTTTCTATGAACTTGAGATAAAAGAAGTTATCTTTGGAATGCACTGTTGGACCCCGTTACCGGAGCCCAACATCAGACACGGAATCGCGAAACAAAAGTGGGGAGGAAAGACTTAAAAGTTGCAATTTTTAAAGAAAAGTTCATTTGGAAGCACGAATAGGTGTCATCGAGACAACACACCCGACCCCACACTATTCCACTACATGCAATTGTTTTTAAATCAGGCCCGCACAAAAATCAACTAAAACATAAACCCATGCAATGTTCCAAATCCAATAGCAATCTCATTAACAATAGAATTTAGTGTTTTACAAAGCTTTAATGGCATTTCAAGCCATATTACATCAGTTAAATTCAAGATCCCAAAATGAATCCAAATGTATTTGAAATGCGGCTAAAGCCTTAAATTCCCAAAAAGCTAACCAAAAACACAAAAATATCTCAATTCGGAGTGATGTCGAACTTTTGACCTACTCGAACTCTTGTTCATCACTTGTATGGGGGAGGAGAATGGGGGGTGAGCTATAAAACTCGTGGGTAGCAATTTTATAACCAATAATATGCAAAACCATTGAAACATTATTTTCATGTAAACAAAATGCACATTGTAAATCACAAAGTATGTATTCTTTTATCAAAGATTTTCTTAGTACAAAACATGTATGCATAAATCTTGTCAATGCAACATGTACGCATATGCACATCAGAATGGTCTGGAAGGTCCATAAATAGAACGATCTAACACACTTCCCGAAAGGGTCCTGTGTAGTCGTGAACAGAACGATCTAGCACAATCCCACATAGTGG
>JANZLC010000003.1:12163097-12178952 GCA_026413385.1 Erythroxylum gracilipes
TCAAGCAAAAAGATAACACAATTCAACCCCCCTTCTTGTGTGTTGATTATCATTTTACTAACGTGTGATTCACTTCAACATCAAATAAAAAGAATAATAAATATTCATGACTTTCTAACTATTACAATTTACAATAATAGTTCATGCTGAATAACTAACTAGAAGTAAAACCTGAAACAAAAATATTTACAATTATATTGTATATAGAGAATTTAACAAACAACAACAATAACAACAACACCACCTAATAAAAATTCCCGCTAATACATGGGGTCTAGGGGAGGTGCAGTAGTATGCAACCTTACCCCTAACTAACAAAGAGGTTGTTTTCAAATGACTTATATGCATATATAGAATTTAAAATATACATCAAATATAAGTGAAATTAAAAGAAGAGAAGAAACCAAAACTTGGAACTTCATTTAATCCAGTACATGCTTAAATCGCATTGACCTCAAATCTCATTTTGTAAAAAATATTCATCATTAAAAAGAGCCTCATCATCACTATCATTCAAATTCATTGCACTAAATGACATGTCAATACTTTTCCATCCAATATTATCTTCCAGGTTGCTCTCATCTATTAAACTTGGTTCCTCAAAAACCTAATCTGCCAAAAGATTGATATAATTAAGATAAATTGGATCTACAAAACTACTTGTTTTATTAAGAGTCCTAGTAAATAATAAAATTAAATTATTAAGAAATTATAAGAAACTATATCCAACTTAATAATAATAATAAAATATCTTTCTCGAAGCTCTAAACTGTATCAAACAAAAACTAAGTTGTTCAATCTTTTGTGCTTCAATCTATTCATTTTCTTAGAATGAATAAATTCAATGTGCTCTAATTCTTTTCATACTCTGTTACAGTCAAACATTGACTTGGAATTTAAATTGTAAACATTTTCAATTCTGGAACACCACTTTTGAATTGGTCCCACTAAGCAACTTGTAAGTTTTAAGACAACAAAAGTAGCATTATAATAAATTTGTTGAGATACAACCCACTTATTACTTATAAACATTTGTCTTAACTCTTTCTTCATCATAATAAAACACTGAAGTGATAAAAAAAAATTGTTGCAAATCTTATAATAGCAATATGACATAAATTTCTACCATTGGCAATATCATTTCTTATTAAATTCAAGATCCATGCATTATTTAGATGAACTTGATTACCTTTTCTGTTTTCTGCATAGTCTCATTAATAATAGGAAAATATTTAATATCTTAAATATTTTCCACCATCAAGTCAATGCAATGTGCAACACAAGAAATTAAATAAAAAGAGTTATACTTGCTTTGCAATCTTCTTTTAGCTGCTTTATAAGCAGAATCATTATCAGTAATGAACTAAAAAATATTTTCTGGCCTAAATTCATTCACTACTTCATCAAATATTTGAAATAGAGCATCATGATTTGTAGCAAGGTCAGATGTATCAATAGACTTCAAAAATATTGTCCCCTTTGCAGAATAAACAAAAAAATTAATAATATGTTCATGTCTTCTATTTATCCAACCATAACATATGATTGAACACCCAAAAGCAATCCAAGTCATTCTTCTTTCATCCAAATAATTTTCTATTCCATAAACAGAGTTACTCAGAAGTTTATCTCTGTAGTCATCAAGCTTTGAATGTTGGACTGTAAGGGGTAATTACATCTACAATAGGCTGATGATAATAAGACTAGAAAGTATTAAATGTTATACCTGAATCATACCACCATCTAGCCATTTTCATATCCATATTATAAGCAGCCTTTCTAGATTGTAAGGCATTACAAATTGAAGGTTGAGCTCTAAGAGTTGTTCATGGTGAAAAAATATTAAACATCTGTCTTCTTCTTTTCCTAGCATTAGGTGCAACACGCCCTTATTACTGAGTAGGAATACTACCTCCTTCAACATTCCCACTATCATCCTGAACATCAATAAAAGAACTTTCACTACCAATTTTGATGGAGGTCCATCAAGCCAAGCATTAGAAGATGTTACTAATATAAGCCTCAATCCAATAAGTAGTGATGAAGAAGGCATGGTCGAAGAAGAAGAACTTGAAGACGAGCCCAATCTTATTTTGAAGCTGCAAATCTTGTTGAAGCCCTTTGGAGTTTGCTAGGCCTTGATTTATGAAGCCCAAAACCTACCATTTGAAGGAGTTATTTTGGCCAACAAAGGGAGTCTTTGTTGTACAATGTGACATGGTTTTGCAGCCTAAAAGGCATCTCAAGCCCAGCCAAAGTGAAGAGAAGAATAAGAGCCTTTAATTGCTTATTTACTTTCCTTTTATGGATTAATCTATTTTCCTTTAAGAGACATTTTATTGTAGCCTTTATGATAGTAGTTACGAAGGATTTATTTCCTTATTTATGATGTTTAATGGTAATATTATGGGCTGATGAGAAACCAAATTTGTGGTTATCCATCAAGACCCTTAGTTTGCCTTACATTTCCTTATATATGCATTTGTAATCTCTCTAAGAAGCACACAATTGATGAATCAAAAATTAAGAGAGAATTTGCTTTTGCAATTTATTATCTTTCCTTGGGTTTTGTTAGTTTCCAAAAACTAATAGGGTTTTGTTTGCTTCCAAAAACACTCATCCTTTTCATTCATTTTCTTATTCAATTCTGTTGCCACACCTTTCCAAACATAGCCGAACTAAATCAATCATAACTTCTAAACCATTGATCTAATTGAAAAACTTCCTTCATCAATGTTTTAGTTCACTTCTTTTAACTTCAATTTAGCCTCAAGAACCACCCGAAAATGCCTAGTAGTTTTCCCAGAAATGCACTTTGAAATTGTCTAACTATTGAGCTCGCAGTTTCAACACTTTCCTAATCTAGAATTTATCTATCAAGAAAATTCATAACTTTTTTCTAGACATCAGATTGCCATGATTCCTTCACCAAAGTTGTAGCCAACATCCTATTTTTCTTCAAGAATTACCTCCAAATTCCAAGCCATTTGTCCGGAATTCACCTTACAATCTGCCTATTCGTTTGTACTTGGGAAATTTCAATTTTTACAAAACTTCAACCATCATACCTAAACACCATAACCATCACTTCCAGCCACCTTAGACCATCACACTCCATCATTTGGTATCAGATACAAGATTATTTAAGCCTGGTTCCATTCCAATGTCCAAAGATCAAGATCTTGCAGTCAAGTTTGAAACTATGCACCTAGAAATAAAGGCTCTTAAGGCAAAGAATGAAGCCTTAGAAGCTCTTGTTCACAGCTCTCCATTAGTCTCTAGGTCTATGGAGACTCCACAAGAACATGTTGAAGATGAAGAAGGCGAAAGGCCCTTTGTTATAGCCCGTGGAGAACTACCAAGAGGAAGAGGGAGAGGGCAATACCATGGCATTGGAAGGACAACCGTGAGGAACCTCCCACAAACACTACTTTGGCAACAAGAGAGGCAAGAGGAGTTCTTCAATTAAAAAGTTGAATTGCCCGAATTCCATGGTAAGATTGATGTTGATGCTTACCTTGAATAGGTTTACGCAATTGAGAGAGCTTTTGAATTGAGGGGGTGACCGAAGATAAGAAGATGAAATCAGTTGCAATGAGATTGAAAGAGTATGCTGCCTTTTGGTGGGAGAATTTGCAAAAAAGATGAGTTAGAGAAAGGAGGCCTAGAATCAATCAATGGCACCAGATGAAGGAGGAGATGGATGTTGTGTTTTTGCCTCCACATTATAGGCAAAGACTCATTGATCAAATGTTAAGCCTTAAACACGACACCAAAATCGTGGAGCAATACACCATGAAGTTTAAAGAATTCTTGATGAAGTGTGAAGTAGAGGAGACCGAAGAGATGATCATGGGAAGATATCTCAAAGGCTTGAAACAAGACATTCAAGATATGGTAAATTTCTACACTTATGAATCCTTTTTTGAATTGAAAAGACTTGCTTTAAGAAGTGAAACTAATCTCAAACACACTCGACAAAAAAATTTCATGTCTCCATATGCTTTAGCCCCATCAAACTACACACCACCATCCAAACCAAGCCTACATGCTAGTACATCCACCGCTTCCCCATATAAACCGAACCTTACATCACCTCTAAAGCCATCCGCAAACTCTCCAAATACCTCTTTCACACCAAGAAACACCCAATCTGCCCCTCCAATAAAAAAGTGTGTCCAAAAACTACCTCAAATGTTTCAATGTCAAGGATATGGTCATTTCCAATCCGAATGTCCCATCAGAAAAGTTCTGACTATCCAAGATATTGAGGAGATTGAAAATGAGCTTGAAAATAATTTGTTGCATGTTGATGATATTGATGATGGTTCACGATTAGATTTGTATGATGATAATGCACTTGTTTGTGATGCAAATGTACTAGATGGAGAGATGCATGTGTTGTTGATAGTTTTAAATTGTGAAAAAGTGAGGAAGATTGGAGACAAAAATCTTTGTTTCATTCTAGGTATATGAAAAAAAACAAATTGTGTGAAGTTGTAATAGATAGTGGAGCGTGTGAGAATGTTGTATCTAATGAGATGGTTGATAAATTGGATCTTAAAACTGAGCCACTTGATTCTCCTTACAAGTTGAGTTAATTAGATTCAAAGCATGAAATTAGAGTCACAAGAAGATGTCTAGTTCCATTTGCTATAGGTCAAGATGAAGATGAAGTTTGGTGTCATGTAATTCCCATGATGGCTTGCCATTTGCTACTTGGAAGGCCGTGGTTATTTGACAAAGATGTACATCACCAAGGAAGGGCAAATACTTACACATTGCTTCGTGGAGGTAAAAAAGTTCTACTCAAACCTTTGCTACCAGAGAAAAGGAGAAAGAAAAGAGAAGTTGGCACACTTGGCTTGCTCTCAAATGAGGAGAAGAGTTCAATCATGGAGGAGCTGCCCAATTATATTCCTGTGGACATTGACAATGAGCCTAAATCGAACCATCTAATTCCAAGTGAGGTACTTCAAATCCTAAGTTAAATCATCCATATAACAGCCTATAAATTACTGTTGTCATGCATCCAAAAATAGAACAAAAGGTAACCCTTTCACTCATCATTTTCCAGCACAATTTCAACAATAATACCATATTTAATCTATCCCTAATCAATCATCATAATTTCTGCTAACACATGCCACAAGGATCAATATTTCACTTACTTGTTCAACTTAAATGCCACCTTAATGAATCAAGCCTGCTTTGCCTTACATACATGCAAGATCATCTCAAGATCAATGAGGGAGTAAGATGAGTTTCTAGCAAAGACAAGAAGAAGCTAACAAAATATAGCTATTTTCTGAAGACATTGACAAAGGTTTTGTGGTGGTAATGGACAGAATTAGGGCAGAAACTCAAGAGTGGGTAAGATATGGATTTTGGCAGTGAGAGGAAGGAGAGGGAAAGAGTACATCAGAAACATTACAATAGAGCTGAATGTGTTGGTCACATGGTGTAGGTGTAAGGTTACTTTTAGGACACTTGTCATGAAAACAAGCAAGATACATGTCCACTGTTTAGGCTGCCAAATGTCACTTAGTTCCTCTGCCATTTGTCACTCAATTCCCTACGCCATTTGTCACTCAAGTCTATTACTATATGCCACTCATTTTATGGGCTTAGTCATTCTAAATTTGCACATGTTATTTTGTCTAACTAGTTAAAAATTTTCCTAGTCTAAATGTACATTTTAATTCATCAATCTCCCAATTATGAAAAATTTAATCCAAATTACTAATTTTAATCCATCAATTCTTTTATTGGTAAATCAAAATACAAGATATTAGAAATGTACAATCATGTCACAATTATTTTGAAACTTTCATACCCTTGGAACATGTCAATTGAGTGTAATTTTTTTAAAAATCAAAATTCATATGTGTATATGCTCATATTATATATGTGAATGAAATCATAAAATCATATCCTAAATGCACAAATTTATTATAATATGATGTAATTCATATGACTAAGTAATCTAACACTCTAACTCTCAGTAATTTTAGAATTTGACTATTACACTTCTTCCCTTCTTAAGAAATCCCGTCCTCAAAATTCTTACCTTATTGATCAAATAGATGGGGGTAATGTTTCCTTATGTTCTCCTCAGTCTCCCACATAGCTTCCTCTCTCAAATGATTCCTCTAAAGTACTTTAACTAAACGAATTACTCGGTTTCTTAATTGCTTAGTCTGATATCTAACTGTTTTGACCAGTTCCTCCATAAAACTTAAATTAATTGCAATCTCAACCTCCTATGCTGGTAATATATGTGTTGGATCTGACCAATATCTCCTGAGCATACTTACATGAAATACATTATGAATCTGAGACATTTATGGCCGTAATGCTAATTTGTAAGCCAATGGTCCAACTCTCTCGGTAATCTCATAAAGACCGATATATCTAAGGCTTAACTTTTCCTTTTTACCGAACCTTAACACTCCTCGCCACGGCGACACTGTAAAAAATACCTTGTCTCCCACTTGGTACTTTATACTCTCCGGTGTTGATCTGCATAACTCTTTTGCCTGTTTTAAGCTACCTTAATCCTACTACGGGTCAATTTTACCTTATCAACAGTATCTTAAATCAGCCCTAGGCCTTAATAATCCTTAGGCCTTCTTCATCCTAGTAAAAAGGTGCTTAACACCTTCTGCTGTATAACGCCTCATATGGAGCCATATCAATACTACTATAATAATGATTATTGTGTACAAATTCAACGAGAGCTACATATTCATCCCATGCTCCTTGAAATTCCAAAACATAAGCCCTAAACATATCCTCAACAGTCTAAATAGTCCTCTCATTATGTCCGTCTGTTTGAGGATAAAATGTTGTACTAAAATTTAACTTTGTACCTAATACTGACTATAGGCTGGCCCAAAATTTAGAAGTAAATCTGGCATCTCGATCTGATACAATAGACATTAGGACCCCATATAACCTCCTTATCTCCAAGCTAACTAATCTAGTGTGTTATTCTCTCTAATAGGTAAGAAATGAGCTAATTTTATTAATCTGTCAATAATGACCTATATGGCATCATGCTGACTCGAAGTTCTCAGTAAACCCAAAATAAAATTCATTGTAATCTGCTCCCATTTTCACTCTAGAATAGGTAATAACTGCAATTTTCTAACTAATGCCTGATGATCTGCCTTAACTTATTGGCAAATTAAACACCTAACAACATACCCAGCCATTTGTTTCTTCATCCTTGGCCACCAAAAATGTTGTTTTGGAGTATTTTACATCTTGATAGTCCCAGGATGCATAGCATAGGTTGTTATGTGTGCTTCCTCCAAAATTTCCTTTCTCAAACCATCAACATCTGGCACATATAATCTCTGATTCAACCACAATGTATTATTTCTCAACTCAAACTCAAAACTCGGATTCTATTTTAACTTCTCTACAATTTCACTAATTGGGTCTTTGCTTTGAGCTATTATGATCCTTTCATATAATACCGGTCTAAGCTTCAACGTAGCTAACAATGCTTCATTTTTTCCTAAACTTAGCTCAACATTCAGTGCTCTCAGTTGAACTAGATTTGGTAACCTCGATGATTGATTCTGTACTACACTGCTATTAGATTTCTTGCTTAATGCATTAGCTACAACATTATCCTTACCTGGATGATACTCTATCATATAGTCATAGTCCTTAAGCAACTCAATCCACCTCCTTTGTCTTATATTAAGTTCTTTTTTACTTAACAGATATCTCAAACTTTAATGATTTGTAAAAACTAAAACGTTTCGCTATATAAATAATGTCTCTAAATTTTCAAAGCAAACACTACTGCAGTAAGCTCTAAATCATAAGCTAGATAATTGAACTCATGAGGCCTTACCTGTCTCGAAACATAAGTAATCACTCTATCATACTGCATCAAAACACACCCTAACCCCTGGCGTGAAGCATTGAATATGAAAGTTCTAAATTTGCAACCTTTTGATTTATAAACCTTTCCTTAACGTTTTCAATTAGATCTGAAGCTATCTAATAAATAATTACTTTCTCAAAAAAAATCTATCTGAAGCTATCTAATAAATAATTACTTTCTCAAACAAAATCTCTCTTTTAATGATTGTTAATTTGATAATTGTGGGATTATTAAACTGTCAACTCTCGTTGCACAATCTAATCTGATTACTTTTGACTTACCCTCTCGATTTGTTGTCAAGTATAAGCATGCATAATTATCACAAACACCAAAATATGTATTGAATAGATAATAATTAAGTTCACAAAATAGTTTAATAACAATCCCTAATAGGGATCTAGAAACCCATAAACATGATAAACATCAAAGAAATCCAATTACAGATTAATAATAACAAAAGAAACTAAAAGGAAAGAGAAAAAATTGTTTAACTCCTCGATCTGGAATGTTGGAATTTTCTAATGTTCTTCTTGATCTCTCCATTTTGATTTAATTTGATGCATGGTTGCTACATTTGTTAGTGTGTTTCATATCCTTAAATAGTTCTTGAGGCTTCTAGGGTTTTCCAACTTAATTTGGTTCTAAAAATAACCCCAACATGGCAAAATACCAAAACAACTCACGTGTTAGAAAAGCAAAATTTTACTGGAATTGTTGTCTAAGAGATACACGGCCGTGTACTAGATCGTGTATGACTGAATATCTCTATAATTTGTGATTCTACACGGGTTGAGAGACTTACATGCCATATACTTGGTCATATATCTCTTATTTGCTTCAAATCTTCCTTGTTCTTCAATTATATGATTTCTAACACTCAAACAATTCAAACACCTTATGAAACATACAATTAAGATCCAATTCTTACTCTAAACCAAACAAACACTTAGAATACATACAAACATTAATAATAACATATTTCTAAGCCTATAGATATGATAATCATCTAATAAAAAGTTGAAACACACTAAAACACTTATAAAAGCATAGTATAATTTACACCTATCATTAAACACCTAAAAAATGACTACATTCTACACCTATCATACTATTTCCTTCATAAGAAAGAAATATAATGCGTGCTAGTCTTTCCACTCTATTAATGTCTAATCTTAATATAATAATAACTATAAATTATTTAGGGAATAATACACAAATGCAATATGAATCACATAATTATGATCTCATTATAAAGAGATGTAGGTTTTATTAATACATGAACTCTTTAAAAATAATTATTGATCTTGATATAATTTCATTTATAATGTACATTTATCACATGAACCTTGTTTTATATATTAGTTAATTAAACAAATATGTATAATATAAAAAACACCTTTACATAATTATATCAAAAAATTAAAATCAAGAGAATAAGAATCTCTTTATTATAGACATACATGATAAATTTTTTTCAAAAAAAATTGACACTGGTCTTTTTCTTCTATGAAAAACACATTTTAGAGCTTTCATCCCATCTAATGGATGACTAAGATGTAATATGTCCAATGGTTAATATTTTTATGGAAGGGCTCATATTAGTTACACATCACATAAAGTTTGATGATAAGATGATGTGTCTATTATTTATCTTATGCAACCAAATAAAGATGATGTGAAATGAACCAAAGTGTAAAGGGAGAAAATAGTATTGATGAGAATTTTTTTTCTAAACTTAAAGAGAATTAACCCAAATGGTCAAGAGATGAATCATGGAACAAAATTATTTAAAACCAATAAGACATATGACTAGTTTCAATTAGTTAAAGGTGAAGACACAAATTGAGACATTTTTCTCTTATAAGAAAAAAACCTACTTTTAATTTAGTACATTAAATTGTGAATAGATTTTAAGCTAAAGAATAAAATGAAAATAAAATTAAAGAAAATATTTTTAAATCATATGTCATAAAAATTAAAAAAAATATAAATAACAATTATAAGCCATAAAAATAACAAAATATAAAAATAAAATATTTGACTATAATTATACACCCACATTTGATGTATTTTTCTTAATATTTTATAGTTTTGTTGTATTTTTGGTACTTAATTCTCTCAAAGTGTATTTATAGGTTGTGATTGCCTTTATGGACTAAAAGGAGACAAATTAAAATGAAATCATGGCATAAAATGAAGGTTTGAAGCATCTTGGACATACATGGTCGTGTAAGTCTTTGTAAACATGTAAGGTCACTATTTTAGGGGTTTTTGGAGCTACACGGCCACCTACATGACTGTGTAAGTGACTATTTATGTCCCAATAAACTTAGTTTTCATTATAAAAGGACATGAACGAAGGCAAACAAAAAGGAGCCAAATTTTTGCAATAAATTCCATAGGTGAAGAATATAAAGAAGGGAAGATTTTGATCAAGGAACATGGAACACTTGAAGAATTCATCAAGAGGTCCAGTAGCTTACAACATCAAACATCAAATTTGCAAGAGCATTCAATAAAAGAAAAGGGAGATTTAGAATTATGATTCCTTTGTTTTCTATTCGTTTTCCTTCCTGTTTTTCTTTGATTTCATTTTCTATTATGCTTAGCTAAATGTATGTAATTTTTAGGTGTGATGAATCCAAATTAGGATAACAATATGTCTCGATTCTCTCATTTAATGCAATTATTTTGATTGATTTATTGTGATTCAATTACGAGTTTTATGCATATCCTAATATATACAGAATATCAGTACATGCTTTGATTTTATAGAATTGAGATTGAGAAATCCTTTGTATGAATAGATTTACCATAATTAAAAAGAGTCGATTGTAAACTTAGAGATAGGTCGACATAAATCCTTTGGATTAGGGTCAAACCTAATAATATAATCCATAAATCAATAATGCAATCCTAAGAACTTTAACTAAAAAGATTTTGGTTAATCAAAGTATGTATTGGTTGTTATTAGTCTCAAGAGAGTTATTAACATAAGATTGAAATTTTCACAGTCTAATATGCAATAAAATAATTGCATGAAAAAGGGCAATTAATTGATGATCTTTTAGGGGGATTCATCACCTTAACACTAATCGTTGATTTTTCTAAGCAATCTCCTTTATTGTTTGTTCGTTATTGTTTTCTATTTTATTTTTTTATTTTTTATGTTTTAATTAAAAACCAACATCCAATTCGTAGGCTAGATAATAAGAGAAAGGTAATTGCTAGTACTTACTGTCTTCGTGGGATCGACCTGTACTTGCCTATGCTAGCTATTGTTACGTCGTGCATTTAAGGTTAAATTAACATTAGTGTAGAAACGACCAATCACCTTGACATTCATTTTGCTGTAAATAAACTTTTCCAATTTCTTCATTACCTTACCAACGTTCACTAGACTATAGTCAAGCAAATTTGCACTTCTCCATCTTTAAAGCAATTAATAATAAGATCAAAATGATACCAAGACCTTAACAATCAGTTTAATATGAAACTTATCAACTCATCCAAGTTTTGATAAGGTAAGAGTCAAAATTATACTTAACTAAGTAAATGAAAACTATTAGGATATGGAAGGAAATTTGGCCAATTATTGTGAAATTTACAATCAATTCACATAAGGAATTGTGATTTAGCTCATTATCACTGATAAAAATAAAAATGGAATACCAACTTTGTAAAATAAGAGCAAAAAGTTTACCTGAGATGTATTTTTTATGAAGAAATCCTAGAGCCCTACTTCATGGAATGGGAGTAAATGTGCACTGATAATGTAAGTATAGACTATTAGATGAACTCCATTAAATAGTACTTAGAGGATGAAAATTTTCTATAAGAAAAGAAGCTAAGAGAATCATCAAAAATTCATATAGATGCAACCTAACAAAATGATGACTATATTGGAGGCCTTTTTCTTTACCTTTGTTACATTGGCTCCTTAAAGGTGAATGTTATCTTAAAAGAAAATAGTGAATGCATTTGTGGATCCCAACAAAGGTTAAGAACTCTAATGAAAAGAATATGAAGGCAATGCCTATTATTAGCCAAAACTGGAAAAAAAGGCACCTACTAACTAATATTAATAAGATCAACACCATCAGGGGAGATTCTTAGAGGGGAATACTAGTATATAGCTGCCAAGTTCAAATATCTTTAGTTGAAAATAGTTGAGTAGTTTCAACATTTATAAGATCTTTTCCTCTTAGCAAGTATTGAGAAGTTTTAATCTTTGAGTTCAAATTAGAATGAAAAGAATCCATGACCTGGTTAACCCTATTAGATCCCTCAACAACATTCTCTGAGTTGGGAATACCCATTAGTTCATTTAGTAGTCACATTTAGTAGTCCCCCCTTTTGGAAGACCACCTGTTTGTCTCCATCTCTTTCCTTGGATAAGTGATTTAAGTCTATTAGTATATGACCATGATAGCATCCTCATGTAGGTCACCATCAATATTCATCCTCATCGATAGAATAACTTTTAGAAAGACTTAGTTAATCTCTATAAGTATGGATAATCTTACATAATTGATCCTCTTTAACATAATTACAGCCTCATCCATCCTATAATGTTGCTAATAAAGCTTTCAATGTGGCTTAACCCTAGGGTGGTATAATATTCTAGTGGCGTATTATGCAATATTTGGATCCTCCATTGCTTGATATCTTCAAATTGAGTTCCAGATTGTCATTTTTGAAGAAAGATAAGCATATTATTGAAATTTCATCAGCCATTATCAACATTTCTCTAAGCCTTAATTTTCAATGTAAACTTAAATATAAAGTATTTTTTAATTGAGATTAAAACTTCAATTAGTCCATATCATCTCCATGTCTTGTATGCCTATGCATTGAAAGTATGATATACATGCCTATTATCCATAAAAAGGACCAATATTACTAAAATGACCATCTTTAAGAGTAGGTGGGCAATATTAAAGAGAGTTGTAACTAAGAGAGTTGTAACTAGCTAAGTCATTAATTACTTAGCTCTAGGTTTTCAAAGGAAAGCTTTAGGATGATCATATTAATTTTACATAAATTAAGATCGTTGTCTGGGAGGTGTCCTAATTTTAATCTACTAGTTATTCACATTTTGATATTGTTTATGACTTTAATTTACTAATTCCATTGAATTTGTTCCTTTACCTATTCATAAGAGGAATAGCCTAGAAAGTAAATTAAAATTTAAAATGTTGAAGCAACTATATGAAAATGTTTGATTGGTCACATTGAAAGGAAAAATTAATAATAAGCATCAAATACAAACAAAAGGAAAAAGAAAATTATCTATGAACCAAATGATCGGGTGTGAAAATATATGAGAAAGGAGCGGTTCTTAGCTTGAAGAAGATCTAAGTTACAACCAAAAGGATGATCCATTTCTAGTTGTTAAATGGATCAATGATAATACTTATAATTTGAAAGCTATTTTTTATTTTGTTAACTTAAATCCTTTTAATGTAGGTGATGATTTAAGGATGAATCTTTTCAAAGAAAGAGAGAATGATAGGAATCACAATGCCTTTGTTCCTTTGAATTTGCCAAGTAAACCAATTACATAAGCACTTTAAGACGTACTTAACGATGTTGTAAGAGGAGTGACAATACATGTGAAATTAGGCCAAATTGAAAAACAAGCATTAGTTAGCGTAATTCAATCTCATTTAGAGCAATAAGGCCTCATATGGCTCCTATGGTAACATAGGTGATGCCTATCTACAAGATACTAATTTTCATTTAATTTATTTCCTAAATTGTTTGGAATACCAATCCAAAATATTCTCTTTCTGCAATATTATTCCATGATATTATATTTTATGATTTACTTAAATCCTTATTTCTTTATTTCCTGTTTTGTTTGGATATTTCTTTAGAATATTTTCTTTCTAGAATATTATTGGATATTCTATTTTATTTATTCTATAGAGAGGCCATTTTTTGGAGAGAATAATCAAGTTTTTTATCATTAATAAAATTAAGAGAGTTATTTCTTTGTTTATTTAAAGAACTTTTTAAACTTATCAATTTACTTTCTTAGTTTGTTTAACATATCTTATAATATTGATTTTAGTTTTTCATACAAGTGGGTTAAGATTATTTTACACATTTGGTTTGTGATTCCATATATTCATCGGGTTAAGATTCCATTTTTAATATGATTTTAGCTTTCTTGTGGCTTGATAACAAATTATGTTATGTTTCAAGATTTTATCCTTAGGATTCACGTCAATTCGGGTCCTTAGAGATTAGTCTCAGAACTCTTCTCAAAACTCACAATTTCTTTTAAGATGATAAAAATTGGTCAAAATAATTGATATTACTATAAAAACAACATATTTCATGATGTGTCCTATATATGTTTCTATTTTGAACATGTCTCCTTTATGATGTCCTATGTGAAGGTTTCTTATATGTTTTTTTATCTTATGCCCATATCCATATGTGATGTCCTATATGATATCCTAGGTCTGAAATAGGTGTATTTAGATGTACAATATTCATATCTCCTAAATTGTAAGTAAAAATTGTACATTTATGTATATAATAGTATGGTTTACCTCCTAGATGCAGATGATGATGTATTTTTAGTTTTACTAGGGGACGCATTCGACTTCTTATTAGCTTAGTTAAATTTTCATGTATATTTACATGTTTTCTTTTTGTAAAGATTGTCTTACCTTAAAATGAGCTAGATCTTATAAGTATCATATCCTATATCTACAATTTGGATTCATTTTCTTAATGAATAACATATATAATTTTTCTTTTTCTTTGTTAAATCTCTCAAGAGATTATTTCAACTCTTAAATCTTTCCTAGAAGGCCTGTTCCTATAGATCTTGTCATTACTCCTAGTTAAATGCAATGATGCTTTTCCTTTAGATAACTCACACTTTAATTTTTCATTCTCCTTTATACAAGATTTTAATTCTTTTTTAGTTTTCTTATAATTGGAAGATATTATCTTGATTTGAATATGAGCTCTTTCTCTTTCTTGTCTTTTAATTTTCATGTGTCTTTATTATACTCATCTTATATATAAGTAGAGATATACTAACTCCTTAAGTGGCAGGTTGTTTAAATGATTTACCCACTATATTATCATCTCCTTGGCTATTTAATGTTTAGCAAACAACTAAAAATCTTCCTAACCATATTAACATTACAGTAAAATTTTCTAATTCCTTTCAAGAAATTAATAATATTAATAAAATGAGTATTCATATTTTATATATAATCATATGTTTTATATGGAATAATGCATATTAATGAACAAACATATATACTCTATTTTATTTAATTTGATTTTTGCCTTTATGTACGATCTCATATGTATGCTAAATTTTATAAGCAATTTTGAACATTTAGATTATATGGAACTCGTTACAACTCAAAGCACAATATGGACAACTACATGGTTTAAAAGAACTATTCTTCTATCTTTCTCATCCTAATTAGATTGTAGCCTTGGAGAAATCTTTAGTCAAACTATATATGGATAAAATTTTGGTTCGGTTAATAGGTTCCTTTTTAACTATTTTCTTGTAACTCAAATCCCTTTGCTATAAGGAAGAATCTTGTCCTAATTTTAATATAAATAGTCATTTTCATAAACTAGGGGTGCTTGAATAATGTTTTCTATCTCTATATATACCAATCCTCTCATATTGTAGGATACTTAGTTCACTTAGAGATGGAGACCTAATCCAATACATATTGTTTTCCTAAAGGCACATAAGATGGGATGAATTAGGTGACAATAACTTAAAAACTCCTCATGATAGTTTAAAATCACTTGGAAGATATATGTATGAAATTCTTGTAAACTTAAACAAAAATGATCAAAATACTCAACTAAGAATATAGAAACTGTAACGCCCCATTTTAGGGGTTAGAATAGTAAAGAAATTCGGTACGTTTTATGATTTCTATTTGGATCTTGGCATG
>JANZLC010000003.1:12189001-12200236 GCA_026413385.1 Erythroxylum gracilipes
ATGTTGAGCTTACAGTGTTGGATTAAGATGAGATGAATGTGCTTATATGAATGTTCATATATATATATATGCTTGTTTGTGTGGCTCATCGCCAATGGCTATAAACATATTAGCCACTGAGCTGTGTAGCTCAACCCATTACTTTCCCTCCCCAGGTAAAGAACAAGAAGATTAGCGATCCTTGCAAGGCAATTGGACGAACTCCGAGATAGATAGCTTTTGCATTAAGCTAGTTGAGCCCTTTGTATAGCTTATTAAGTATGCTAAGCATTGAGCATTTATTTGAATTGTTTTCAATTTGTGATGTGTATTTTGATTTATAAATAAAGTTTGTTCAATATTTGCTTTGCTTAGTAATGAGAATGTGAATTTGACGATTTCCTCTTTGTGTATATTTATTTCATTTTATAAGTTGAGAATGATGGTTATGAAAGGGGATTTTGTCTATGCATATGATTATTTGTTAAGATTGCGAATCGTTGTTCGTGTTAGAATGGATGATTATTAAATTGGAATGTGAATTTTGTATAGATGATGAGTCGATGAATTTTGAATATGAGCTATTGTTATATACATAAGTGAATTTATGGAAAGAAAAGATAGGAATATAATGAAGAATGAGATGTTGTCGAATATGAAGGGTCATATGGATTGAGGGTAAGGGTTGAAGAATTTCAATTATTAGTTGAATGGTTATGTTCATGATAATCAAGTTTGGTTAGTGCAAAATTCCAAAGCATGTCCTAAGGGAAAATTGCATGTTCTGACTTCCAATAGAAAACTGTATTGATTTAGATTGAATTAGACAAAGTTTCCTACATGATAGTTGTAGGTCGTCTTTATAGCTTTCCAACTCTATAAAGTATACAATATTTCAATATCGGAGTTGAGAGTTATGATCATTACAATTTAGGATGTCGTATAGGATGTAATTCCCGAACCATTGGAGTTTATGAAGTGATACCGGACTAGAAAAAGTTGAATTTTGGCAAGATATGAGCTTAGGTGAAGTTAGGATGGGTTTAAGACCCTTTGGAGGAATATTAGAGGGTGAAAAATTTGTGTCTCCCTTAAGTTACACGGTCTGCCCTAGTAAATTTACACGGGCCGTGTAAATCTGGGCGCAGAGACACATCCTCACCCATAGGTTACACGGCCTGACCGTGTGATTTTACACGGTCCATGTATTTTGACCCAGGAAAAGATCAAATTGCAATTTGTGGTCTTCATAAACGTTGTATCCCTAGATATCTACGTTCTAATGGTCTGAAAACGAAATCAATCAGATATTTTTGGTGAATGTTATGACAATCGCGCCAAGAGAGGTTCAAATCAATTGAGGTTATGAACATGTTCTATTCTTTTGGGCATAACTCCCTCATCCGGCCTCCAAATGAAGAGATTCTTGAGTCAATGGGTTCCTAAGACATATATCTATGTTTCCATGAGAATTTGTATCATTTAGAGTTTTTTTGGGCAAGTTTGCTTCAGAATAAGTGAGAGGTCGGTTAGGAGAGCAGGATTGGGCGCGCTTAGGCTTTTTAAGCATATCTTGAGCTGTAGAGCTCTAATTGAGGTGATTCTTGCTTAAAAATAAACAAGACATAGAACTATGATTTATATGAAGAAGTAAAATTGAGATTCGGTTTTGAAGATTTCCAAATTCTATTCGCAATCAGGAGAAATGAGTTCAAGCATGATGACTGTTTTGTGTGGGCGCACCATTGAGTAATTTGTGAGTGACTTTTTGAGATGTTATGAAAGAAAAGAAAAAAATAATGATGGATAATTAGGAATTAATTGAAGTAACCATTTAGGGTGTTATGAGCACGTCTTATGTTATGATATTCGGAGTGACCGTTGGGCTTCGAAAATGGGGCCCAACACCAAATGCCCCCACCAATTTGAACTAACAACAAGGATGAAAAGAACAGATAATGTCTTAGAGAAAGGCAAGGGGAAGGTATTTGATTCTTCTAAATGTAAGTCTAAGAAAAAAACAAAATGAAATATTGCCTGTTTCATTTGTGAAGGCACAAATTTTACTTTTGAATCCTCAAGAGAAATGGTGGGTGAGGAGCAAATAAATTCCATAGTCGTAAAGGATCAAGGAAAAGAAGTTGAAGACGTGAAGGAAGAAGTCTATCTCAATAATTATACTATATTACGCATAATGGACCTTATAAAAAATCGTCCAAACAAAAGCGATGACAAACTCGACAAAGAGGGACAATAATACATCATCGATGTGCCAATGACTAAAGAGTCTTTAAGGGATCCACATCCAGAGGTGTGCCCACAAATTTTTTTGAAGGAGGAGTCGAGCTCTTAGTGGGGGGTAGTTTGTTAGACCCTAAGTCCTAATAATAGAATCGTCCAGGTATTGGAAAGTCTTTACCATTTTTTGACACTTAGGACGATGAAACAAGATAAAGACTTGCAAGTAGATAAGAAAAACACGTATTATCAATAGAAGCTTGAAAGTAGGCAAGCATTGGTACACATTGCAGTAATCTTCAAAGAAATGAAAGATTCAGATGTGAGACCAAAAGATAGCTTGAGATAAACCTTAAGTTGAAGGTTAGCTGGATCATATGCATAAAGGAGACATATGAAAGCTCTAAGGACTTAATTTGTGCTTAAATAGACGAACAATGACTAATGGACTTGACATTGGTAAGCATTGGACTAAACTATTATGTTATGAAAATTTTTGAGTTTAAATGACTCATCATCAATAAAATAGAGAATTAAAGGGAGATCTAGGATAATGTGGTGGATAAGATCATAATAGATATACATCAGCTTTAAAACATAAAAACCATATAGAAGGATCATCTAATGATAGTGGAGTTCTTCATAGATATAGATGTATCTTTTCTAACTAAATAAAATCACTTATCTTGTTAGTTGGGATGTATATAAATCCTATCAAATAAAGTTCTATTTAGATGGGGGTGTCATCCAATTAGTTAGTATGATGTAATCTAGTTAGTTCAATTTGATTAGGATTCTAAATTATAAAGCCAGGGATGAATATAAATAGCTTATTTGTGTCTTGCTCCTTAGCACATAGATAAGTGGGAGGGGAACACATTGAAAGTAAGTGGGAGGGGAACACATTGAAAGAAAGCATTCTTTCGTATACTCCTAGGGAAGTAATAAAGATTGATTTTTACCATAGCTCTTATGTGTTTATTGCTGCAAAATGATTTCATAGTATTCTTACTTTAATGTGAGATTTAAACACTTTCAAGGTCATGAGGCATTCGAGAATAAGGTTCTGTTTGTCAACGATTATATAGAAAGACTTAGTCTTATTTAAACAGACCTAAGTGAAATTGTTATGCAAAGGAGTAGGTGTGACTTTGGTACAACTTCAGTTTTCAGGAAAACCTTTGTATCAATAGGTATCAGAGCCAAAATATTGATATGGAAAAAGGAAACATTTTGACAAAGCTTGTCAATAGAGTAAAGATACTCATAGGGCCAATTCCTCAAAGGGAGGAAGATGTCACTTTCTACTAATTTCAGTTCGAGATTTTGAAGGCACAAATCCAACAATTGCAACATCAAATAGTAGACTTGATGAAAGCATAATAAGATTTTAGATTGGAAATCATGATCCTAAGATTTGTCATTGCAACATAGGATGTTTAGCGTGCCAAAAGCACTTTGGTGAAGGTGTGAGAGTCCCAAGTTTTTGATGGCAAGCAGAGTGCCAAGGAGCTTGAAATTTTTTTAAAGATATGGAACAATACTTTGCATCGATAAATGTATCTGATTCGGAGAAGATGCCAATCACGATTATATATATGGTGGATGATGCAAAGTTGTGGTAGAGAATGATAACCTCTAATAAACCTTTATTGACACTTAGGAGAAGATGAAGAAGGAGCTAACGAATCATTTCCTTCTCAAAAACACTTCATGGCTCGCGAAAGAAGCTTTGAAGTGTTTAAGGTAAGATGGATAAGTGTGGGAGTATTTAAGGAAATTCACATCTTTGATATTGGACATATAGAACATGTTTGAGGAAGACAATGAAGCTTTGGAGGTAGAACGTGAAAAACCTCCTAATCGCAATAATGGCTGCAGATGTCTTAATAGATCTCCAAATGCCTCCACCAATTTTGAACTAGCAATGAGGACAAAAAGAAGGGTGGGATACAACACGGCTCGAAGAAAGGCAAGGAGAAGGTATGTGATTCTTCTCAATACAAGTAAGAAACAAATAAAACGAGATATTACTTGTTTCATTTATGAAAGGATATATGTTGCTCATGAATGCCCAAGATGAAAGGTGGGTGAGGAATAAATGATTTCCATGGTCGTGAAGGATTAAGGAGAAGGAGCTGGAGATTCATAGAAGAAGTCTATGTCAATAATTATGCTATGTTGGGAGTAATAAACCTTGTGAAGGAGCGTCTAATCAAAAGTAAGGACAAACCCGATAGAGAGGAAAATGTTATGTTGGAGATGCGCTAATGACTAAGAAGTCTTTGAGGGAACCACATTTGGAGGAGTGCACACAGATTATTTCGAAGAGAACATCAAGTTCTTCTAGTGTGGGTGGTTTGTTAATCCCTCAGTCTTAATAATGAAATTATGCAAGCATTAGCGAGCTTTAACCAATGTTTGGCACTCATAACGACAGAACAAGACAAAAACTTGCAAGTAGGCAAGGAAAATAGGCATTGTCAATGGAAGCTCAAGAGTTGGCAAACGTTGGCATGCATTGGTGCACATTGCGGTAATCGTCGACAAAATGCAAAATTTAGATATAAGATCAAAAAATAGCTGGAGATGTACCTTTGGTTGAAAGTTAGCTAGATCACATGCATGAGGAAGACATGTGAAAACTCTAAGAATTTAATGTGTTTAAATAAGCAGACCATGACTAATGGACATAACATGGGTAAGCTTTGGATCAAACCAGTATATTATGAAAGGCTTTAAGCTTGAATAACTCATCATCAATGGATTGAGATAATTGGGAAATCTTGGATGATGAGTCAGATAAGATAACAGTAAATATACATCAACTCTAAAAGATAAAAACCATATAAGAGGACATATGAAGATGATGGAATTTTTGTCTAATTAATCAAATAATGTCCAAGGTGTGATGTAATATGATAATGATAAAGGTGATCTATTTAATTCAGTTCATGAATTATAAAATAAGGATATTGTTGCTTAGAATAAAGATAAGTAAAAAAAAACATTGAAAGCGAACATTCCTTTGTATACTTTTGAAAAAGTAATAAAGATTAATATTTACCATAACTCTTATATGTTTCTTATTACCTATGATTATTTAATACTTTCGCAATATTCTTATTCGAATGTAAGAGTTAAACACTTTGAAGATCACGAGACATTTAAAAATCAAATTTGTTAATCAACAATCACATGAAAGGCTAAATCTCACTTGAAAGTTGAAAACCTAAATGAGACTGTCAAAGGAATAAACGTGATTTCAATATAAGTTTGGTGCCAAAAATACTTTTATAACAATTACATTCTACCTGACTAAATGCATCAAATTGAAGATCTAATACTCCAACACACAAGCTACTTAATTTGCAGCGGTATACGCAACTTTTTTTTTAATAGTTTACAAAGAGACTGTTAACTCAAACCCACCGTGACCTCCCAGTCACAAAAAATTGCTCCAAATCTTGCCGGACTTTTGCAAATTCCACTGCACCAAAATATACGAGCCACGACTTTTTAAAGCAAGATATGGCAAAGAATATGAATAGAACTCAGTAATAACCGTCTTACACCAGGCCTGTAGTTGGGGAGTTTTCTTAGTAAGAAGCTTTACGCGTTCATGCATCAAAGAGAGTAGAATATTGATCTAAAAGAATACGAATGGATTTCGTAAGCTTGATGCGTTCATGCATTAAAGATATTAGAATATTGATCTTCATGTTAGTCTATGCATATACTTCCAATCTGACATGAAGAAAATATCAACCTAAAGTATTTCTGTTCAAGAGTGGGGAAATGCAGTAGGCACAAGCATCGCAACCAACATGGGAAGGTTCCTTCCTTGGAACCATGCAAACATTTAACAGTTACTTGTTACAGCAAGCACAAGGTTTTGATCCAACAATATTTAAACAGATTGCGAACCATCTCTAGACTTTCCATGTCATGGCACCAGAAAGACTAATCAGCAGTCCAACTTTGCTCCACAATTTCACGAACTCTTCTATTGTATTCACGCTTGTTCTCACTAAACATTCGTGCAGCTTCTGAATTTGCAGGTGAGTTTGGGTTTGGGTCGCATAGTAATGACTGCAACAACAAATAGTGAAATTATAAACATCAGATTTCAAATTGTAAGAATCTACAAGTATGCATGTGACATATTGGGGGGATGGATGACAATTAGGGCCCAAGAGAAGTATTGGAAGAATGTGCGTTACCTGGATTGATGTGAGTATGGCTGCGACATCATAAATGGGACTCCACTGATTTTGTAGAATATCCAAGCAAATGCTTCCGTCTGCATAAACTGAAGGAAAGGCAAACCAATAATGACATTTAGAGTCATGGCATGAATAGACAAAATTATGCATCTCATCACACAGAATTTTCTTACAGTTCTAGACGTGATCGACCAGCATGGAAGAAACGAGAACTGCAAGAAGGCCGTTACTTATTGTGCCTTAAACTTCAGAACCAACTACACGAATTTCCTCCCAACAGTCTAGAATTATTGATAAATCTTTTCATTCTCATGCTTAGCTCATCTATTATTGCAATTGAAAGATTAAGATGTGCAAAGGCAAGAAGCAGGTGTATCAAAGATGTACAACTCTACGCATAAACATATTTTGGTTAATAATAATTTTTTTCTTGGTACTCTTGGATAACCGACAATTGAATCCTACATTTGAAATGGAATTTCTATGAAGAGGATTATCTACAATTAAAAAGGATTGCAAACTAACTCTTTATTGACTGGTGAAATGAAATGGAATAATTCAACTCAACTTCCAAGCAAGAGACAGTTTCTTATGCGGTCAATGGTCAGGAATAAGGTGTCAAGAAGAAAAAAAGATAAATGCTGTTTTATCCAACTTACTGTTTGGATGGAACATTCGAGACACAAAGCGCACTGTAGGAGGCTTGTTAGGATAATCTTCTGTAAATTGAAGTGTCAACTTGAACGTACCTGAAGAAGCATTGCATACATCGTAACATGAATCTGGTTTCTCAAAAACTAAGACCTAAGCCCAACAACCGTCTTTCATAAGTAAAATAACAATCTATACTAAAAACAGAAACCATCTACATCAAGACGAACTTATTCTACACTATAATAAAATGAAGAATATTGCAATAATGACATGATCCTAACCAAAACACCAAGAGAAACTAGCACATGTTTGCAAATAACAGGGTTAAATATGAAGCTTTCAAAAAAAGATTATCTAAGGAAGCAATATAACCATAAACACCTCTTGCAGCATTACAGGCATTGTATAGGTACTCAATCTTCATTGTTTATTTTGAATGCATGATAGGCATGCAAGTATAAAATAGAAAAATATATGTAGCTAGCCAACACTAAGCTAGTTCTGAATGTGAAGTAGATTATATGTTCATATTTTTCCTGTATATGTCTCATAACAGTTTACCATATAAAAGAAACTAAGTAAAACACTGATTTGTGCAGCAAATCAAAATACTGAAAAACCAACTTCCTCAAATACTAAATTCAAATATCTCATAAAATTATCTCCATCTCACCATATATAGTTGATAATTGATAATGTCTACTAAACAAATAAGGAATAAAAACAACAGCACAGGAGTAGAACACCAACTGAGAAGCAAAAGCAAGTAAAAAATCAGAAACATCTCCCTTAAAGATGGCATACACCCTAGGATCTGGTGAATATAACAATTCACATCACTAATTAACAACCACCATTGCAATAATTCATGTTACTAACCGACATCAATCAAGATTTGGGCAATAAAATTAAAAAAATGGATGCCATAGATAATCTTCTTTCATCAGATCATGCAAAGGAGTCAGCTTACCTCCATCCCATGGTGTGTCATCAGGCCTGCAAATCATCCAATAAAGAGCATAAGGACACTGTTGGAATGTTATGTATCTAAAGCCATTTGAAAAATCACAGAGAACCAACAGAACAGAAGTAGAGGAGGACAATGATGATCGAATAAGTAGCAGAATTTTTGTCAATAAAATTAATAACTTTTCTTGACATACCCGAATATAACAGCATTCCATAGCATAATGTTGTTGTCTTGAGGAGCACCACTAATGCCAGCAGGAGGATCTTGTTGTAACCTCTTAAAATCCCTCATCAATCTCTTCCTTGAAGGAGTTGACATCTTTGCCGATACACGTTCAATCAAAAAAAGATGTCAACAACTCAAGAAGTACTTCACGCTCTACCCTGTTCAATTAGAAAACACGTCAACAGTTTCTCAGTCTAGCTTATAAGATCCAATTCCCTTAATAATGACGCCACAGGACAACTTTCGCTATTGAAACAATAATAGCGACATCTAGCATCATTTCAGTTTCAAAACGACATCTAGACATCAACCCACGAATATAATCGACAGCAATGGCGTCGTAGACGGACAAACATGCAATCAACTACATATTTGAACAAATCTTACAATGAGTCCAACACAAACGAGCGAATCTTCGATGCCCTAAAAGACAAACATAATGAACAATCTTAAAGCAAAAACAAATTAACAATCCCCAAAATCCAGGAAGAAGGGCAGATCCAATTTTGGGTTCGTCTCGATAAACAAAGCGCGTCAAACAATCAAATGCACGGAAAAAGCAAAACAGCAAAGCTAGGGTTTATTCTACGTCGATGTAAACCAACAATTTTTTCAGCAAACAAGCAACGAAAAAACAGATTAACATGAAAAATGCAAATACCAAAAAGATCAGGAAACAAACAAAAAGAAAAGATTCACTCGGAACAAATACCGGATGTGATCTCAGAAGAAGAACCCGTTCACTTTTGGTAATGAATTCTCTCCGAATCAAACAGGGAAGCTAATATCAGAGAAAACCTTCCGATTTCATCGATTGATTATGTAAAAGATAATGATTGAAATTATCAAACCAAAATGAAGAGAGAGATGAAGGGCAAGTGGCGGCGTGTTTCGGTGCCCAGAGGCAGTTCGTGTTCGTGTACGGGTTTTTCTTTCCTCTTTCTTTATGTTGCTGACAACGGTGCCGTCTCGAGGTCTTTTTTAATAGTGTTTCTAGAAATTTCCATTCCTAGTTTACTATATATCATTGGCCACCAAAAGAAATTAGAAAAAACAACTATGGAATATGGATTCCCGTATCTGAATTCGTTATCAATTGTAGTTTAATTTTAAATTATTGACGGAAGAAGAATTAATCTACCATCTTTGTTTTAATTATTGTATTGTACCCAAATTTTGATAACGAGAAAAAAACGAGAGAACTATTGTAGCTTTGTCTTGGTTGAATAAAGTGGAATGCTTTGAGCGTACCGTGTGCAGATGGGTCCCACTGCTCCATACATGTCGAGCGATTGAAGGAGGATGGGAATAAGACGCACCGATCCACATGCTTTTTTTTTTAGTGGTAAAGGAAATATTATTCCCTATGATTGGTAACGCGAATTAGCTATTGAACACGGAAAGTTCCAGACGAGATCGGACGAAGTTCACATATTGCTTGTTTTGTGAAAGTAAAAGCTAACAGTGGAGTTTAATCCTATGTACGCTCCTACATTAGGAAAAGGTCCTCTTCCTCTCTTCTAGTTCTAAGATGCTGATTCTAATGGTTGTTCATTATTTGATCCGATGACCCCGACTTGAAATTTGGTTTGTTTCGATTTGCTTAAATCTCCCACCAAATCTGTTACCACCCATTACAGTTTTCAATTTTCAAGCCAGCAAAACAAAAGTCGCTTTTTCAGCAACAAAAACTAGGACAAGTGACCGAGTGAGGTGATTAAGAAAGTGGAAGCCTATCGATTCTTTATTTTTTATACTTGGTTACCCTATTCGCGCTTTTTACTCTTGGTAAATTTCGCCAAACTTTGGTTTCTAGGATGTGGGTATAACCGGTCCGTACTTCCCTTTGCATGCAAGATTTGGCTTTCAATCTTGTATTCCTTCTACACAAGGCCATATTTTGTTTCCCTTAAAATCCAACTAAGATATCATTCGTCTGTTTAGTTATGAGGGTGGTACTCATGTTTCACATAAGAATCTGTTGTGATGAAAATAGTATTTCAATTACATACATGACTCAAGTAAGAGCAAAAAGCGCAAGAGGAACGATAGATTAACGTATGTTTGTTAACAATTCGCTTAGAAATTTTGAGATGAAAGCCTTTGTTTTAGAAGTTACGATAATTCCTCTTTATGGTGTTTGTCCAGAAGAATATGAAGTGACCGTTCTAATCCTTATTGAGCAAAGCTATAGAGTATACAACAAACACAATCATCGAGAAAAGCTTCACAAATCTCTACCATCCTTTATTACATGCTAATAACCTAAGAAGTACAGACACTGATAAGGATACGGGACACAACACGGACATGGGGACACACCAACTTCTAAAATTTGGTGGATACGAATACGACATATACATATATTATAAAATTTAGGATCAAGAAAAAAAATTCAGAATTCATAATATGATATATATATATATTGATTAATGTGTTTCAAAACTTCCAACATCTTGATAGTTCATACATATCTGATACTTTATAAATCTTTCTAAAAAAACATGAAGCATATATTCCATTAAACAATTTGTCAACAATCTCTTATCCAAAAGTAGAATTAGTCATTCACATGGGTATTTACAACCAAAAAAATTAACTAAAGTATCCACCCTCTAATCACTTTACTCTCAAGCATTGGCATTGCTTTCATCAGCAAAGATCATACTCTCCAACTCTGATTCATCAAGTGAAAGATTGGAAACTTCAAGGATTCCATGATAATTATCAATTGGTGAAAACTCATCTCCTGCAATATCTCACATCATTGTTTCTCCTTATTTGTATTGTGAAGATTTTCTTGAAAGGAGTCGCAAATTAGTATGAATGTATACTAAACTCTCAGCATGCTTAGGTTTGATCTTGTTTGTAACATCCCACCCCCTACTGGAAGGGTAAAATAGTAAATTTGTCATAGGATGGGATTGATAGGGATTAATGAGT
>JANZLC010000003.1:12200336-12238558 GCA_026413385.1 Erythroxylum gracilipes
ATTGATATGGTATCTCTGACTGTGCTATTACTGTCATGTGCTTATGTGATGCATGAATTGGGCGAACCATCGATGATAGTTCCTCACTGAGTTCGCAAAACTCACCCAAAATTTGCATCTATTTTTCAGGTCTTGAAGAGTACCTCGTTTGACACGGGAGTATGTCTACTGTACGCAAATAAAAGATAGAGGTCGGGATCAGTTCGCGTCTGCATTAGTGTCTCATAAAAAAAATTATATTCCGAAATCTCTGTAAAATGATGTTTTTTCTTTATAATGAGCCCTATTTGATTATGGCTTTTAGTTCATTAATTGAATTTTGTAAGTTATTATTGAATGATTGTAATAACTGAAAATGTTTATTTATGAACGTGGGCTCAGATTGTTCACTGCCTATTCCGCGCACATGAGTGTAATAAAAAAAGAAAAAAAATTAATTATACTGAGTTTCGTCTGACTGATGTAGTACGCCACCTTCACGGGGCACGGACTCGGATACCACCAACGATGTCGGGTTTGGGTCACACGAGAGTGGGGTGTTACAATAGGTGTTCTCACATATTCTAATTTTGTAAGATAGGTATGAGTGAGAAGATCTTTAGTGTATTTTTATTGTGTAAAGAGAAGGCCATTTAGTGTGGATGTAGCTTTTAAGGAAGTAAAACCATGATTCTCACTTCAATGGCATAATTATTTATGCTTACAATCCACTCAAAATATAAGCTTCTTATCAGTATATCCTCCTCAGTTGCAAGCTAATTGAGACAGGCTCTGAAATTGCAATCACTGTTATATATGCATCCAACTTCGAGTTCTAGAGAGTTAAACTTTGGGAAGAGTTATACTCTGTTCACTCTTCAATAAATAGACCTTGGTTATTAGCTGAGGATTCGAATTATATTCTGCATCCATCTGAAGCTCAAGGGGATAGAATTAATATCTTCAACACTGGAAAGGAGCTGGGAAATGCTATTTCCAGACTGGAATTGATAGACTAAAGATTGGATGGAAATTTATATGCCTAGAGTAATAAGAAAGCAAAAAGTTACCACATTAAAAAGAAGTCAGACATGGTCCTTATAAACCACCTGTGGCTGAATAAATTTCTAGAATTTTATGAATTCTTTAGCCCTCCCCTTTACTCTGCTCACTCAAGTATGGAGGTGTTGAACTTAAATTCTCTACCTCCCACCAAATCTCCATTTAGATTTATCAACTTCCTCACTAATAAGGATGGATTTATGGATCTTGTACAAGAAATCTAGAGCTCTAGCATAACAAGTTGTAATGTATACTAGTTAATAAGGAAACTTCAACATCTCAGGGGTAAGCTTAAACGTTTTCTCACTTTTAGATATTATAATACTTCTGCTAAATTTTTGGAGGCCAATGTGGAATTGAGACTTGCTGAAAGATCTTATCTTCACCCTGATAATGTTGAACTAAGAAATGCTAAAAAATGTAAGCTTAAAAAGTATACTAAGGCTTTTTGAGATCACAATACCTTGCTGATGCAAAAAGCAAGGCTAGTGTAGCTCAGGGAAGGGGAGTTTAACACTAGATTTTTCCACAATTTAGTCTTGGCAAGGAGAAATGCAAATAAAATAACTTGTCTTCAAGATCCCGATGGGAATATGATTATAAATAGAGATGATTTGAGGTGAATGATCTTCAATTACTTTCAAATTTTGCTAGGAGTTCTAAAATCCTATGACTCTTCCAACCTGGCAGAACCTGAAAGTATTATAGGCCCCTATAATCCTCTCCCATAGAAGGTTTTAAACAAGTTGTTACTTCCTGCTTCCACTTAAGAAATTAAGACTATATTATTAGGTCTTAATCCCCTAAAAGCTCCAGAACTAGATGGCTTTAATGCTCACTTTTTCAGAAAACATAGCTTATTATTGGCAAATTTCCAATGAATACAGTACAAGAATTCCTTAACTCTAGGAAAATCTTGAAAGAATTAAATGCCACTCATATTTGTTGATCCCTAAACATCTTAATGCCAATTGTGATTATCTACATATCTCATAGTGCAATATTGTTTATAAAGCCATATCCAAGATATTAGCCAACAAACTTAAAGAAACATTAGTACACTTCATTCATTGTTCTCAAGGAGCTTTCATACTAGGTAGAAAATTTTCTGATAATAAACTTCTTGTTTAAGAACTAACAATAGAATATAATTATGGTAAAAATATTAAAAGTTGTGCTATAAAAATTGATTTTTCTAAAGCTTTTGATAGAATAAATTAGGATTTCATTCTAAAGTATTTAGTGGTTTGGCTTCCCCAGCCTATTTATCAAATGGATTCACACATGCCTCTGTACCTCATCTTTTTCCATATTGATCAATGGTTCCCCCATCAGACAATTTCAAGGCTGCAATAGAATTAGTTAAGGAGACCTCATTTCTCCCTACCTTTTTGCAATAGTTATGGAAGTTCTCAATGTAATTATCAATCACAATAGGAATCCAAGCTTCTTTTTTCATCATAAATGCAAAGAATCGTCTCTTAATTATATTTTACAAATGATCTACTTTTATTATGGGGAGCTTATCATAAATCCATCTTGATTCTTCATCACTTTCTCTCATTTTCAGCAGACTCTCTATTATTAGTATTAACCTAAATAAGAGCAACATATATTTCTCTTCAGATACTCACAATTCTAAAAGTCTTCAATCTACTTTCAGGCTAAGGGTGCATAGTTTATCTTTCACTTATTTGAGGGTTCCTGTCTCTGCTAATAGGCTAAAGTAAATAGAAAAAGTCATCAACTATTTGCAAAATAGAGCTCTTTTCTAAGTTGGGAGAGTGCAGTTGATCATCTAAGCAGTTAATAATCTACACACCATTGGAGTTCCCATCTTCTCTTGCCTAAAAGATTCATTAAGGAGGTGGAGAAATGTTTCAAAAACTTTTTATGGCTTGGAATATGTGACATTTCTAAGGGTGCAAAGGTTAAACGGTAACATCTTTGCTGGTTAAAAAAGGAAGGGGGTTTTGCTCTAGCCTCTATTTCAACCTTTCAAACAATATAGATTGTAAAGAGGATTTGGAGATTATTTAAGGACAAATATTCCCTTTGGAGTAAATGGATCAATGAGCTTTATCTCAAAGAGAGTTGTCATAGACAGATCATAGAGAGGAAAGAGCATTCCTGGTTCTTCATTCAAATCTTAAGGAAAAGACAATTGGTGTACCCCTTTATCAATATTCATATGGAAAGTGGAAATTATACTTAGTTTTGGTTTGATAATTGGACCTCCTATAGTTTATAGCATCATTGAAAACAACTCTTGTCATTTTCAAGGTAGAGGATTTGAAAGGCTTCAAATCTATCGACCAATTTATCAACCTAAATCTTCTACCACATACAAGAAATTTAGAATTTAAGTTCCAATGGGGTTTTCTCAAATTCCTTTTACATTAAGGCTCTCAAACCTCATATCCTAGATATATCATGGTTTAATGTAGTATGTAAAGCATCCTTGAGGCCCAAAGCCTCATTCACAACTTGGCTTATAGCTAGAGGTAGGTTAAAGACAAAAGACAAGATTCATAGCTTTATTAACACTCTTTGTTAATTCTGCAATATTAAAGAAGAAAGTATAGCCCATTTATATTTCAAATATGAATTCACGGCCTCCATTTAGGCTAGCATTTAGCACACCATAAACCAATATTACTTTGAATATGATTGGAACAGGATTCTTAAATAATCTGAAGAAAAATATCTTTTTATAGGGAATGACAAAATCTATTTAAGCCTTAACTTCATTTTTGTAGTTCATATTATCTAGAGGGAAACAAATCAAATAATTCATTAGCATAAGAGAATTGGCAAGTACACTTTTATTCACTTTTTACGTTGCTAGATAAAGGAAACTTTGGTAGCTCATCAAGTGACTGATCAACTAAGCTCTCATATTAGAAGAAGGTGGAACCTCTAATTATAATTTTCTCCTGAAATCAACTATGTTGTTGTATCTTATTTTCTTTGGTTTTTATTGTATTATCCCCTTTTGATGCCTTCATGGCTATTAATGAATTCCTTTTTAATTTAAAAAAAAGTACTAAGGAAGTAATAAAGAGATCCAAGGTCTTTGATGGAAAAGTTGTTGTTAAAGCCATGAATGAGAGAAGAGATGAAAGATTGAGAAAAACATGTAACTAAGATATCATCCATGTAAACTAAGAGGAATATGAAGTCAATGAGGGTAAAATGAATGAATTTAAAATCTTGATAGAGTAAAGTTGAGGTCAAGAAATTCCTGGCACAATCAATGAACCAAGCAAGAGAGCGTCTTTAGGACCATAAAGAGCTTTTTATAGACAACAAACATGATGAGAATAATTGAGATCAACAAATTTAGGTGGTTAAATCATGTAGACAAATTCTTGAAGATTATAATGGAAAAAGGCATTATTTACGTCAAACTGACGAATAGGCTAGTTTTTAGTGAGAACTATTATAAGGATGATGTGAATAGTAGTTGGTTTGACAATGAGATTGTAAGTGTTAGTGTAGTCAATATCAGGAGATTAGTGATATCCCTTAACAACTAGATGAGCTTTATAACGGTCTATAGAGAAATTAAATTTAAGTTTAGTGCAAAAGATCCATTTACAATAATAATATTGATATTAGGTGGAGGAGGAATAAGGGTTCAAATTTGATTGTGATGAAGAGTTTTGAACTCAGGTTGCATAACTTGATGCCAATGAAAGAATTTTTTAGTTTAGGTGAAAGAATTGAGATCAAATTCTTGAGTAGAGGTATAATAGGTGACATAGTCAAAGAAGTATAAGGAATACAAGTGTTTTTCTCAAGTTTAATTGACCATTGGATGTTGATGTGTTAATAATAGTAAAGGTAATAGTGGACTTAATATAGATGTAATTTGTGAAGGTATAGATTGTACAAATAAAGAAAAAGATGGTGGAATTAAAGGTAAGGATATTTAAGTGGCGGAAGTTGAAATTTTAGTGGTAGAAGTAGTGCGTGTTAGAACATAAGATATCTATGTTTAATAAAGCAAACATGTTGGCAAATGTAAATTTTGTTTAGAGGTCAAGGCAATGGTAACCTTTGTAGTGAAGTAGATATCTAAGAAAAATATATGGTGTGGACTTGGGAATGGATTTTTAAAATATTTTTGGTCCTATAAGAAGGAAACAGTAACATCCAAAAATATGAAAATGGGAAATGTATAGGAAGAAAGTTTATTAGAAAAACAGTAACGGAAAAGGTTTAAAACAAAAAATATGGAAGAGAGGCATGAATAAGAAGTGTAAGATCAATTTCTAGAATGAGCCAAATTTTATGTTCAACATGTCCACTTTGTTAGGGAGTGTAAGGGGAAGAGATATGATATGAAATTTTATAAGTGTTAAGGTATTGAGAGGAAGGGCCTTCGATGTGTTAATTATCTCCATCATACTGCAAAATGTAGATAATTATGGAAAACATGTTTCCAATATGAGTTTTGAAGTGTTGAAAGTGGTAATGGAGTATTATTTATGAGTTAAAGGGTAGACCTATTTGACATGACTAAAATTGTCGAAAAAGATAATGAAATAACGATACCCATATAAAGAGACATGTTATGAGGTTCTAAATATCACAACATATTAATTATAAAGGCTTCATAGACACATGAGATAATAAAGAAAATGAAAAGCAAGTACGTTTACTTTGAGTGCATTAAGTGCACCAGTTTATTATATAAAGCCTAATAGATTAAACACTATACGAACAAGTAAGAATTTATTACAAAGATGTTCAAGATAATGATGTCAGAAGCTAGAGGAAATATGCCAAGTTGTGAGAGCGATATGATTATTAAAAGTTCAGTGGATCTACATAGGTGATGGTTTACTATAAATGTTGTTCGTGAGAAGTGGTATCTTGGATCTTAAATCTTTTGCAATATAACCAAAAAAGGTCAAACTTAATATAACAAAAATTATCTTTGATAAAATTGACAACAAATAAAAGATTAGTAATGAGTTATAGGAAAATTAAGATATCATGAAAAAAAAGAGGTTTAGGGTGTGTAGGGATAATTGATGCGTCAATAGATATAACAGGAAGAGTGTTATTGATATTGATGAGCACTTAGTTATGTTTTTCATATAATTGTAAGAATTCAATGTTTTATGAATCAATAGTCATATAAGAAGTTGCGTTTGTGTTTGGTAGCCTTTAGTCATGTCATTTAAGGTAAGTTAGAAGGTTCATTATGAAGCTTCATGGCAAAAAATTAATTTCAAGGTAAGGTGATTTGAAGAGGTGGGTTAAGCATTTTAAGATTCATAATACCTAAATCGACATCTTATAGCAATATGACCTCATTTTTAACAAATTTGGCATTTGGGACGATTGTTTGTGTAATTAGGTTGAATATGTGTTGGGTTGGGTTAAAAGGCATTGTGAAAATGAAGGTAGGTTATTGATTGGGCCTGTTTGTTTTAATAAATTAGAATTTTGATCATACCAGTGACTCGATTAGAAAGATAAAGCAGTGAGATGATGAAAAAAATTAGGTATTAGTGTTTAGTGAGTTTAGATAATAGGTACATCATCCTTTCTATTATAATAGCCAATGATACAAAATTAGAGTTAAGACATAATAGGCTTTAAAGGCGGTGAAATGCAATTGTTAATATAACCAAATGGGAACAGATCTTCTGCTCCAAATTAGTGTGTGTCCCTTATTCCCAAGTGATTCTAGCCATCTAATTTTTGTGGGTCCCATTTATTAAATGGGTAAATTTTCATGGAATAGAGTAGGCACAGAGTAATAATGTAAGTAGATGATTTGGTCTTATAACCAAATAGGTAACAGGATAGTAGTATTGATTGTACCTTATTTTTTCAAATCAAACAATTGCTTACATCTAAGGTGATGGTGATGAAACTAGTTAGGTTGATAATTCAGAGTGTTATTATTGTTAGTATTTGAGTTGTAGTAATTGCTGCTAAATTCGTAGTTATAGTATTGATGAAAAACAATATCTTGTAGATGATGTATGGAATGGGAGATTGAAAGTGTGAGTGATTGAGAAAAAATTAGTGGTAGACTCTTAATACTATGAAAGAGTAATTTATAAATTGTGTTTTTATTAATGAAAAAGAACAATGTACATAACCTATTTATACAGTTTTCCAGATGTAAAATAGAAAGAAAATTATCCTATCATAATTATATGATCACAATTACATAATTATAATACTAAAAAATATGCAAGAAAATAATATGAAATGGTTAAAGTTGTGAAAATAATTCTTCAAAATCTTCATGTATTATTAGATAGTCTTCAATTAAGTTCATCTATAGAATAAAATAGGGTAAAGAAATGGGAACTCCTATGTGACTTAATAAACTTTAAAATTTTTAATTTTTAAAAACATTAAAAATTTCTTATAATTTTTTTAAAAATTATCTTAAACTTTGAAAAATAGGTAACAAGAATAATATATGTAAATCTATCAAATGTTGTTAAGATAGTAATTCAACCTAATTATTAAATCTAATTCAAATTAATTATTGATTTAAATTAATTGAATTAGACTCAAATTAATAGTTTACTATGATTATCTTAAATTATTTGTTTGAATCAATTTTAATTAATTTGAGTTAAATTTGAAAGTTGGGTTGAGTCATTATATCATTAACATTTAATTGGTTCATATTTGTTATTTAAATCACTTATATTTCATTTTTATTTTTAGAGAAGATATTTTTTAAAATATAATTTGAAAAATTAAAACTTATTTTTAAAATTTGTTAAATTACAGACAAATCACATATCTTTTATACCAAGAAAATTTTTTGAATGTTGGATCATATATCAACTGTACAACATTTGTCTTTCTATGAAAATGATCGAATTGATAGAATATAAGGCGATATAGAAAACATTATAATGACGGGTGAAGAAATTTAAACCAAGATCGCCTAAACTTATTACGTGCATCTAGGACATACGGCTGTACTTTGTCTAAGTGTGAAGTTCATAAATATTTGGAACTTTGAGCATAACAGGAGTTGAATATTAATGTTGTTGGAAAATAAAATCTTATCATTTTAAAAGTATTAAAAAAATGCACACTAAAAAGATACAAGTATTCGAAAAGAAGATAGACGAGCTATGATAATAAATACAAAGACCTATAAGCTTTAATATGTTTTATACAAGTTATCTTGGAACAAGCTTTTGAAGACCAACTTTGAACTATGGACTTTTTGCTACGGGGGTAACACTAAACATCATGGTATCGTCAAATGAGGCACCAAATATGCAAACTGGTCAGCGATGGACATTACAGAGAAGCCATCGCCTTGTACTCCCAACTTCACTCCATCTCTGTTTCTCCTCGCAAATTCACCTTCCCACCTCTTCTCAAAGCATGCGCCAAGCTCAAATCACCCCTCCAAGCCCAAATTCTTCACACCCACGTCATCAAAACTGGCTTCCAGTCTCATTTATATGCTGCCACTGCTCTCTCAGATATGTACTTGAAACTCAATCTCTTGCAGGATGCTCATAATATGCTCGATGAAATGCCCGAGAGAAACTTGATCTCATTTAACGCGGAAATTTCCGGGTTTTCGAAAAATGGGTGCTTTAGAGAGGCTTTCTCGGTGTTTAGGGAGGTTGGCTATGGTGGGTTTAGGCCAAACTCTGTTAGTATAGCTAGTCTGTTGTCTGCTTGTGATAGCGTTGAGAGTTCTATGCAAGTCCATTGTTGGGCTGTAAAGTTGGGCGTGGATGTTGATTTGTACGTTGGTACATCGTTGGTTACCGTGTACTCTAACTGTGATGAGATGGTATTGGCTAGAAAAGTGTTTGAAGAGATGCCTACTAAAAGTGTGGTGAGCTATAACGCTTTTCTTTCAGGGCTTTTGCAGAATGGAGTGGCTGTTGCCGTATTGGACGTGTTCAAGGACATGAGGGAGCGGTCAAGTGAAAAACCCAACTTTGTTTCACTGGTTTCTGTGATTTCTGCTTCTGCTAGTCTGTTATATCTTCAGTTTGGAAATCAAGTTCATGGTTATGCTATGAAAACTGGGGTTGGTTGTGATGTGTTAGTTGCGACTGCACTGGTAGATATGTATTCTAAGTGTGGTCGCTGGCAATTGGCGTACGGAGTGTTTAAGGAACTGAACGGTATGAGGACCTTGATAACTTGGAATGCAATGATAGCTGGGATGATGTTAAACGGTCAGAGTGACCACGCTGTTGAGTTATTCGAACTTTTGAAATCTGAAGGTCTGGAACCTGATTCGGCAACATGGAATTCAATGATAAATGGGTTTGTACATCTAGGGTTGTGGACTGAGGCATTTGATTTCTTTAAGAAAATGCAATCTTATGTGAAAGTCCCCAACCTAAAGTCAGTTACAAGTCTATTACGAGCTTGTGCATGTTTATCCACCGTGCAACTTGGTAAAGAAATCCATGGGCATGCCATTAGAACTCATATTAGTGCAGATGAGTTCTTGGCAACTGCACTGATTGACATGTATATGAAATGTGGGTATTCTTCTTTAGCATGTAGAATTTTCGATCAGTTTGATATGAAGCCTAAAGACCCGGCATTCTGGAATGCAATGATATGTGGGTATGGGAAAAATGGGGAGGATGAGTCTGCATTTAAGATTTTTGACCAGATGCTGGTGCTAAAGATTAAACCAAATTCAGCAACTTTTACTAGTCTTCTTTCAGCGAGCAGTCACTCAGGTCAGGTCGAAAGGGGCCTGCAAATTTTTAAGATGATGAAAGAATATGGCTTGAATCCAAGTGCAGAGCATTTAGGTAACATTGTTGACCTTTTGGGGCGAACCGGTCGGCTGATTGAAGCAAGCAAACTGATCCAGGAGATGCCTGAGCCTCCCGCATCTGTATTTGCTTCATTGCTTGGTGCTTGTAGGCATTATTCCAATTCTGATCTAGGAGTAGATATGGCTATGAAGCTTTCAGATTTAAATCCTGAGGATCCAACCAGTTTTGTAATTCTGTCAAACATTTATGCGGAGCTCGGAAGGTGGGATGATGCGGAAAGAATTAGACAGATGATGAGTGATAGAGAGTTGACAAAACTCCCAGCTTATAGTTCAATTGGTGTGACGTAATAAGCGACTAGATCCATGATAATTGATAAAACAGCTCTAGTTCCTGTCCTTCCGATTATAACACAGTCGATATTTTGTTTGCAGAAGACCAAAACTAGTCGTCAAAATGATTTTACGAGCCATTTCAAAGTTTAGATACGCTAACTGAAACTAGAAAAGAGTTGAGGCTTAAGTTGGAAACATCTGATGTCCCTTTGTCTAACATTGCTATCTCGCAACTGGAAGACGATCAATTTGGTTATCTCACGTATGAATTTATTAATTCTTTAATCTCTATAAATTTGTAAGAACTCTTTCATATTCAGATAATCACTTAGGCGAATAAAATAGAATGCCCAACACTTTGTTTATTTTATAATTTGACCCACAAATTCAATTATTTAATTTATGACCTCTCTAACTCATATTTTATTAAAAATTTTATCTTTTGTTAATAAAATAGATGGCGGCTTTATATATGATAAAACGTCAACAAGAGTAATATCTTATTTATTGGGAAATAATGTATATCCTATTTTTATTGCTAGATTGATTCCTCAATCTTAGAGAGTATAGTTCACGAGAGCTTTCTAACAGGTTCGATTGCATCTCTTCCAACCTTTTTTCAGATTCAATGAATGAACTGAGTTTTCTTTCTTGCGCTTAATTTCCACATTAAAATTTAACTCATATATGGCCAGTATCAACAGTGATTTCCTGATTATGGTAGCATTTAGGCTATATTTGGTTGGATGTAAGGTTTTTAATGGAATGAAATATAATATAATGGAATAATTTATAATAGAATAGAATGTAAATGGATGTAATATTAGAAAATTGTTGTTTTAGAGGGATGGAAATGTTCATAACGTAATATAGTGAAATGTTGTTTGAAATAAATGTTTATAATATAAGTTGTTTATCATTTTTCATTCCATCCTAAATCCTCAAAATCGAAGGTTTCTCAATTTTACTATTTATGATAAAATGAATATGAAACTCTCATCTTTCATCTCATTCTATTTTATTATAAACTCTCATCCCAAATGATGAAATAATATTACATTCTATTCTATTTCATTAATAAACTCCCAACTAAACATAATCTAAAGCTCATTTTAAGTTTTGAAGTTTCATAGAATTACTCGAGTTTAAGTTTTCTTTTAGTATTTCGTTGGCTTTAATCATTGCTTTAATTAAATAAATTAATCTATATCACATTATGCAATACCTTCAAAAAATTCTCAAATTGTATTGAATCTTGTAATTCTAATTCAAATTTTGAAAAATGATAATAAAATGTTCTAAATTTTAATTTTTTGACAAAAATAGTTCAACATAAACATTTTGGTTAATGTTATTGACATAACATATCATATCACCTATTATCTTTTTCGTGTGGATGATATGTGAAATTTAATATTTATGTCAACAAAATATAAACTATAAAGTAAAAAATAAATTATGAAAAATACAATTTTCTCTTCTTCCTCTCCCCCATATTTGTTTCCACCATAGCTTCACAAGACTTGAAATCTATTGAAGGATTAATTTGATTGACGAGTTCTTAAACCTCTAGGTTTGATGACACCCAACAGGACAACACTTTAAGAAGCGTTTGCTTGCAAATAAGAAATCTTTTCTTTTGTTAGTATATGAAGGTGGAAAAATGGTACGAAGACATAAAAACATAGCCATCAAAACTTGGTTTAGAGATTTAGGAACTATACTATTGACCTGGAAGTGATATTTTTTAGCCATGGAACAGAGTTTTTTGCTTTGCTTGTCCACTAACACTATTTTCCAATCAATTTTTTGAAGAAATATCAACACGAAATTACAGATTAATTTTGTAATTAATCAATACAATTAGATTAACCCTAGGATTGCAACGTACTAGATTCCATAATTGGATGGACAAATACCTAAAAATTGAGGAACAATTAAATCTATTGTTGTTTTCTGTGAAATGAAGTGACAGAGACACAGAGGATTGACTACTGCTATTCCAAACCTGATTAGAAACTCATACAATTCTTAATGGGGCAACTGTATTTAAGGTTAGCTAGCAGTAGGGCCTCCTGTGCATTACAATACATAAGTCAAGCTTACCTATCATAGCAATCTCATGAACACAGGCCCAATGACACATTATAGAATCAAGCTCAATTATCTTGACATCTAATTAATTGGGGCTTGTACAAAATTATATTTATTATGCTAGTTCACAAAATTAATAATAAAATTATATCAATTTTTTTCTTCATTCCATTTGTGAAGAGCAATGATTCTTCTTCGTCCTTGACCACTGATTTCAACTTGGGAATTACATTGACTTGTTCCGTACTCTCACCGATTTGCTATACAATGAACATAACAGTAAAGTTTCAGACAACCTATATTGCAATGAGTTCAAGAGTTTCTCGAAAGGGTGAACTTGTTAGAGACCCTAAGTTGATTGCCAAGCGTTACCTAAGGCTCGCATTGCCTAATTGTAGTTTGGTTTGTTTGAGCAATTTCGTGAAACTGTAAGGCCCCGTTTGGTTGGCACGGATTGTTGCTAAAGAAAGTAATATTTTTCTTAAAAAATTCTCTTGATTGCATTTATATAATTCAAAGTTGGAGCTTTTATATAATAACTAATAACACTTACTGCATATAAAATATCCGATCTTGTATAAGTTAAAAAATGCGCCTTTCATCCAATCTTCTAAAAAGAGTTGGATTTATCTTTTCAATATTATCAAACTAAGAAAACTTGATTCCACATTTTAGAAGTGTACCAACAAAGTTGATTTCATCTGTCTTGAAATTTTCAAAGATTGCTTTTGAGAAAAAAAATCTCTTTTCACTTTGCTTTACCTTAATTATAAGATGATAAGATATATAAGTCTAAATAGTTTATCTCAAATTCTTTAGTCATCTTTTTCTTAAACATTTTCATCATTATCATATTATTGCCTATAAAAATCAAAATTATGAATATACAAAGAAGCATGTAACATTTATTCATTTTTATTTCCCTTGACATATAAAGTGTGTTCACAATAACATCTTTAAAAGTTATTTTTTAGAACATATTTACTAATACAAATGTATCAGGCTCTTATACTTTTTTAAGATTGTATAAAAATTTCTTTAACTTCAACACTTTGTCTTTTTATCCTTCAATAATATAACTCAAATATTGTACACATAAATCTCTTATTCTAAATTTCTATTCAAGAAGGCTGATTTTATATACAAAAAAATCTTCCATCTTTGTTGAGCTACCAATGAATAATTAGTTGAATAGTTTCCAAGTTAACCACCAAATCAAACACTTCATCATAATTAATTCTATCCTTTTGAGTGAATCCTTTTACAAGTTTAGCTCTATATTTCTCTATTTCTTCTTTAGTATTTTTCTTCACTTTATAAGTTCACTTTACTACTACAGGTTGTTTTCTATTTAAAAGAATTGCCAACTATTAACTATCATTCTTTTCAGTGACTTTCATCTCTTCATTTATAACCAAACTCTATCTTTCATCTAGGACAACTTCCTCAAGTGACATAAATAAATAAAACGTAGTGGTGATTTCTTCTATTGTTTCATAAATTTCATCGAAACTTTGCACATTAGATAGCCTTTTGGAGGAGTTTTAAAGAATGTGTTTAGGTTGTTTAAGTTGCACGAAGAGGATAATGTGGTGTAACGTCATCAACAAATTGATCTTAAGATTGATCTATAGTAAACAAAATCGTCAACTAAAGGAAGAAAACTATATTTTTATCTTAATGAACATTACACTCTCAAGAGCCTTCTTTGTTGAACTTCATAGTTAATGACAATTTTCTTATTCGAAGGATTATGAAATTTGCAATCCTTTTAATTTTTTGCATAACCAATAAATACAAGTTTCATAATTTTATCATCAAATTTGCTTCTTATTTCAACAAGAACATGAACTAAATACTCCTAAAATGAGAAATATTTGATCTTCCTCTCCATGCTTTTTATGGAGTCATTTTCCTTAACTTCTTAAAGGGACTTTGATTGATCAAATAAACTATATATTCCACTATCTTAGTTCAAAACTCCTTTTAATATCCTCTTACTTTTTAGCATATTCCGAATCATATTAAGAATGATTCTATTTTTTATTATATAATACCATTGTACTAAGATGACCTTGAAACAATCAACAAAAGTCGAACACTAAGATAACTTAAAAATTAATTAAATCTTCTTGACGTAAACTTTCTTCCTCTATCAGTTTATATGAATTTAATTGAATAATCTCTTTCATTCTCAACTTGACTTTCAAATTTCTTGAAAACTTTTAATGCTTTAATTTTTTCTTCAAGAAATAAATCTAATTTTTGCTAAAGTAATCACAATAAACATTAACAATACGGATTCTTCCCATAAGAACTTGGTTTTAGAGGCCTATATACAAGTATGCACTAGTCCAAGAGGTTGTGAGGCTTGAGAGAAAGTCTGCTCAAGAAAACTCTTCTTGTAGTGTTTACCATGCCTATAATTTTCACTAATTTGATTAGATAGCCTAAAAAAGACAAGTCATACACCAAACTTTTCTTGGACAATAGCTTTAATCTATCCAAATTAAGTGATCATACAAAGATGTTATAATCATGATAATTCATTTTTAGAATCCTTTAAACGTTAGGACTATCATTGTTAGTTTTCAATTTAAATGTTTATTTTTTTACATTGGCACTTTTGTTATCATTATCCCATTTTTTTATATCTTATACTTAACTCATTCTTGCTCATTTGTATCTCATATTACTTCTCTAAAAATTGGAAAAATACTCAAAATATTTGTTTTCAATGGTCAAATATAATAAGAGTGACAAATAAATTGACAATTTCCATTCTTTAATCTAATAAGGACATCTTCTTTGGCCATGATTTAAACTATAGTTTTATCACCAAAATAAATACTTTTAATAAACTCATCAATAATACAATTTTTTATTATCAATCATATGATTGCTGGCTCCTGAATCCAAATACTAAAACTCTTTATTTTTTAATCTCTATTATAAGCTAATAACAAACTTGGCTCTTCTTCTTCTCTTGTCTCAACAAAATTCTCCTTTTCATCTTTATTTGAATTCAATCTACAATATGTAATGAAATGTCTATATCCTTAACAATTGTTACATTGTATATTACATTTATGATTATGACCACTTTGAAACTAGTTATCTCTGCGACGTCTTCTTGACTTTTGTTATTGAAAATTTTATTCTTTATCATTAGATAAAATATTTCATGCTCTTCCTTAACCATGATTTTCATGAGTCCAACCTCAACCTCTACTACTTACTTTTTGTTAACTTCTACCTCTTACTCTCATATATCATTGTTCCATTAAAGTTCAATTTTTTCTACAATATTTTGGTTATAAGTTATACTCTTTCCCTCGATCTCTTTTCTTAGACTTGTAAAGAAAATAAAAGTTGATTTGCTGTCTTTAACTTCAAATGCTTAAACTTTTTAATGGCAATTATGATATAATTAAATTTTGAAATCAAGGACAAAAGATTTTATTCAATCACGCTAATATATTCTATTATTTCTCCATATCTCTTCAGTTAATTAATAATTGCTAAAACTTTGTTAAAAGAACTCATCAATAGATTCTGAATCATTCATCTTGATGTTTTCATTCTCACCTCTAAGGTTTGTATACATGCTTTAATTACTTTATCTTTCCTTTAAAAGAAATTTGAAGAACTTCTATGCGTCCTTTACAATTGTTTTAGTATGAATTTTTTAAAATATACTCTCATACGAGCTTATATAAATAAGAGAGTGATTGTTTTCCATTCTTTTTAGCTTTCTGCAAAGCGTCTCTTTATGGAGTTACCTTCCCCTTCTCATTCTTTAGTTGATCATATTTCTCATTATGATACATTAATTGTCATAATTCTCTTTAGTTAGTTTTAAAAATCAGAAGTATTTATCATAATTTAATATGAAGTGACTGATACTATTATGATAACGAGAAGAAACAAAATAAAAGATTGTATTGAATCGAAAGACTTAAGTCATAATTCATTTATGAGATATATTTATAGAAATAAAAACTAACTTTTAAATCTTGATTGTTTTAAGTCAAAAATTAAGCTATGATTCATTCCAAAATAATATTTATAGAAATATAAAAGTGACTCTGGAATCTTTAACTCTTAAATATTTACCATATGACTCTTACGGTAAGTTTGGTAATTAGGAATGAAGACATAAGAATGGGTAAGAAACTTACATTTCTTAATTTTTGCCTTTAGTTGTTAATAATAGATAAGGATTGACATATCTGGAATGAATTTTAAATAATCTTAAATTTTTATTTTCAAGGTAGATGTGAGTATAACCTAGAATAAGATATCAAGAATAGTAAATAATCGTGAGCAACTAAAACTCTTTTGTTTTTTTTTTTTCGTCTCAACTAAAAATCTATATCCGCTCTTCCTTTTATGTTACTTCTCAACATATCTCTTTAGGTCAGTTTTTATCGTTCTAAACTTTTTTAAATTTATTTATTTTTTATGATAATTATTATTATTGTATACGAACATATTTCATTAGAGAAATCAGTTGGTGTTCCGTACTGTTGAAAAACCACAAACCATTTTCAGAATTCACTTTCATTTAGGCTTGCATGATTAAATAATATAATTTCAATTTGCATTGGAGAATGGAAAAACTTTAATAAATGATTTAACCATTATTTTACGATGATGCGATGGTTTCTCTCTAATATTTTCCTTACAACCCCATTACCATTTCATACCTACCCCTCAATCATCACATTCCATTAATTTCCACCATTTTCTCGAAAACCCAATTGTCATCTTTTGCTAATTAATGTACGTTTCATATTTATGTCAATAGTCAAGTGCCTATAAATATATGACTATTCACCACAATGAAAATGAAACAAGGGCTTTATAACATAGAATGTGCCTGCCTACAAAGCTACAAGTCAACAAGAATACTGTAGGCATTTAATGGATCGTTGAAAGTGTAGTGTATCGATGATAGGTTAAATATTCAATCTGCATGATAAGAGCCCAAGGCATTATAATCAATCCAGTTATTTTTCCACCATCTAGCTTATGAATATCATAGATGGAAACATCCATAGGCTTTCTTTATAAGTTATCAAATGTTTGGTCAATCTTATAAAAAACTTACATCTTACATCTATTCAAAATGTGGGAATAATTGGAATAGATATCTGCAGCTTATTTCTTTCCACCTTGTCAACTATTTGTTCCATGCTAAATTAAAGAATACAAAAATATTGAGGCATTTTTAAATTAACCTATTAAAAAAAATGTCAAGAAGTTTTTTTATCACATGATCTATTCATTATATCTTTTCCTAATTCAAATCTAGAATTTAACGTGTCTAGTGTGAATCATATGCCTATTCTTGGAAACAAATAACTTGTATTACGTGTGTATATTATTTCTCCTTAGTTCATTTCCCTTCAAATTTAATTTTTAGATTGGGAGACTTTTGAAGTTTCTAATTTGATTTTAAACTGAAAATAATATTATTTTCCTTAAACACTAATACTTTGATTTTTTAATTATATTTCATGATGATGATTATCTTTTGAATGGAATTCATGGCTCATACACCTCAACATTATGATTTTCTATACTTATGGTACACATTAAAAAGAAGAAGGATGAGATTTATTATGACATTATTAAGCTTATTATCATATCTACTAAAGAGGAACATTATGTTAATCATAAAAGAGCCTAGTAGGCATAATCCATTAGTTCAAATAGCACATCTTAATGGTATGATTGTGGATAATGACATTGCATACATTGAGCAACTTCATATAGATAGGCGTACTTTTTTGCATATTATGCTCAATGCTGAGAAATATTGGTGGATTGAAAAATACTAAAAATATAGATGTAGAGGCACTACAAAAATAACATAGTATTTGTGACGTTTGTTTGATAAAACGTCACAAAATATTTACACTTTTTGCGACGTTTAATAAACGTCACAAAAATGTTCAATTTTTTACGACGTTTGTAGCAAACGTTACAAAATTGTAATACTTTCTGCGACGTTTTATCACTAAAACGTCGCGAAATAGAAATCACCATGTTTTATTAAACAAAACGTCGTAGAAGGCTATTTAAAATTAAACATTCTCTCCCCCGCCTTCATTTCCCACCAGCACCATTTCTTCTTCTCTAATTTTTTCTCTGGTTTCTTCTTTCTACCTTCTCTCTGCAGCGACTTTTTGTTAGAAATTCCAAATTACATATCTACCGGGCCTCGCACGCCGATGATGTCCCTCCTCCTAGCTCCGTTTGTTTGTTTGTTTTTTTGTTTCTTAGAAAGTATTAAATTGTTTTAAACCCTAATTCACGTCCTCTTTTTCTCCTCCAATTTTCGTAAGTAAATTAAATGGGAACAGGTGGAGGAGACGACACAGACCTCCACACCGCGGCAAGATCCGGGGACCTGAGTGTGGTTCAGTCAATACTCTCCTCCGATCCTTTAGCAGTTAACTCCAGGGATAGGCACTCTCGCACTCCGTATACTTCTTCACTTTACCCTCATTTTTCTTATGTTTTTTCCCTTATCTGTTTCCTCTTTATTATTATGTCCCTTTGAATTTGTGTTGGCCAGTTTTTAGCTTTGCTTGCTTTTTCACATGCGTACACAAAATGGGTTCTCGATTAGTGTCTAGGTTTTCTTGTGGGTTATTCTTATTGATGTCTTGACTTCAATCTTCAGAAGACGAAGATGCAATTGGGTGTTCCTTCTCTTCTCGTTTGTGCTTCGCTTTATCTGTCTTTGCATTATTCTTTTGTTTGGAGGAAGAGGATGGCTTCTAAATGCATCCTGAACGAGCTCAAGGATTTGCAGAAAGATCCTCCCACCTCTTGCAGTGCCGATGTTCTAAACAATTTCTATTTTGTGTATGCTTTTTTAAATAAAAATAATGTTGAATTTATCATAGGTCCGGTTGCGGATGATTTGGAATGGACCTAGCTGTTTTCACTGTCTCTGTTTGTCAAAGTTTCCTCATTTGGGGGATTTGTCTTCGGTTTTGATTAATATAGCAACTGCATTTATTGTTTATCGCTTGTTTGCATGCAGGGCAAAGCAATGAGAGGAAGTACTACGAAGGAGTTCGGATTCAGGGCAAGAAAGGGATATCGCGGTTGCTTTTAATAGTCACCAATGTTGCTACTAACGTTGGTACTGTCGAACAGGTACATATTTTTTAGTGTCTAATCCTGTCTTTGTTAGTTTCTGCAAAGATCAAAATTTGATTATCAAGTGAAGGATTCTTCACTGGGCTGGCAAAGTTTTCTTCTAATCCTTATGCATTTGTGGATTTTGGATCTAATAGTTATTAAAGCTCGTGGGTTTGATTTATCTGTTGCAAAAGATGCATTAGCTGTCACTATGTTGAAAGGAGGTTACTTACATTCTCAGATCAAAGCATGTTGTTGTAGATAGTTAGTATAGGAGGCTTATGTCAAGTAGTAATTGAATCAAGGGAATATAACTTGTAATCTTCGGTTTGTAGGCCCGGAATCTCGCTTCCAAGGACAGCCAAAGACCGGTATATCCATTTGCTGCTATAGTAGGACAGGATGAGATGAAGCTGTGTCTTCTGCTAAATGTGATTGATCCCAAGATAGGAGGCGTCATGATTATGGGTGATAGAGGGACAGGGAAGTCTACAACTGTCAGGTCCTTGGTCGATTTGCTTCCTGAGATAAAAGTTGTTGCTGGTGATCCCTATAACTCGGATCCTGAAGATCCAGAGTTCATGGGCATAGAAGTAAGGGAGAAAGCAGTTAAAGGGGAGGAATTACCGACCGTCCTGACCAAAATTAATATGGTTGATTTGCCTTTGGGAGCCACAGAGGATAGGGTTTGTGGGACAATTGACATTGAAAAGGCCCTCACAGAGGGCGTTAAGGCATTTGAGCCCGGCCTACTTGCTAAAGCTAATAGAGGGATCCTTTATGTTGATGAAGTTAATCTTTTAGATGACCACTTAGTGGATGTTCTTTTAGATTCTGCTGCATCAGGATGGAACACAGTGGAAAGAGAGGGTATTTCAATTTCACATCCTGCACGGTTCATTTTGATTGGATCTGGCAATCCTGAAGAAGGGGAGTTGAGGCCACAGCTTCTTGATAGGTTCGGAATGCATGCGCAAGTAGGAACGGTAAGGGATGCAGAGCTAAGGGTGAAGATTGTGGAAGAGAGAGGTCAGTTTGACAAAAACCCAAAAGAGTTCCGTGAATCATACAAGGCAGAGCAAGAGAAGCTCCAACAACAGATTGCCTCTGCTAGAGCTACCCTTTCTTCTGTTCAGATAGACCATGATATGAAGGTTAAAATCTCCAAGGTTTGTGCAGAACTAAATGTCGATGGATTGAGAGGTGATATTGTGACTAATAGAGCTGCACAAGCTCTTGCTGCTCTGAAGAGTAGAGATAAAGTAACTGCAGAGGATATTGCCACTGTTATTCCCAATTGTTTGAGACACCGCCTGCGAAAGGATCCCCTGGAGTCAATAGATTCAGGTTTGCTTGTCATTGAGAAATTCTATGAAGTATTTAGCTGATCACGCTTTTGTAGGTTACCTTTATGTATTTTTTATCAACTCAGAAGTTTTCTCTAGTTGTATTTACTCATTATTATCATACTGCTTTTCTAAGTGATTGGTGCCAAATGTTCTGCACATAGGGATGACCTGGGTGTTTTATGCGTTACACCTGAGGCCGAAGTACTAAATCGAAACAGAATTCCTATGAACAGAGATTTCTGCTTACTGTTACATTACCCCCCTCTTCCTTCAATTTCCCAAAGAGAAGTTTTTTACTCCCTTTATGTACATTAACTATACATGTCTTAATAAATTGGAATTGAAAAATTATAATTTTCGAAAAGAGAATAGGAAAATTAATATAATTGACTAAAAGCAAGTGAAAATTAGTATAGGCTGCACTCGTGGTCATAGCCCAGGGTAGCTGAAAATTTGTTAATATAATTTTTTTAGAAATTAAAAAATATTATAATGCAAAGAAAAGTTTCACTTGAACAAGCTGCGAAACTGAAAGGACAAAAGTTGTTGATTCTTTGGCTAGAGTTCAGCTGCTAAACCAAAAGGACACAAGTTGTTGATACAACAAATGTTAAGGCAAAATGCTAACTATTTTAATCGCCAAACGACAGATAACAACCTAACTATAGGGTATAATGGAATTGGAAGATGAGGCATAAGGGAGTATATAAGCCTTTAGGTGTAACAGTAGGGGTACAAGGATTCCGTTTATTTGTCATTTTAAGAGAGAGTGAAACCTTCACCTTTTGACATTGCCAATTTCTTGATCTTGTTTAGACTCCTTTGGGACGTTAATTGCATATCAAGTTGTTGGTTCCTAAATATCTTTGAGTTCCTTTCCTACAAGATTGTATAAATTGTGCATCCAAAAGCAATTTTGAACATGTTAGAATCATCCTTACAAAGCTGATGAGGAGTGGCAATCCATTGTACGATATTGCCCCATTCATTTTTTTGAGAGAAGGGCATACACAAATGTTGTATATCCCTTCACAAGTTATTGGAATAGAAGAATTCAAAGAAGAGGTGATTAATAGTTTTTGGAGCAACCAAGCTTAGTCTCTAGTTGGGATTAGGAAGGGGATAGGGAGGGCACTTTATTCTATCCAAGGTACTTAGACTACTCCACATTGCTAGCCATAGTATCAATGAGATCTTTGGCGAGAGATACTTACTAACCTATACAAGGTGGGTCATAAAGTATGGAGCCTGAATAGGTCCTTGCAAGTTTTATCGGTGAAATTATTAAAGGAATTTCTCAACCAAGTAAACTTATCATCCCGATTGGCGTTAGGTTGATAAGATGGAAATCTTCGCAAAAAAAGCCTATTGATTTATTGTTGCGAAGCTAGTTACTCGTATTGATGAGCAATTTAACTCTCGCATTCTCTAGGAAGAGTAGTCCTAAATTTTTATAATTAGGTAGAAGATATAGAGGACTTAATTCACTCTAATTATTAAACCATAACCAAGTACTATCCCCATTGTCAATCCAACTTTGATTTAAGATTGTAAGCTCTCTAAACTTTAGAATTTGTGGCATGCTCCATGAAGAATCCTTTCTAGGCCTAAGAGACTAGAAGTTCCTATCCTTTAGATAGTGCCCATATAGCTATTTGACCCATAAGGACTCTTTATCATTAAAGATGCTCCATAATCTCTTTACAAGTAGAACCTTAATCAGCAATATTATTGAATGGATGCTCAAAGGTCCTTAATCCTTTAGCAAACAAACATTCTCCTAGTTTACTTATTCTCCTTAAGAAACTAACTTATAAAGAAGCTTTTTAGGAGCTTTCTTTATAACCTAGTTTCTTAAGGAGAATAAGATGGAAGGACCACTATATATACAAATTGTTGAGCACTAAAGTGATCAACTACAATCTACCAACATATGTTAGGTATTTATTACTCCGATAGCTAATTCTTCTCTTTAATATACCAAATAATTGATGGAATCATATAGGAGATTCTTTTGGAAGTGATTGGAACTCCTAGATAAGTGAAAGGATGAGACTTAAGGCTCAATCATGAAATATCGCAAGCTCCTATGAGAGTGCACAACATTAGTTGAAACCATCAGATAACTCTTCTCTCTATTGATGCTCAATCAAGATGATTTGTTGAAAGAATTAAGGGAGTTAATAAGATAAGAACCCACATATACCCCCTGGGAGGGTATGCAAGTGCCACACAAAACAGAACCAAAATAATCCAAAAATACTAAACATTCCTTACATGCATTTTCAGAAACTCAAGCAAACATACATTAGATATCATTAGATGTTATTTTATAAACAAAACACAATATAGATCATACATAATGAACTTATCAAAATATATGTCATATATATTAAATCTATCTTGTAGTAAGGTTATTGCAAATGATTTATAGGATATTACAAACCTTATCCACAAATATACAAAATGTCTCATTACATTAAATATAACTCAAACACAAACTCAAATATACATCTTGTCAAAACAAAACACATCCTCTTTTGGCCACTGCGGTTGTCTTTGTCCCAGTCTCAAACTTTCTTATCAAAACCTACACGGAGACAAAATCACCGTGCTAAGCATATAGCTCAGTGGGGAATAACTAAACAAGATATATAATGGCGACTATTTTTAACAATCGTTTAACACTCACATGCACTGAATCAGATCATACTATAAGCAATCTGTAATTGTGCAACTTAAAGAACTTACAATTATGCATCATAACATAATTTCATTATTTCATTACAGAACATACAAACATCAGAACAGGACATAATTCTTTCATACCAAAATATGATTTGTATCAGATCATATTATGTTTTATATCTCATTATAGCTTATCTTGTATTAGAACAGAACTTGTTTTGTATCAAATCAGAGCTTATCTTATATCAGATTAGAACTTGTTTATTCAAAAACTGAACATGTATCAAAATACAAAATATGGTAGCCTACTAATCATTTTTTCAAAGTGGGTAATGGGACTAAAACAGAAGAGACTTAAGTCTCTGAAACAGAAGACACATAAATGTCAAAAATTGGAAGACATCGGAGTGTCTAGTTACATAATACACCTTAATGTCTAGTTATAGGACCAGCTATAAACCCTTCTAGGCATGCCTATTTACTCACAACTAGGACTAGGTAGTTTTAAAACAAACCATTTCAGATTTTAAAATCTCATACAAAAGATGTAGTACATAATATATGTCTTTATTCCATTATTCTCAACTTGAACATATTCATTCGCATTTGATCAAATCCATCATGCCTTATAAACATAAGCATTTTCAATGATGTACCAATGGATACATTAAGTAAATACACTTTACATGTACTCACCTAAGTTCCCAATTCACAAGCATTCCTAACTAACACATCACTTAAATCATTTAAATCACATTTGTGTTCATCAGTATACTTCATTTCTTTAATAACTTATAAGTTCCAAATTAGATACTTTGTTATCTAATAACACCTTCCTTAAGTTGTTACTTCAATTAAAAATCCAAATCTTAGTCAACCTTTAATTAACTTATTCCACATAAAACTATGTTCATTTTACACCTTAATTAAGTCCAATTACACTATTATAAAGTACCTTAACCTTATATAGTCCAACAATTGCCCAAAACTAGCCTTTTGTTCTTCCTAAGTACTTCCCATGACTGTGGAAATAAGCCTTATAATTCCCACAATCGTGGGGTGAGTGAACACAGCCTCCAATTTGTTTCCAAAACTTGACTTCTTCACTTCCATCTGATACACCTTCACCAAAGTCCATCAATTTCACTTCAATTCTACCTTATTCATGCTTCAATATTTTATAAAATTCAGCCCAAACCAATTCAAAAATCATTCATAAAGTAGCTCACAATCCATGATGTTTCATGCATAAAAATCCAAAGCAAAAGCTATCAACAACTATCATGTTCCAGATCTCAATTCATCATCAATTCAGTACATATTCTATCCATTTCAAACATCATATATTTGATAACACAATATGCTATCAAGTTTAGAATTCTCTTACTTTCCTAACTTCAAAGAACAAATCCAAAGAAGTAAGCCAACTAGTATTCCAAGCAACCATACATAGCTCCTAGACCAAGGTGAAATTTCAGCACCAACAGAACAATAACACAGAAAATAGCAAGACTTACTTCTTGATGCAGTAACTTATAAAGATTCCAAGTGAAGTTGATCCAAAATCAAGCAAAATTCTAGAAGTTGAGAGGAATTAAGAGTTTTGGTAGTGAATGAGCAAGGAGAAGGAATAGTTACAGCAGAAACTAGCTAATGCATAAGGTCATGCCATGTGTAAGATGACTCATCTTGCTTTAAGGACACTTGTTACATAAGGATACAAGGCACATGTCCTCTCCCTAGCTAGCACACATGTTCTTCTATGAGGCTGCCAAATGTCACAATTTAATTAGGCCAGTTGTCACTCAACAAATGTTGCCAAATGTCAATGCATCAACTATGCCAAATGTCACTAACTTATAGGCTTAGTCATTTCAATTTTTCTGTACCAACTTATCTTGCCACTTGACAATTTTCTTAGTCCAAATGGACATTTTAATACCTCAATTTTCTAATGATATCAATTAATTCAAAATCACTAAGTATGATCCATTAAACCAAAATTCAAGTCATATGCAATTCTCAATCATCTCATAATTTTTAACACCTATCATATATGTACTTTCTTGAACATGTAACATTCTAATTAGGGTACAATTTGGGGCGTTACAACTAAGTTGATCACTTATATAATTATTCAACTATGCACATGTATATGTGTCATGTTCGATGCATACTCAATTGATTTCATAGGTATATGTCCTTAATCACAAATCTTGATCATTCATTCATATAGCTTGTCTATAACTTGTTTGCAATTAGGTTATGCATTATATATGTTTGGTTACCCTCAATTCATCAATCATACATTCATCAACCCTTTATTCATGCTTTATATTCACACAATTTCCCCAATTCTTGTTCATTTATACTAATTATGTTGGACCCCAAATTTTTTATTATTTTATTTTATTATTTTATTATTGATTTATTTGTTTTATTATTTTTAGAGTTGAGTCAATAAATTAGCAAGTATGAATAGAATATTGAAATTAGAAATTAGAATGAAGTGTTAGAATTAAGTTAGCTTAAGGAGTTAAGTGGATTAAAGGAGTAGAGCCATAAAAGACAAAAGAAAGGCAAAATTGGGAGAACAAGACTAAGGAGGGGCATAATTGGAAGAAGGAAGCTAAAATTGTGTCTTGAATTAAGGAGGAAAGAAGAGAATTGTGGAAGTGAGAAGAGAAGAGTGAAAATCGTGAAAATAAGAGAGAAGAAGAGAGATTTCAGTGAAGAAGAAGAGAAGGAGAAATCAAGTTGTTAAGGTAAATTAGCCATCTTTTCTTCTTACTTTATGAAAAGAATGGGTTGTGTTGAGGATGAAGGAGTTAGAGAGCAAGGAGGTTCTTGTGGAAAGAAGATGGATTAGGAGAAACCCAAGGTAGATTTTATGGATTTCTAAACTAGGTCTTGGTTTTTCTAACTTAGATGGGTCATGGGTAGGTTAGATCTGTGTTAAATTTATGTTTGATGGAACCTTATGATTTTTGAAGTTTATGAACTTTATTGGAATGTTGTTTGATTTGAAACTGTGGTTGTTTTAAGAAACCAAGGGAATACTACCCAAGAGCAATGGAAAAGGCCAGCTTGACTTGGATTTCCACAAGCTTACTAGGTGGGTAATGTATTTATAGTTATTGCGTAATTGGGCAAAATTCTTTCCTATGTGTGTGTATGTAGTTTTGCTTAAAGTGTTATGCTTGAAATTGAAATAACTGTGAATACTTGGAAATGCATGATGCATTGTGATCATGTTATACCTTGAAAAAGGTTATGACATTTTCAATTACATGGAAAGAAGAAAAGCATGAAAATATAAGAATATGATGAAATGAAAGAAGCACGAAAGTGTAAATTGTGATTGACTAACTTGAGCATAAATTGATTGTGTTTGGGCGAGAGAGGAACTGTTTTGTAAGTCACGTGCACGTCGACATAAAGCTTTCTCCCGACTGCCTGCTTGTGGCCCACACAATCTGAAAAGTAGATTCGTTTAATTCACGGAGTAAACTTTGGTTTCTCTGTTTTGTTCACAGAACCCTCGAGCCAATTGATATGCATTGCATCTTTAGATGTTCAAGTAAAATGCATAACTAAGTGCTTGTGTTTGGTGGCTGAAGTGTATTAAGTTGAATTGCAATGATGCATATTTAAATTCTTAACTAAAATATGAATGCTAGATATACATATGCATATTCTTGAATAAGTGGCCAGTTGCCAGTGGCTATATATATATATATTAACCACTGAGCCGTGTAGCTCACCCCATTATTCCCTTCTGAGGTGTAGATCAAGAAGATCAGTAATCCTTGCAAGGCTTTTAGGCAAACTCCAAGATAGTAACTTTTGTCATTAAGTTAGTTTGTTCACTTTTGGGATAACTTTAAAAGTATGTAAATATCGGGCATTTTGTATAGACTGTGTTTAGGGGTTAAGCCCTTGTTTGAAACTGTATTGATAAAATTCAAGTTACGTATGACTTTCTGTTGTTTGAGTAGTTGATTAAACCTGATGGCCCCCAGGAGTATGTGCATATTCCTTGGGTAGTATTTTCTGATCCAAATCTTTCATAAAGATAGAAATTGAGTGCTGACATCCAAGACAAAACTAGACTAGTTGAGGCTAAATTAGTTAAAGTTGTCCTCTAGAAGTTGTAAGTTAATTGTCTAGTTTTCATCGATTTATAGTGTAGAAACTTTGGACTATGAAGTCGTAAGTTATGGTCTTTATAAGGGGGAAATGTATCGTCTACATAAGACGTTTCGTCTGTATTTTGTTTCATCTTAAGACTTTCTCTTCGTCTGTGATGACGTCATATTGTCTGTGATGATGTCATTCGTCTTAAGACTTTTGCTTCGTCTGTATTTCGTTTCGTCTTAAGACTTTTCCTTTGTCTGTCTTCTACTTCATCTTAAGTGTTGCATCGTCTTAAGTTGACATTGCTTCGTCTTAAATTGACTCAGGTGTCGTTTGCACGTCTATTCGTCTGTTCTGCGGCATTCGTCTGCATTGTGGCATTCATTTGCTTTCGTCTATTCTTCTGTTCCGTGACATTCGTTTGCCTTGTGACATTCATCTGCCTTCGTCTATTCGTCTGTTTCGCGGCATTCGTCTGCCTTGTGGTATTCGTCTGCCTTTACCCCTTTCGTCTGTTTTGTGGCATTCGTCTACCTTGTGGCATTCGTCTGCCTTCATCCATTCATTTGTTCTGCGGCATTCGTCTGCCTTCGTCTATTCGACTGTTTCGCAGCATTTGTCTTCCTTTTGGCATTCATCTGCCTTCGCCCTTTCGTCTACTTAGTGGCATTCGTTTGCCTTGTGGCATTCATCTGCCTTCGCCCTTTCGTCTGCTTTGTAGCATTCGTCTGCCTTGTGGCATTTATCTGTCTTCGTCCATTCGTCTGCCTTGTGGCATTCATCTGCCTTCGTCCATTCATCTATTCCGTGGCATTCTTCTATCATTGATTGTCCGTCCGTTTTGCTTATGAAGCCAAGACTTCTTCCTTTGTTCTCTAATCGTCTGACCCTATCGTCTGTACCATTTTTGACCTCTCGGACGATAGACTTCGTCTTCAAGGGCTTCATAAAAGTGGAAGATCTCGAAGTCCTCTTTCGAATTCCCCAAGAACACGTAAATTTGACAGCCTTAGTGAAAGTTATTCCAAATTGTCCCCAGAGTAGGTCTATTAAGGTTGAGGGCAAATATTGTTATCCGTCGAATGTCTCTAAATGTTTGGGTTCTGAAAATGGGGCCCAACAAATTAACATTGTTCATATCCTTTGAATCACATTTGCATTCATAAGAACACCTTCACTCCTTTAATAACTTATAAATTCTAGCTTTATTTTCATTGATAACAAACAATCCACTCCTCAATTTATAATATCATTTAAGAACTTAAACTCACCAAACACTTAGCCAATTGATTCAACATCAAACTAAATTTATTGTAAGCCCCCAATCAAGTCTAATTACACCATTATATAGTGTATTATCCTTATATGATTCAATAAGAACACAAAACACAATTTTTCTCACTTCCAAGCATTCCACGATCATGGGAAGGGACCAATACATTTCTCACGATCATGGGATGGGTGAACCGAAAGTTCACCTTCTCTTTCCTTCAACTTTTCTTTCAAATTTTGACACCTTCATGATAATTCATCAATTATACCTCAATTACACCTTAAAGATACTTCAATTCCTCATCAATTTATCTTTAATTCCAATTCCAATTCAAATCATTCATTTGGTAGTTCACAAATTATGGTCTTTCAAGCATCAAAATTAAAACAAAACATAACCAATCCATTCATAAAATTCCCAGAACATATTTAACACCAATACTACAACCAAATTCATTCCTAGTCATTCATCATAAATGTTATTCTAACATATGTCAATAGGTTAATAAATCACTTACTAATTTAGCTCAACGTCCCCTCAAACATCAAGCTCACCTAACCTTATGTGCAATGTTTACATCCCTTTCTTCCTAATGTTTCTTTATGAACAAGCTGTCTTCTTTTAATCATATCTCTCTAAAAGGGTCCAAATGCCATGATTGTTGTACCCCCTAAAACTGGACTTCCATTAGTCTTATAATATCCAAAGATTACACAAACGACATCTCCTTTTAAAATATAATCTCCATCCAAATTTTGTCCTACTTCTAGTAAGAAACAAACTGGAAATCAATATTCAAACCATAATAAATCATTATCAAGACATCTTCTAACCAAATTGTTTCATATAAGAATTAATAAGACATCAATAATCATTTTTCATGTTTTATACTTTCACTAAATCGGACTCTAAGGTCCTCAAAAATCAGGAAATAATACAAGGTTCCTGTACAGGGGGTCTATCACAGGTAGTATTAGGGAAATGAACATAACTCAAGATCTAGTAACTATTTTATCAATAAACTTTCACAAAGGTCAAGCTAAGACCTATATCTACAACTTTAATTCTTTTAGTTTCCTTAAATCCGTGCTCTAAGGATATGAAAAATAGATCTAAAGAGAAAGATGAAATAGAAACCAAAATTTCAACTTACCTGATAACTTCTGTCCTTCTGCTCTTCTCTTCCCCTTTTTCTCTCCTTCTCTTCTCATTTTCATTTTTCTCCCTCTTCTGACCTTATGGCCGACCTTCACTATCACTTATATTTCCTTTTTCATCCGTTTTCTTTAGAAAATTCAAAGAAATTCAAACTAATCCATATGTCACCATTCCATTAGTCCATGTGTCACTATTCTATTGGTACATATGTTATCCTTATATTGGTTCATATTTTACCATTCTATTGGTCCAAGTGTCACTTACTTTAGGCTTCACATGTTACTCATTTTAAGCCTCCATATTTTACTACTTGTAAGGCTACACATGTCACCAATTGTAAGGTTACACATGTCACCAACTATAAGGCTATATGTGTCACCATTTGTAACCACATGTCACAAGTCTAAAGTGCCATTTGTCACAAATTTAAAGGGCCACTTGTCGTAATTATCCTCAAGCCACTTGTCATCCATTTAACTGAGTCATTATTACTTATTCCCAATGTCATATGTCACCATTTCATAGGCCTAATCAACTTAAATTCCTATGTATCAATTTGTCTTGCTCTTTAACATTTTTCTTAGACTAGATGCACATATCGCCTCATCAATTACTCAATTGTAACAATAAATTACCAATTCACTAATTATAATCCTTCAATTCATGTTATTGGTAAATTAAAATGCAAAATGTTGGGAATGCACATTCATTTTCGTTCCATACCCCGGAATATGTCAATTGAGTGTATATACTATCTTGCAATGTTTTATAAATCATGACTCATATGTGAATATTATGCATGTGACTAAAATGCACCTCGTAAATTCTTAAATGAAATAACTCATGTGACTCAATCTAACAGTTTAATCTCTGAACAATTTTAGGAGGCATGATATTACATGAAGGACTTAGTAAAGTTGTCCTATTATAACCACTCATAAAAAGCTTGGTAATGGTTTGGCAACCAAAGACTATATTGGCCCCACAGATTAAGGGATCCATTACCATAAAGGGAAACTTTAGTAAAGTTTATCCCTAGTAGTCTCAAAGGAATACAAGAAATGAGGGCCATCTTAAAGTAAAATCCATAATGGATGCTTGTGTACAAAACTCTTTAGGAATAATAAGTAAGATACAAAGGAACATGTAAGAGGAGCTAACTTCATGCCTAAAAAGGAAAGCAGTACAAGAAATAGAGGGTAAAATAAGTATTAACTCAACACATTTGGTTCATGTATCAAAACGTACTTTGATTAAGGTAGAAACTACATTGATCCTAGTTCTAGTAAACACAGAACCAAGAGGAAGAAAGTCAAAACTAGAACACATTGATGGATCACATGATATGGAACATTAGAGGCTTAAATTTCCTACATAAGCTTAGGGAACTTAAAAGACATTTTAATGCAAAGAAGGCCATATTTTTTGGGTCTCATTAATAAATAAATAAAATAAGATCTCTATAAAAAGGAACTTTGGTTTTTGTAAAAAGAGTGGATTACTCTAAGAAATCACTTGTACCACCCTAATGGTAGACTAACTGTGACTTTTTATCACTCTTAAATACAACTAGATTTATCCCTCTTAAATACAGCTAGAAAGATGAAGCAACTCAAATCATTGTCCATTGTTATTTGGTGTTAATAGATTCAAACTTACCTTTCGTCAAAATTGTTATCTATGCTTGAAATTAGCAATTTCAAATACTTAATATTTTGGCTGATCTATAGAGAATTAGTGATAATATGAATACTCTTTGGATGTTACCTAGATACTACAATTTCACTTTATACCCCTTTTAAATTCTTCAACTTTGTTCTTCAACTTCCTCACTTCAAATAGGTAGTAGACAAATGATTGAGCATAGATAACTGAATGTAAGAAGCTATTAAAGAATAAAGTAGATCCTCTTCTGTATGATAAAAATGTAGCATTTGAGGCTCCTAATTCAGCTTAGGATGCTCTTAAAATGGATCTATATAAACATTCACTTAAAGCCAAGGAAGCATCAAAGTTGAGAAGATATTAAAAGATCTTGGAAACTTATAATTCATAATTGAGGCAAAAATCTAGGATAATGTGGTTAAAGGAAGGAGACAAAAACTACAAATTCTTCCAAAATTTAATTCAAAAAAGGAGAAATAAAGGAAGGATTTTCTCATTAAGAGATTCCAATGGGAAATTAGTCAATGATCATTAAAAACTTAAGGAAATTGCTCAGAATCACTTTAGCAGTAACATATAAATAAGCAGTGATGTCAAAGCACTTCCTATTGATCTCATCAATTCCCTCAAAGGTTCTCTATCCCCCTTCCCCCATCACACTACCTCTCTATTAAAGGAAGTCCACCAAGAAGAGATCAAGTCTATTTTTTTCTCCTTTCATCTAGATAAAGCACCTGGACTTGATGGATTCAATGCTAGATATTTCTAAGGAACTTGGAACCAAACCAGAACTATGGTAACTAGAGTAGTCCTTGAGTTCTTTAAACTGGTAAGCTACTAGCTGAATTGAACAAAACTTACATATGTTATGTCCCTAAGGTCTCCAACCCTACTAGCCTCAATGATTATAAACCCATTTTTATTGTAATATGATCTATAACTGATTTCTAAAATAACTGCAAATAGACTAAATAATACACTTCATGACTACATCAATCCTTGTCAAGGTGCTCATATGGGTGGTAGAAGCATTGGTGATATAATATTATCCTTACAAAAGAGCTCTTTAAAGGATATTCCTCCAACAAATCAATAAAAAGTTATGCTTTAAAATTTGATTTCACTAAGGCATTTGATTATGTTAATTGGGATTTCATTTTGAATTATCTTCTTGCCTTTGGATATCGTTCTATGTTTATATGTTAGAAAAAAGCATAGATCTCTTAGTGTCGTTTGTAGTGATGGTTATTAGCAAGCCTTCAAATCTCTTCAAAGTAGCTCAGGGGTTGAGATAAAGAGACCCATTGTCTCCCTGTCTCTTTGTAAATCGTGATAGAGATCCTGTGTAGAAGCACTTCACTGAACATTATAAAGACTCTTGCTTTCAAGTTTCATTATAGATGCATTAAACTCCAATTTTCTTAGCTATTATTTGTTTATTATATTTTAATGCATTGTGGAGTAGACTATAAATCAATCAACCTGCTCATTAGATCATTAGAGATCTTTAAGGAAGTTTTAGGGATAAGTTTTAATCCTAAGAATAGCTCTATCTTTTTGTCAATTGTAACAAATTCCAATGCCACTGGCTTTCATGATATTTTTCAAATTCTATTTGATTATTCTCTTGACTGCATACATTGGACACAAGATAAAACCTTAAAATTCACTAATGGTTCTTGTAAGAAGCTACCAATGGAACCTTTTATAAGAATGCATTAGTTTGACTTGGTTTTTGGCACTCATCTTACTCAGCATTCATTCTTGCTTTGGATAGTAATACCTCAAAGACTTGCTATAAGAGACATAATTAAACTCTTGTTTGACTGTCTAGAGTGTGTGGTATGTGGAGAATCACAGGAGAATTATGGTCATTTATTCTTTGAGTGCTCTTTCTCTCAAGTAATGTGTAATGGCTTTCTGAGGTTATTTAACGTACAATGTATAACCAGGGAATGACTAAGAATAAATGAACTTAGAATAAAGCAAAAAGTAGACGAAACTATTTAGGATCCATGTACAAATTGTATTTGGTGTACACATTTGTCCTATTTAACATTATTTAACACATGATTATGTTATAACAGTTGTGAGATATATTAAGATAGTGTCGTACTTTTGCAAGGATTGTTGAATTGTGATAGTTGTCAAAAGGCGAGCTCTTGTAAAATTTCTTGAAGATTATATGTAACATTTTGGTTTCTATCCATTTAAATAGATTAGGTGGTAGAACTCTGAAGAGTTATCTTGAGGGTTTGACCACTATCGATTCTAAAATTTTTCCTATCCGTTTTCCTATTTAATTTGTTTAGTTGCTGAGATTGTCTATCACTTGAAGTTAATTTAATTAACGTGATTCTTTTAAGAAAGCATAACAACCTTCCGCTGTACTCACAATTGAATCAAAACTGATCGCCAACGTACATTCAAACTCATCATTTCTAGGGTAAAATGAGCCCACGAAGACCAGAGAGGCTGAAGTTAATCAGGTAACTTCATGCAATTTGAACCAGTTATTCAGGTTCTCAAGCAATGACAAGCTTTATTTTGAAAATGTCAAAGCCTCGGAATTGGCTTAAACCATAAGCTAGGAGGTGTGCAATCTCTTGAAAATGGGATACGGGAATCCTCAATGCCTTGGTCACAAAGGATTCCTGATGTCACCATTCCTAGAACCCCACTATTCAGTTCCGTCTCTACGCGTTTGAAAGAGTCCATTCGTTGGCATCCTTTACCAAAGATCGGAATCCACTTGATGCACTGTGACGAACAGAACCACGAGCAGAAACAAGAAACAAAAGTATGACAACAGAACACAATTGGCTAATAGAGGTAATTCCTACTAAGATGAAAGCAAACATCCAGATAACCCTTATCATCATCCAAATCTAACTATCAGTTATCACATAAATCCAGCCATAGGTTCAGTTTTTGTGCCTCCATATACAACAGTCAAATGCTTTACACCTCCATCAGATTTGTCCGATCTCTGTACGAACAAGTGTCACACAGATGAGAATGATACTACTTCACAACTTCAAACTTTGAACAGAGATTCGATATCATAACAGGACACCGTCCGTTCTCATCATATTCAGTAAAGTCTCCACCAGATAAGTCGATGTTTTCATATTTAGTTCCTGCAAGCTGCAAATCATAGAGCTAAATTTCAAAACAAAAATTAACAGTTGCAACACAACTAATTGGGACTCGATAACTCCCACAAGTGGACAATAATTGGCTACAAAAAGTAGAGCTTAAAAGTAACTAAAACCAGAAAGTTAAAAAAAATCAGCAGTGCAGTATTCAACTAATGGACATACTGATAAACTGCAAAGAAGCATCTTAAGATGTTAATCGGAAGTGTGCAAGATGATCTAGAGCCATAAAATTGACAAAAAATAACATAACCTGTTCTAAAGAGCTAAGTTGTTCCAAAGTAAAAATGTGATAAATTTTAAGATAAATTACAAAACCAATCTCAAACTTATCCCAATTTTTTAATACTATCCCAAAATTTAAAAAATAACACAAAAATATTCAAACTGTCAATTTGTTGCGAAAATAACCTGACAATAACCCTAGTTAATGGCATCACATAAGCTTTTTTATATGACCCACGTGTAAAATATTTTCCAACTAATTAATACTTGTTTTATTAAATCTTAAATTTTTTAATGAATTGATTTTTCTTCTTGTGAATAGGTGATGGCAAAAGCACAACTGGTTTACGATCTTAGTTATGAGCTTCAAAGAATGGATTGTAAGTTATTTTCAAGGTTTACTGTAAATCCTTATAATTGTTTCCTGCGCTTGATGGGCTCTAAAAAAGAACTAAAAGCATTTGCAATGTGCAAGTATAACTCACAAAATCCTTTTGGAAACCTTGGACCCCCCAAGATTGATGTTTCACAAGATCGAAGAATCTTGATAACTCACAATCCTTGTGGAAACCTTGGACTCCCCAAGATTGATGTTTCACAAGATCGAACTGAGGTTGTAGCTGACATAAAGGAACCTATTTTTGAGCTTGAAAACGAGTGCTTGAACATGAAACAGGACCTTCAAAAGCTTGTCAAAACGAAAAGGAGCTGGAAAATATTGTCAGCCGCAAAGCTCAGCCCTCCAACCCAAAAGAATAAGATATTTTAAGATTTTAAGATTTAATAAAATAAATATTAATTAGTTGGAAAATTTTTACAAGACTATTTTCGCAACAAATTGAAAGTTTAAATATTTTAAGGCCACTTTTTAAATTTTGGGTTTGTATTGCAACATTGAGATAAATTTGAGATATATATATATTTTTTAATATACCCTGAATTTTACGTAGTAGGTAACTCTAAGATGCTGTCGTGAACCATAAAGTTGAGACAAATGATCAGGACTTGCCCGTTTCTTCACCTTGGCATGTTAGGTGAAATCTAATTTCCACAGCTGCAAAAGGGAGAAGAATTTTGAAAAGAAATAATCCTAATTTTAGAGAATACCAGTTGTGTCTATGCTTATAATGTCATGCAATTTCAGTTGAAAGAATGCCTATATTATTTGAAATGTACAATAAACAATTTGAAATAATTAAACTTATTTATTTTAATGCTTTATGACATACATGAGAGGGAAGAATTGGGCTTAGGAAGAGAAGCTTACAGATTCGGCTTTCCAGCCAACAGTGAATATGAAACTCTCTGGTTCATATCCCCTGCAGTCAAACATCATCAACGGAGCATATTTTCCTGTATCACTGATTTGTTGTGTAAGAGGTTTTCCTTTGCCTGGGTGCATTGTGATAGTTCCCTCCCGATCACAAAACTTGCACTGCATATATTATAAAGCCATACACAAATGAGTGTCCTCTATCAATTAATTTAGAATGCACTGGTAGGTAAATAAGAGAGGCAACGCACTGTAATCACACCCATTAACGCAAAACGGCAGTTGGCTTCTGCCAACCTATTGTATTAACAAAGATGCTTTGTCCAGAAAAACTGGATTATCTGAATCAATCCAAAGATTTTAATTACTTCATATATGTTAGAGACAATTTAATCCCACAAGTACTGAACACAAAATTGAGTTTAACCCCACGGTTACTGAACTCAAAATTGAGTTTTAACCCCACAAGTACTGAACACACAATTGAGTCACACAGACATAAAACATTAAGCTAGAAAACCAAACTGAATCTTATACTTTGATCATATAATCAAAAACATGCAAAGATCCAAATAGCTGCTTTCTCTGAAAGAAATATGAAAGAAACGTGATCAGAAATGGATATCTAAATTCGCACCAACCATGTCAAATTCAAGAGAACATATCCCAAAAAAACATAAACAGCAGTAATTCGAGCAATCAGATCCACAGGTCCAACTTTTTATTTGTTTCGAGTCTACCTAACAACCAACAATACCAACGAAGTCACTATAATAACCACTGCGTCAAGTGAACCACAGCACACATTTATATTGGCGCAGATTGTGCAATAGAGATTACCTTCTGAACCAGATTAGTCGTTCCTTTCCCCGCTGAAAGAGGAATAGTCTCATTCAACGAAACACATGTTTCCTTCTGGCTCAACTCTCCACACCTTCCGCATTTCACCTACCATTTCCATCCAAATTAAACCAGAGATAGAAACAAATAAAAAAGCAAATGCCACAGTCATCAGCAGAGTAGAGATAGGGAAAAACCCCAATGATGTGCGCGCAGGGATCTACAAAAGCCTGCATTAGAAGCCAGAAGAAAAGCAAATAGAGACAACAACGAAAAGGAAAGAGTTGGTGAATCGTAAGTGAGAGACATAGAAAGACCTTGAACAGATAGGAGAAGGTAGGATCGTCACAGCCGCCAAGAGGCTGAAGGTTGGTGAGATTCTCGAGGTCGGCGGCAATCATGAGCATGTAGTTCACCATCTTTGCAACGAATCAAAGCTCGCTCTATCTCTCAAATAAGTGTAAAGAAAAAAAGTCTGTCCAACTAAAGAAGAGTGACTGCCATTCATTCTCTTCCCATTTTCGTCAAACAAATAAAAGCTGCGTTGTCCCGTGCCACAGCCCACAGCCCTCAGCCCAGTCCAAATAGTCTGTTAGTGTTTCAAATTTATTGAATTTTATAACGTTCTATAATATTAATATTTGGCATTATATAATAGTCGTGCTTCGTGAAGAGCTTTTCAAGTGTTTAACTCCAACAAAAAAGTTTTTTATTATATGATTAAGAGTTGATCGGTCAGTTCAATCCAATTAGTTAATTTTTTATAAATTTATTGAATGCAGTGTTTGAAGTTAGCTGATTCGTTTATGACAATTTTACCCTTTGTTATAATAAACACAGTTTATACACAACGATAAGATTTTACAGTTGGTAATGATTCGTATCTTTTTATTTTATTATTCTTGTGTTTTACGTTATTTGTACAAATTTTTCTCTAATTCATTATCGTTTAGGACTTTTGGGAAGAGATATTAATAAACTTCTATTTTTATTTAATTTTTAGTTTGTATTTTTTAAATAAAATATAAAAATAATTTAATATTAATAGAAATGTAATTATAGT
>JANZLC010000003.1:12244354-12256250 GCA_026413385.1 Erythroxylum gracilipes
AAACCAAAAGCACAAGCTTCGACTTCATGAAACTAAGAGGACTAGGCAGCGACTCGACAGGCAAAGCCCCGGTGGTAGCCACGACCTCGAAATGTCGATCGCAAGAATAAAAAGCAGCTCTAATGAAGAAGGCAAACACGGTCGAGACTGATAGCATCAGAAGAATAGCCAAAAGCCAACGATTCTGCAGTGGTACCCACCATGCGACGGTGGGGCCGGCGGCGGCGTGCTTCGCCATCTCTGTTTTTCGGCCTTTGGATCTGAAATTGAGAGCTTGGGTTTACGGAAGTCAGACGTCAGTGTTTTAATTGGGTTTCAACTCAATTCGGTAATAGCTACTTATACATTTGTAATCTCCGTCATTTATTAATGAAATTTTAAATTCTAAAAAAAACTAGCCATTTATTATTAAACTTATGAAAATGCAATACCTTCTAATAAATACACACATTTATATAATTTAATTTTCTTTCTCCTTTTTATTTAAAATAATACTTACCATTTACGTCTACTCAATTTAGTCCGCCAAAAATAAAAGAATTTAAAAAATATTCTAACAAATTACAAAATCACTTCTAGCTAATTCAAACAATCATAACCTTACAACCTAATTACTCTAAAATTAAAACTTGTAATCTCACAATTTATTATTTTCTTTCATAAAAAAAGAAAGTAGACACTAACTAATTAAATTTTTATTGACAAAAATTTTTGTCATAACAAGTACGTAAGCTTTTAATAACAATACTTAGTGATAAAAGAAATTTTGACAATATTAATATATTAATAGTGACAATTTAATTGTGAAGGTACTAAATTGACACAATTTTCATTGTATTAGTAACATAAAAATAAGTTATTACAGTTAATCCAAACAATAGTATCAATCAATTGTTTTGTCATAACAAATCTCATATCTGTGACGAAATAATACTTAGGCACAAAAAAATTATCACTAAATTACAAATAGTAGTGACTATAGTTATAGTTTGGTGATTGTGACAATATTAAATAGATACTAATTAATTGAATATTTATTGACAAAAGTTTTCGTCACAATAAGTAAAATATTGTGTGACGATAAACCGTTTCGTCATAACAAGAAAAAAATATTAGTAACCAAACTAAGTTTTGTTACAACAAATAGAAAATATTAGTTACCATCAAATGTTTTGTCACAATTACAATTAATTCCCACCAAAATTATTTTGACGCCAAATTTCATAGGCTTTTAGTAACAAACTTAGTGATAAAATAAATTTTAACACTATTAATATATTAATGGTGACAATTTAACTGTGAAAGATACTAAATTGTTACAATTACTATTGTATTAGTGACAAAAATATAAATCATCATAGATAATCCAAACTATAGTGTCAATCAATTATCTTGGCACTAAAAAATATTGTATTTGTGATGACAAAAATAATTAGTCACAAAAAATTGTCACTAAATTACGAATACTTGTGACTGTAATTATAGTTCGGTTATTGTGACAATATAAAGTAGACACTAATTAATTGAATATTTATTGACAAGTAAAATATTGTATAAAGATTAACCGTTTCGTTACAAAAAGAAAAAAAATATTAGTGACCAAACTATGTTTTGTTACAACAAATAGAAAATAATAGTTACTAGCATATGTTTTATCACAATTACAATTTATTCCTGCTAAAATTATTTTAGCGCCAAATTGCATAGACTTTTAATGACAAAACTTAATGATAAAAGAAAAGTTGTCACTATTAATATATTAATAGTGACAACTTAATTGTGAAAGATATTAAATTGACACAATTAATATATTATTAGTGACAAAAAAATAAATCATCACAATTAATTCAAATAATAGTATCAATCAATTGTCCTGTCACAAAAAAAAACCTTGTATTTGTGACAAAACAATAGTTAATCATAAAAAAATTGTCAGTAAATGTCTTAACTCTTGTAGTGAATATATGGTGATGGAAAATTGAATAATAGTGTTCTTTTAGAACATAAAAAGATTGATAATAGATCAAAAGTTAAACTATATAAATATAAATTTTCATTTCACTTTCAACATAAAAACTCTATTTACTTTATTTTAATATATTTTTGTCCATATTTTTCTATAAACTTTATTTTATTGATATTTAAAATCTAAGAATTTTCAATTAATAAATGTATATGCAAGAGAGTTCTAAAATTTTTTAACTAAAATTTTTATTAGAAAAGAGGAACGATTCATATATCCATAAATATTACATCATATATTTACCTAAAATTTTAAGAAATTAGTTACAAATAAGCTCTTATATGCACAAATCATTTTTAATCTTTATTATTAATCGAGGTGAGAATCTATGGCCTCTAGTATCAACCATAAAGACTCCATTAATCATCACACCCAAAGTAGATATAGCAAATCACCAATTAATGCACCTAGTATCTTTCAATATCATTGCAACATTAATTGATCAAAAGCTAGAAATTAATTTGATACTAACCATTGGGGTGTGAACCCGAGCTTTGACAGAAACCCTAGTTTTCTTCGTCTGGGTCTCACGGAAAACTTCATCAACTTGGACTTCCATTGTCTTCAAAATTTTACTAGGTGGAAGTATCTCAGGCGTCGATTTGGCTCCCTTGTTGTCTTCAACACTGTCCTCTGAGCTTGGATTCTTCATGGTCGGTTTCGAAGTTGTCTCAATTTTGCAATCCACTCCCAGGGAAAGCGATGATCCATTGATTTTCATATCATCCCCTACACCGTTAACTAGGTTGTCGCTTTTCTTCCTGTTGTTGTTAGGTTCACTGGGGCTTCTTCCAAGGCAGAGGGACAACAGTTCTTGTTCTTGTTGATCACTGCCTTCACTAGCAGTTTCTGTTTTTCTAGATAATGTCTTAGTTTCTTGTTCTTGTTCAAAAATTTCGTAGAAATGTTTTTGCAGAGATTGGTAATCCTTCACGAGTTGGCTCAACAATTGCTTCAACCTTAAGTTTTGTTCTCTAGCCTCAGTTATTTTGGCCTTTGCTCTTCCAAGTAGATTATCCTAAAATTCATAGAAATAATTAAACACATGCCATTAGAATCAACAGGAGTACTTCTTGTTGAATGCGTATGTTTTATTTTTGTACATTAAAAGTTAAATCATACATAAAACTCTGTAGAAGTTGTAGGTAATTGAACTCTATTTGTGGTTCTCAAGATGAATATAATTTAGTAGGAAATAAATATTCTGTTCCTTCTTTCCTGAAAACTAATTAAAAACAAATATTTTATCAACATACATCCCGATCATGCAACTGGTTAGGTTGAAAATGCTCACCTTGTTGAGTTCTACAAGCACAGCTTCTTCATCACCGTCCAAACTCATTTTCTTCTCATTATCAATATCAAAAGCTACACTTCCATGAACAGTCTTCCCACTAGCTGTCTCCATTGGTTCTGAGTTTTGCTTCCTTACTTTCTCGACAGGTTCCTACTAATTTGTTGGCTCACCTCCTAACAAATATATATACTCCTCACACCAGCCTCAAGATTCTGACTTGTGTTTATCAAACTTCAAACCTGCTTATCTATTGTCGCATGTTACTCTCACTTAGTTTATTCAAAAATGTCAACACAACCGTACAACGTTATGATTTTCTATATAATATTTGGACAATTAGGGAGCTCTGGATCAGTTTCAACGATATGGCAAGAAAATGAACCCGTGGGATCATTCACCAGTCGCGTCCAACAATCGTAGTCGTAAACGGAATTATGTGGTCAACATAAGCAGCATGCCATTATTCTGACTCAGTACCAAGCCACCAATCACCCATACAACATAGAAAACGTGTGAATATTTAAGGACTTAATTTCACTTGAGGATTTAATCAAGATTCTAAAACACGAAGTAAAATTCACTATAAAAGATAAATTTAAAGAAATAATTATAGGCATCCAAGTAATAAGTTTCTGATCCAATGCATACTAAACCAATGTGATTTCGCAGTTGGATTATTGGTATGAAAACTGTATAGAACTTTTCGTTTAGCTATTTGCACATAATTGCATGCCATTTATATTTTCTTTTAACGAAGCTAACAAATTAATCATGACAAGTAACATATTCCAAGTTAAACTATCTTTTAACGTTAATTAGTTCGATTTATTGTGTCTTTTAATACCGGAACTTATCAATTACGGTAATTATCCCTTAATGAATGATAAAAGTATAAAAGAATATGTTGAGAATTGAGGGATTGCGATGGAAGCTTAAGTTAATTTTCTAACTACAAACGTACCGGTGTAATTTTATATTGACTTTAGGTTATGTTTGATTGTAGGTTTATTAATAAAATAAAATGAGACGTAATATTAGTTCATTGTTTTGAATGAGAGTTTATAATGTAATGGAATGAGAAGAGATAAAAAATGAGAGTTTCATATTATATCTCATTTCATCCTAAACAGTAAAAATGAGAAATTTCTGGCTTAGAAGGTTTAGGATGAAATGTCAAATAATAAATAACTTTTCACTATATTATATTATAAATCTTTTTTCTAAACAACAATTTACTGTATTATATTATGAATCCTTTCATTCTTTTCAAATAATAATTTTCTAATATTAATATATTTATATTCTATTCTATTATAAACTATTATATTATGTTAAAAATCTTTCATACATAAAAGAAAAGTCAAGCGATCCAAGCGAGAAGAGTAAGTAGAACAATCAAGACGTTCAAAAGCTTTAGGTACTTGAAAGATTCTACTTTAAAATAGGATTAGATGGTGTATTATTGGAAAATATAATTATTTTTTTGGTGGAGCTGAGGTTATTAAAATTCCCACTTGCAGAGTGCACACATGTAGGTGGATATAATTAACAGGTCAGAGCTGATGGGTTCCCACTGAATTAAATAGTTTAGTTTTCTTAACTAATGGTATACGTTAGGACAAGTTGCCTAAAAACAATAATTTCAAGGATTTGTCTGTATATATGACGGTGTGCGTGTATTTTTAAGGCGAAGAAATCAGTGCATCTAGTATTTTCTTCCAAGTCAAAGTCTTATATCGTATGCATTTTCAAGTGCTTAAATTGACATTAAATAAATAAACAGCAGTGACTAATGATGTAGTCCATATAATTGGGCGGGGATAGTAAAGGGTTTTAAAAGAACCATCTTCCTCCTGGAATGCCTACACCCCTATCATTATCTCATGTACTCTCTGTCAACACACTCGCGCGTTTCACTTTCACGCTATTTTTAGGTCTCTCAAAATACACTATTTCAGATCACTGTATTTTAATATGAAAATATAATATTATAAATTTTACTAATTAAATTGTCACATAACTATATATTTCTTAAAATACTACGTCGTTTTGTTTAAAACTAATTGACAAGTCACAGAATGTGTAGTTGAAATTTTAAATGAATGTGTAGTTTAAATTTTAAATGAAACTGATGCAAAGATCCACTTGTCAACTAGGTCCATGTTACCAGTTTGCGTGGAGCTGGGAACTTCAATGAGCTCATTACTTCATAGTTCATATTCGATTCATGATAGGGTTAATTATCATAAAATTTTAACTTTTTCCAATTTTTAATTATAGTCTAAAATTTAAAAATAGTAATAAAATACTCAAAATTTTAATTTTCTTAAAAATTATAATTTAAACTTCAAAAAGTGGCTATAAAATATTTAAATTTTCAATTTTCTTCAATTCTAACCTGTCATTATCTGTTGTTCTCCCGATGTCCTCAGCCTTTTGTTTTCTGTTTGTTCTTCTGACTCCCCAAACTACTCGTACATTACAGCGTACTGTACCAGTAAGCTCTTCATTTTTAATTCGTTATCTTGATACCCTTAATGTGAGATTGTCGGAGCTACAAAATCTAAAAATTAAAGGGTAAAAGTATCGAGAGAATAAATTGAAAACGAAGAAAAAACTGAAATCAAAGCAAAAGATCGTTGGGATTGTGGAATTTGATTTAGGTTATTTTTAAACGACGACGTCATTTTAATAATGTGATTAAACAATATCGTTTCATTAATAATCTTCATTAATTGTGTTAATTTTGGCTGATGTGTATTAATAGTTAAGATTTCTGAAACATATAGCAAGCCAAATCAGCAAATTTAACGGGAACACTAACGTTAGGCTAGAATTGAAAAAAAAAGTTTGAGTATTTTATTGCTACTTTTTGAAGTTTGGGCTCAAATTGAAATTTTTTTGAGCATTTTATTGCTACTTTTTAAAATTCAGGCCATAATTAAAAAATAGACAAAATTTTAGGATTTTGTTGATAATTAACCCTTAATAATACCTTAACAAAACAAAGTGAAGAGGGCAAAACATATGGGAATTATTTGGGCTTGAAGCATAAGGCATACTAAAACTGCTTTCCTTTTTTATAGAAGGGTTATATTTGGATTAAGTCTATGTATTGATAAAGAAAAAATAATCACCACTTAGTGAAGATCATGAATCCTTCATTCATCTCGGTTTTCTTTCAATAAAAATTAATGATTAATTTGATTAAATATTACTAATCTCATTCTATGTCAAAAACTAATCAAATATACTTATAATTATTAATAATTAGTATTAAATAATTAAATTAATATATTAGTTTAAAATAAATCAAAATATGAAAATTCTAAATTCTAAATTCTAAAATTCTAAAGAAACTAAAATTTAAAAAACTAAAAGTTCAAACAAATAAATTTGTAGATACAAGACCTTAATAAAATCTTATTACATAATCTTATGAAATCATAATGAAACATAAATTATTTCAAGTAATTTATTATAAATATCTTTTACTTGTTATATTTAAAAATTATCTTTTTTTATTTTATTTTCATTTAGATTTGAAAATTATTTTCTCTATTCAGTAAAATATAAAATTTTGAACTTTCTACATCAATTTTTTTTTCGTTTTTTATCTTCAAATATCTAAAAGCTACCAATCAAAAAGTATAAAGTTTAATAATAGTAAGGAGAAGATAACAATCAAAAAATAATAACTACTAACCTTTTAACCTATCCTATATGAAACAACTTTGGCTACGACAGAGGATAACTTATTCATGACAATTTTTCATAAACAAAGAGTGCCAGTGGTACAAAGTGTCATTGATTTTTAATTGGAACAATTGTTAATTATAAGTTTTATAAAATTAACAATTGTTAATTATGAGTTTTATAAAATTAACATTAGCAAAAATTAATTTAATCTGGACTAAATATAATCAAGAAGTCTAATAAGGATCTGGTTAAATAGATTGAAATCAATGATAAAATGGGTACTAGTTAGTGTGGGCTAGTTATTATTAGACTTATGATAGGGAAGCCTAATAAGGTTACTATAAATAGCACTAAGGTCTCCTACTGCCTGTTTAAGTAAATTCGTTGATGTCTCTATTACCTGTTTAGAGGTCTATACATTAAGAAGGATAGAAAAAGGAGTTAACGATATAAGGATATAAAACTTTCATAAAGGTTGATTAAAATTTTTAGGAGCTTATTCATACATCAAGGAGCTTGTTCAAGTAGTTCAGTAGCTTGTTCATCATTCAATGGATAGCAAAACATATTTTTTTTCACATTTTCTTCATTAATACAAGTTCATAGTTAATCTTAGGTCCATAATTAAAGTTCGTGTTATGACTAAAACATGGTATCAAAGTAGTTCCATTATTATATAAATTTAAACTAAGATTTTTGATTTTTTCCATATGAAAATTAAAGAAATTAATCTTTTTTTGTTTATATAAATTGCATATTTGTTGTTTGAATTGATTTTGAACGAAGTGTTGCATGGAGAAAAGGTCAAGATGAACTTTAAGGTGATTTTTTGACAAAATATCATCAAAAATGTCACCAAAAATTGCTTATTTTTGAATACTGGAGGGAGATGCCATGAAGAAGCAGGTTGCTACTTTTAGGACGAGTTCAGAGTCTGGCGTGTGTGATACACACATGCCAATCTAATGTGTAATCATGTGTCATGAAGGCAGCATGCATCCACATGTCTAGCACATGCCCTACTTATCCAGAGACGCGTGAGTTGTATATACACCTTTAGCAGCACACGTAGCTAACGCAGAACACTATAGAACTAAAAAAACTCAAATTTACAAAATGGTCTCTCAAGTTATTTTAGGTTAGTTTTTAAGGTCTTGTGAATTTATAAAGTGAGTTATGTATTTTTTTTGGATTATCACATTGGCAATAAATAAAATTTAACTTCAGAAAAATCAAATAAGGTTATTAAAACTATGATTGAGTGAATTTTCATGCATTTGACTTAAAATAAAAGAGGTACATGTGATTTTGGTATCTCATATGGTATATTTATTGTTCGGTATCACATGATTATCATTCTAATTGAGATTTTATTTATGATGAATTCTCAAATAAAGTTTGTTGATAATGCGTTTAGCACCAATATGTGATAATGAATATGTGCATGTGGATTTTGCATTTACGAATTGTCACATATTTTATGCCCATATAGAAGAATGTGAAGGTAATATACAATTGTTTCCTTTCTTCTTATGGATCCATTTGAGTACTAATGAGAATGTAGTCACCACAGTGGCCTTTCAAGTTAGTATTTAAAGTATTTTGCTTGGATGTTTAGCGATGTCTTTGGTTTTGTGATTGTTTATTCTGCCCACAGGTGTTGGCTTTAAATGAGACTTTGAGATGTGCATAAAGACATAAGAAGGAGGAAAGCCACTGTTTAAGTGATATATTCACCCATAAGTGGTATAATCATAAAAGTTAATAGCGTGTACTATGTTCACTTTCATATGGAGGTCTTATCTACATGTCTTATGTATTCAGCTCATATGTATTTCATGATGTGTGTTATAAGATGCTCAATACATATGTTGTTTTGTGACTTTGAGTGTTTATATTATCTTATATTTGTGTTGATCATTATATTATCAATTTTGCAGGCGTTTTCTTTGTAAATAATAACAGTGTCATAATTGAAACCCTCACTAGTTTCAATTTTAAAAAAATGGAGGCAAAATGTGGAATCTAAGTTAGAGATGGTGGTTATCAACATGGTCATGGTCCAGCATCTATATCTATCAGCTCAGAGGCTAAGAAAACAAGATATGCAACCTAAGAAAGATTAAATAGCATGCGTTATTTGTCCATAAGAGATCCAAACCAAACCCTCTGCTAAGTAAACTTCCAAAAATGAATATAGGAAGGGATTTCCTTAATAACATGTTATAGAGATATAAGGTATCTTCTAATGCCAAAATAGTTACCTTATTAAAGGAATTATACTCCACGAGATATATAAGAGTAGGGTGGTCCACTTTCAGATTTAGCTAAGGGCATTAAATATTTATATTCCTGATGCTTGTATAGTTCACCAAGCTCTGAATATACTTCCATTAGAGTTTGGCATTATGGTTACCACCTACAATTCTTAGGATGAAACTTAGGACATAATACACTACTGACCCATTGTGTTGTTGAAGAAGAGAAGCTGAAGAATACAACTCATATAACCTTAATAACAACTAAGGAGAAGGCAAAAGTAAAGCCTCGTAAATTTAAAGGTATGAAGCTTAAATTCCCTCCACATATAGGCATTGATCGATCCAGTGTTACTAGAGGTCCTACGGAAAGAGTATGAATTTGAGGTGTTTGTTCTGTTAGAAGAAGGGACTTAATAATATGGAATGTCAGAAATATAAAACCTAGAAAGAAAGATAAGAACTATAAGGTAATCCTTAGCTTTTATGATACATGATTCTAATTTTGCTATAGCCGCATCAAGTTCTTAGGGGCTAGATAGTGGAGCCTCCAATTATATTGCTTCCATAATTCAAGGATTCATAAAAAAGAGAAAGCTAAATAAGGAGAAGGAGAAACTAATGGTGGGTAATAACGATGAAGTTAATGTAATCTCTGTGGGAGATATTTGTTTGAACCTTGATATAAGGTTTAAGCTTATATTGAATGACATGTTTTATATATCATCTTTTAGACAGAATTTGATCTCTATATCTGTTTTGGATAAAGAAAATTATAGTTTTGTAATTGAATATTCTATTGTAAAGTTATCTTTCAATGCACAACATATTGGTACTACCTTCGTTTCATATGACTTATATAGAATGTGTCTTACTCCTAAAGAGATGTATGCTTTTTCATATAATATTGAACAGGTCAATAGAAAGAGAACATTGATAAAAGAGAAGTCATATATATTATGACATAAAAGTTTCGGTCACATTTCTAAAGTTAGAGTTAAGAGAATGATTAAGGATAACATTCTTTTAACTTTATATTATGATGATTTGGAAGCATGTGTTGCCTTTTGCATAGATAAATTGACCAAAAGAAAGAAAAGGGGTTCAACTTGTGCTTTGGCTTATTAAAACTCATACATCTAGATAAATGTGCACCTTATAAAGTTATATTGTTTAATTCAAGATATTTTTCAACATTTATTGATGAATATTACTATTATATGTGTTGTTTCTTAAATAAAAGTCTGAAGTTGTGTAGAAATTCAAGATCTTTAAGGCTAAAGTTGAGAACCAATTGAATATGTCAATTAAGATTGTCATATTTGACTGTGGAGGTGAATATTATGGTAGACATAAGGACAAGAAAAGGTTTGTTTACCATATATGTAGAATCATATGGAATAGTGGCTCAGTTCACTATGTCAGATAGTCTTGAGCAACACGGTATAGCCAAAAGGCAGAATTGCACCTTAAATTAAATTATGATGCCACTGCAAAACATGACTAATTTACTCGATTACCTTTTGGGTAAAGCCATAAAGATTTCTTTATATATACTTTATTCCCAAGCAAAATAGTTTCAAAAATTCCTTTTGAAATTTGGAAAAGGTGGAAGCCTAGCTTATTTCATCGTCATGTGTAGAGCTGCCTTACTAAGGTATTTTCTATAATTATTATGAAGATAAGTTACATTCTCATTGATAGTTGTAGATTATAGTATGTTTTTCTAGGTGTTTAAGTTTGTATTTAAGTGTTTTCTTAGATGATTATCAGGTGTATAGACCTAGAATTGTGTTATTGTTAGTATTTGTATGTGTTTCAAGTGTTTGATTGGTTTAGAGCAACAATTTGAGCTTAGTTTTCTATTTTAGGAGGTGTGAGATGTGCTTGTGAGTGTATGGAAGCAGGAAATCAAAGAAAGGAGAAGGAATGGCTGCATGGAGGCTGGCCACAATCGTGGCATTCCTGTAGGAAAATCCCGGTGTGTGCATCACATACACACGGTGCGGAAAACAAAAATTTTATTCTGGGACGTTCCCGAAAGCCAAGATCCACGTGTATATATAAAGAAGTCAAACCATAATGACCAAAAGAGACCGTCTCTAACGGTATCCACGCAGAGGTCGGAGAACCTAAGCGGGGCAAAAAGAGTGCTAGCTCTTACCTTATTCTTGGAGAGCCAAGGAGAAAACGATGATGATGCTTGAAGAAGAGAAGAGTATCGTGTGTGTTGGAGAGGAAGCTTAGAAAACGATTTTCAAGAAGCCATATATTGAATTCTTAAACCCTCTCTTATATATAAATGCTGAAGTGGTCCAGTTACACTGGGGTCGGTCCTACCGGCCTACCGGGTCCTGGTATGGAAAAACACCGGAGACCTATTTCAGCAATATCGATGTCGCGATCTCATCGGGACATACCACGATCTCATTGGGATCTATTTTGTCCTATTGCTCTCCATATATTGGATCTCTATCCAAAACTATTTTACGAATTCTCCGAATCACTCTTATGTGTGTGACCCATTAGGTTCCCGGTTATATTGGCCACTTAGATTAACACTTAATCTGAGCAAGTCATGAGCGGTATCTAGCAACACATCATGACCCCCAATTGACC
>JANZLC010000003.1:12256503-12283590 GCA_026413385.1 Erythroxylum gracilipes
CCCATTTAGAAGTTGAAATTGCTTCCAAATTGTTCATGAAAGTTGTAGAACATGTTTTGATCTTTCTTTTGATATAAAGCTTGGAAATTTTGGCAAAGGGAATAGGAAGATATGAGTTTTTGAAGCATGTGGTACTGGTCTGGAAAACTGTTATTGAACAGAAACTTTGATTGCATTTTTGATATCTTTAGAGGTGGAATTAGTTTTGGAGTCCTTCATGAATATTGTAGAGCTTTTTTTATCTTTCCATAGACACTAATTTTGTCCAATTTGGAGTTTAGAGTAAGGAGTTATAACCTGTGAAAATTGGAATGTCGGAAGAAGAAAGAATAAAGCTTCCAGTCAGTCACTGTAGTCGACCTAGTCGACTACAACCTCCGACTAGTCGAGTAGGACATGTATTTTCCCTGAACCTCCCTCCCTCCACTCTTTTGCTTATAACTTGTTCGTCCGACCTCCGATTGATCTGATTTTTGAAGCATTGGACTTCTAGGACATTTATCTACCTCTCCATGTGAAATTGTGGATTTTGAGGTTGGGTTGAAATTTAGGAATTGAATCAAAGTCATTGGTGGTTATGTTTCTATATCTACTTCATTGTTTTGGCTATATCTGGACCTATGGAGATCCGAATTGAGTGATTTTGGTGTCTATGGGTTTCTAGGCCATAGGGGAACATTTTGTAATGTGAATTTTGGGACTAATACCGAGAATATCACGAACATATATTGTACATATTTTAATCGCTACATGTGCATTATGAACAATCTTTGATTGTACTTTTGGTAATGTTTATATATTTCGACTGTTATAGAGGCGTTTTTGGAGCATCGATCCACCGACGTTGCTGAGACTTTCAGGAATTAGCTAGAAAGTTATAGGTGAGTAACCTAGATGGTTCTCTCGATTATTATATGTCTACTGTGGTGAATAATGGTGGGTTTTGTGATTGGTTATGACTGTGGATTATGGACAGAAGGTCCGATATATTGGGAGCTATGACATAGAAGTGTTATCTGTTTGTGAATATGTGAATTACTTGCTTCTAATGTGATAAATTGTGACACGTGAATTAATTGTGATACAGTTACTGCTTAATTGTGACACATTTATTGTTAAATTGGTACATATGCATTTCATACATGAATGCATGATCATATAATGACAATTGTGATCGGAGCAGCCACCGAGACCTAAAAGCTCAACGTATTAGGGCCTCGAGCTTATAGTGATTCAAGGCCACAGGCTCACCGATTAATATACCCATTTTGAGACAGTTCAGGCTTTCGGTCACAAGACCGTAATAAAATGGGAAAGTGTCACATACACATTTCATATTCATTTGATTGAATAATTTGATTGGGTGAAAGGCAAGAATGCCTTATACTTTTGTGATAACAATCATGTGGTACTTCTGAATGTGCTAATTTTGAAATGATTGTGATTTGCTTGAGTGCTGCATGAATTGGGTGAACCATCGATGATGGTTTCTCACTGAGTTCACAAACTCATCCAAAATTGCAACATATTTTTCAGGATCGAGAGTAGACCCCTAGCTCCAGAGGGACTGTTTGAGTCGTGTAGATCATTTTGGCGAGAGAGGTTATGGCTCACAGGTCGGTTAGCTGAAATTTTTGGATGACTTAGTTAGGACTAATTTATTGTTCCTTGTTATATAGCAGTTTGTACTAGTTTTTGGAAATTATGGACAAATGGTACAAAATGACAGTTGTGTAAATTACTGTTTTTGATGAAATGAAATGGAAAAAAATTTGGTTTCAAAAAAAGTTGTGATTTTATACTGATGTTTATTATTATGATACCATGTGGAATATAGTGGTATTTGTTCGTAGTTCTTCCTTGTCGTAGGATATGCACCGGAATGACCTATGGGCGTCTCGATATGTACCCTACGGTAAGAGGGCGCTACATCCATATCCATCAAAAATTTTGTTCCTATAGAGACTTTAGAAGAACAAATTGGATGCACAATTTGCAAGTTCGTGAAAAAGCTAAAGACGTGGCAAATTAACTTGGCTTTTATGGAGGCTTTGGAACATCTTCCTAAGTAAGAGATGTTCCTCAAAGATATACTATCAAACAAGTGGACTTGGGAAGATAACCAAATGGTTATGCTAAACGAAAAGCTACAATTCCATCATCACCAGCCACATGCCATCAAAATTAAAGGACCTAGGGAGTTTTATGATACCTTATGTTATTGGCGATTTAGAATTCATTAAATGCTTATGTGACTTAGGTGCAAGTATTAACCTTATGCCTTTATCAATCTTTAGGAAAATGGGGCTAGGCAATTTGAAGCCAACATCTATATTGATTCAGTTGTTGGATCAATCAACCAAGAAACCATTTGGTATGGTGGAGGACATCATCGTTAAAGTGGAAATTTTCATTATACCTGTCGAATTCGTGATATTAGACTTTGAAGAGGATAGGAATTGCCCACTCATTCATAGAAGGCCATTCACGAATATTAGGAGAGCTTTGATTGATGTTCATAAAGGAAAATTGATTCTTCGAATAGGTGATAATCAAGTAGAGTTTAACATGAACAAACTATTGAAGAATTTGAAGGACAACAGCTCTTATATGAAGATAGATATAGTGGACGAATGCATCAAAGAGCAAGAGGAGAGCTATATTAAAGAAGCAAGTTTTGAGAAATTTGACAGTAAGGACGAAGGAAAGAAGGATGAGGTGGGTGTTCCATCACATTAAGAAATTTTAATGAGAACAGAAGCACATGTACTACCCTTCATTGTAAAGCCACCAACTCTTGAGCTGAAGCCTTTACCTATACACCTTAGATTACCTCCCTATGTTAGGGACAAAGTTTACCCATCATTATCTCAAACCAGATAGATAAAGAACAAGAAAGCAAGGTGGTAAAGATAATTAGGAAGCAGATGAAGGCCATGGGATGGTAAATACTCGAAATAAGTGGAATAAGTCCTAATATGGTCATGGATAGGATTAACCTCAAAGAAGGAAGCAAAGAAATGAGGGAAAGACAATGAAGGTTTAACTCTAATGTGAAAGAAGAGATTAAGAAAGAGGTCCTAAAGTTGTTAGATGTGGATATCATCTACCTAATTTCGGATAGTGATAAGTCAACTCGGTGTAATGTGTACCTAAGAAAGGAGGTATGATGGTAATGGAGAGTGAAAGTGGTGAAATGATTTCTACTCGAACAATCACAAATTGAAAAGTCTGTATTGATTATCGAAAGCTCAATAAGGTGACTAAAAAGGATCATTTTCTTATTCCATTTATGGATCAAATGCGGCTGGTCATGCATTTTACTGTTTCTTTGATAGATATTCAAGCTATAATCAAAATTTTATCTATCTGGAAGATCAAGGAATGATCACTTTTACATGTCCTTATAAAGCCTTTGCCTATAAACAGATGCCTTTTAGGTATGCAATGCTCCAGTAACTTTTCAAAGGTTTATATCTTTATTTTTGCAGATATAATTGAGCACATAATGTAAATATTTATGGATGATTTTTCAATATTTGGAGACTCTTTTGAGCATTACATGAGAAATTTGGATAGAGTTCTTCAAACATATGAAGAGTCAAACTTGGTTCTAAACTGGGAGAAATGTCACTTCATGTGCACAAAGGAGTAGTATTGGGATACAAGACATCGTGCCAAGGAATAGAAGTGGATAGAGCTAAGACATTTGGGTGTTCTTAGGACATGCTGGATTTTACCATCGCTTTATTAAGGACTTCTCTTTAATTCCTAGACCTCTTACAAATCTTTAAGTTAAAGATGTGCCTTTCATATTTGTTGGTACTTGTTTATCTGCCTTTAACAGATTAAAGGAGGCACTAATTTTAGCACTGATTATAACGTCATTGAATTGGTCATTACGATTTGAAGTCATATGTGATCCTAGCGACTAAGTTGTGGGTTGTGTGTTAAGACAAGGAAAGGATAAATGGCTGTGTGTAGTTTATTATACAAGTAAGACATTAACAGGGACCCAACTCAATTACACTACAATCGAAAAGAAGTTGCTAGTGATGGTGTTTGCACGTAACAAGTTTTGATCTTACCTCTTGAGATCTAAGATTTCTCTTCAAAAAAGATGTGAAACCAAGGCCTACCAGATGGGTGCTTCTCCTACAAGAATTTGATATTGAGATTAGAGACAAGAAGGGTGTGAAAAATGTGGTAGCTAACCACTCATCACGTCTTGAAGGAGGGAAATTACAATAGAGTGATGACTTCAATGAATGATTACCTGATGAAACCTTGATTTTGCTAAACTACCTTTTGGTACCATGATATGTTGATATAGCTAATTACATTTTAGGTGGTATCCTTCCTCTTAATCTATCTTGTCAATACTGGAAATGATTATTGTATAAGTATACTCATTATTTATGGGATGAACTAATCCTTTACAAACATATGCTAATGGATTAATAAGAAAATATGTTCTATAGGAAGAAATGTTATACATACTAACACATTGTCATGAAGCGACTATGCAGGGCATTATGGAGTGAACAAGATGGTGACACAAGTATTAGAATGCAGTTTTTATTGGTTGAACTTGTTCAAGGATGCTCGAGATTTTGTTGCACAATGTGATAGATGCCAAAGAATAGGGAACATCTCCAAAAGAGATGAAATGTCATTGTCTAACTTTCTAGAAGTGGAAGTGTTCAATGTGTAGGGATTAGACTTCATAGGACCATTCTCATCCTCTATAGGGAATACGTATATTCTAGTAGGAGTGGACTATGTATCATAATGGGCTGAAGTAATGACAACTCTAAGAATGATGGAAAGGTGGCATAAAAATTTATCAAAAGATTATTCAATAGATTTGGAGTGCCACGAACCAAAATTAATGATGGAGGAGTACATGTTTGGAATAAATCTTTTGATGCTCTTCTTAGAAGATATGGAGTCTACCTTCATATTGCCACTCCATACCATCCGCTAATAAGTGGACAAGTGGAGGTTGTTAACTGCGAGCTAAAAAGAATATTGGAGAAGAAGGTAAGCAATTTAAAGAAAGATTGGGCATTAAAGCTGGATGATGCTCTATGGGTTTATCGAACTGCTTTCAAGACTCCAATCGGCATGACCCCATTTCGACTTGTTTATGGTAAGGCTTGTCACATGCCTTTGGAGTTAGAGCATAGGCATACAAAAGCCTTAAATTTTTATTGGAAGCAAGGGGGTGAAAAAAAATTGACTGTTGAGTAAGCTCGATGAACTTAGACTTGAATGCTTATAAGAATGCCAAGTTGTAAAAGGAAAAAATGAAGAAATGACATGATTCTCATATCAATAAAAAGGAGTTCAAGATAGGAGATGTGGTTTTATTATTTAATTCGAGATTGAATTTGTTTCCTAGAAAGCTTAAATCATAATAGAGTGGGCCTTTCAAAGTAACCCATGTATTTGAATATGGAGCTTTAGAGTTAGAGAACCACAATAAGGAAACTTTTAAGGTGAATAGACAACGATGTAAGTAGTATCACAAAGGAGTCTTTTCACAAGAAAGAGAAGTAATTTCTTTCCTTTCATTGAATTAAATAAGATTTTAATGATGAAAGTCAAGCTAATGACTATAAATTGGCATGTTATGTTAGTTAGGTTTTTCTTGAATTCTAACATGTAAGTTCTTATCTTAATGTGTTTTGAGTGATTTTGGTTGTTAAATCTCGTATTTTTGAAGTTGTTATGCTAAGGAACAAGTTCTGGGGGAGACACTAGGTAAATCAAATGAAACGTGGTAAGGTGTCGTACTTCCCACGATCGTGCATAGCAAGTATGGAACCATTCTATCGTGATCACGAGATGCCACCCATGAATCACACACACAAAACCCTAGTTCCCCTTCTTTTCTTTCAAATTCTTTCAACTCCCATATTCTCTCTTTAAAATTGCAGCCACCTTTAAAGGTCTCTACTTTCGCTCAAACCTCTCTTCACTCCCATTTGTTTTTTCAATATTTTCTTTCATCTTTCCCCTATATTATCGTTCCTTTTACACAAATTTAGCTATTTCCACACAAAATCACATCTTTTGAGTGAGTGTTACAAGATTTTCTCTACACTTTTCTCTCACACATTTTTGGGTGTTATTTTGTGTTTTTGTTATGTTTTATGGTCGTTTTTGCAGGTTATATATTTAACTATGGTTCCAAGACTCATGAAAATCACAAAACTCTCAACACCGAAAAGAAAAGCAAAAGTGTCGGGTGATGGTGCACATGACAAGGATAAGGATTTTAGAGCGTCTTTTTTTTTATCTTCTCAGAAGAAGAAGGTATAAAATTCTCAACCCTTTGTTCAATAATTGCTACTACACCATGTTATTTCAATTTTACAATCTTAGAAAATCTAAGTTTGAAAACAAAATTGAAACTTTGAGTGCAAAAATTTGATAGGAAAATTATTTCATTTTGCTTTTCCTACATATGAGGAATTAACCCTTAAATGTTACACAACTTTACAACTTGAGTTGCGGAAGTTAGATAATTTTTGGTTTAGATTGTGTAGAAACCCTTATAATGTGGATTACGATATTATGGAAGATATTTGTGGTTTTTCAAAATTAAAATTAATAAAAAACATGAAAACTTTAGTGTTAACCAATATTGGAATAAATTAATGAGTTGGATGAATTTACTCTAAAAAATCCATATAATAATATTATTCTTAATTTTGAATTTTTGTTACTAAATAAATTTATGTGTTAAACTATGTTTGCAAAAACTCAAACAAATAAGTGTTCTTGAAAGGATTTATTTATTCTTTGGTGCATGGATCATAAAATTCGAGTTTGTACATCCTCCCACATTTTTCAAACGATAGTTATTTGTCTTAATAAAAAAAGTAGCTATCTAGGCATGAGTTTCCTTGTTACTACATTGGCTCAATTTTATAGTGTTTTTGTTGATGGACTAACCCTTGTCTTTCCTAAGTTTTTTAATCATATATATTTGAGGCAAGTGAGAATCTTAGAGTGCCATGGTTTGGAACTCCAAGATATCGACTCAAAATTGTAGGTGAAACACATGAATGGATAAAAGAGCTCTAGTTGCCCTCTGACACAACACCAATAAGAAGTCTCATCTGGTGAATAATTCAAGGAGGATGAAGAGGAAGGATGAGAGAAAGTACAAAATGAAATGGAAGAAAATAACAAGTGCATAGAGGGTCACCTGGACACCATGGAGGCACAACTAAAGAACTTTATGCATCGTCAGTATAAACAAGATTATGAAATGAAGAAAATATTTATTTTGTTGTTCAAGTTGTTTAGATTGTATTGCTAACACCATCACTGCCTCAATCACTATAAGTCTTCTTGCTATAACTTTTTCATTATTGTTATTTATCTTTATTTGTATCATTTTGATTCTCACATTGAAGACAATGTGTTGTTCAAGTGTGGTGATGTTTGGCATATCATTTATGTATGAACTTGACATTCACATTATGTTAGTTTTTGATTAGGTTGGCATTGTGTGAACATTTGATGCATGATGTATGACTGTGTCAATGTGTCAATGGCATAAATTGAATGGAATTGGCTTATTTTGAACATTGTCATTTAAATTGTAAAAGCATATTAACTTACAAATTTTATGTTTTAAGTGTCTTTGGGATAAATATGTATGTTAATTAGAATATGAAACCTATTCTTTCATTTTATGAAATTTGTTTATATACATTTATCATTACATTCAATTGAATTGGTTAACATTATTAGTACCCTTTCATAAGAATCAGTGACTAAGAAGAAATGAGGTAGGCTAAGAAATTAAATGTAAAAAAAATTTGTTAAATAAAATTATTATTCCATTGGTCATTTTTAAGAAAATTGGGTTAAGAATAGAGTTGGTAGCCAATTGAGAGTTGTGATATAGCTGAGTAACTGAAGACATTCACAACAAAATATTTGTCTTCGAATTAAAAGGCTAGAATGACACTACAACCAAGCTAAATAAAAAACATAATCTGGTTATCCCTTTCGAAATTGGGCTAAGAAAGTGATTGTACAATGGGAAAATTCATGATAAAGTGTTTGCCTTCGCATCAAAAGACTAGTTTATCACTAAAGAAAATCTAAAAATGGTGCTTGTAATAAAATAGACCTAATGACCTCTTAAAAATAATAAGAACTTTTATGAAAAGTTTACTTAGTGATAGTTTGCCTTTTTAATTGATCAATAATAATAAATATATGCTTACAAACACCATAAGTGAATGAATAAGGTGTTAATATTTTGATCGATATGTATATTCAAATCAAAACACTTAATTATAAAAGGAATAAATTAGTATGTTGGCACTTTTTGAGTGATTGATGTTTGAAGTTAAGTTAATTCCATAAGATTTGATGTCATTGTACCATTATTGCATGTTGCATGATTATGTGTTTATATGTTTTCATTGTTTGTAGTTTTTAATTTTTCTTGAGGACAAACAAAGTGTTAAGTGTGGTGATGTTGATAGGTGTAGATTATAGTATATTTTTAAAGGTGATTAAATATGTATTTAAGCGTTTATTATATGATTATCAGGTATATAGACTTACAATTGTGTTATTATTAGTATTTGCATGTGTTTCAAGTGTTTGATTGGTTTAAAACAAGAATTTGATCTTAATTTTATGTTTCAAGAGGTGTTTGATATGTTTGTGAGTGTATGGAAACATGAAATCAAAGAAAGGAGAAGGAATGGATGTATAGAGGCTGGCCACAATCATGATACATGACGTGCATGGGAATCTTTATGATGATCGTGTCCTTATGCATGATCATAATAGAGAAGGAGGAATAATGAAGGCCATGATCATGGCATAGCAGTTTCCAGCTCATAAGATTTTTGAAAATTTGAGGTTTTGAAGCTATTTTTGAAACAAAAGTAAGCAGGGAAACCCTAGAAACAACCATACAATGCTCAAGCACTATTTAAAGACAAGAGAAGCACCAAAAAATGCAGCAGCCACTAGATTTAAAGAAGATTAAGAGGAGAATTCAAGTGAAGCTCCAAAAAATTCCAGATTTCCAGATCAAAACTCTAACCAGTTTTTCTTTCTTTTTCCTTCAATTATTTCATTGTCTTTATTGTTTATTTAGATTAATATGATGTTAAACTTGATTATGAGTTTCTAAATTCATATTAAGGGTTGTTCTTGATCTATTTTGTTGAACCTTATTCTTGTTAAATTTAATATATTTATTAATAATTTATGATAATTTTTATGTTTATACTTAGTAATAAATCCAGAGAGTGAATCAAGTTATAACTAACAATTGAAGGGTTATATTAATTGTGATTTAATTATCCTTAAGATTGCTTCAAATCTAATTGAATAGTTAGTAGTAGTTTTGTGAATCAAGCGTTGACAATGTTATGAGTATCAATTTCATTTGGGATCATTTGATTAGATCTCGAGAGAGGATAATCAAAACCTTAGGATATCTAGCATAACTGGGTAAACAAGAATAACGAGAGATAAAATAAGGATAGAATAATTTCTAAGTTTCCATCTTTGATCACATTCAATTTTTATTGGCATCTCACTTATTCAATTTAATTAGTTATTTCAATTTTAGTAATTTATTTTATTTTAAATCAATCTTTAGTACTTTAAAGAAGTTTTATTCAAGTTGTTAGGTGTCTAATTAGTCCTTGTGAGAATGATAACTTTGGTACTACAAGTTACGATTTGTATACTATGGTATTGAAAGTTTTTATATAAAACTTATCAATAAGTTTTTGGTGTCATTGTCAGGGATTAAATAGCATTTTTTTACAATTTAAATTCCTTTGATTTAAGGATTCAAACACCTTTTCTTATCTGATTGTGATGCATAAACACAAAAATCACTAGGAGTTTAAGCAAGGTAGAATACACACCAACTCTAGACATCACAAAGCAGGAAAGAGAGATATGAAGAGTTAAATTCCAAAAAATAATAAAAAGAATGATGGTGGAGGAAATAAATCACGGAGAGTAGCAAAGGACCCTTATGGAGTTCATGAGGCCAGGGTTCAATGCCAATCAATAACGAATTACTCAACCACCAGTGCAAATGAACACATTCGAGATCAAACTCGCACTGTTAAATATATGTCATTCCAACGTACAGTTATATGGATTGGCCAATGAGAATCCCAATGCTTATTTGGCTAATTTCTTATAAATTTGTGATAGCTTATGTTATAATGAGTTGTCAAAAGATGCAATTAGGATGAGGCTCTTCCCCTTCACACTCAGGGATAGAGCTCGCGTGAAGTTGAATTCACTCAACCCGAAAAATGTCACATTATATGAGCAGCTGGTGCGAACATTTTAGATAAGTATTCCCTTTGACTAAGACAATAAGGCTTTTAAAGGAAAATACTAAGTTTTAGCAAAATGAAGGGGAATCTCTATATGAAGTGTGGGAGCGATAAAAGGAGTTACAAAGGAGATCTCTACATCACAACTGGTCAAGGGAGTTAAGATTTTCCTTTCATATTTGATGACATTTGTTTATCTGCGTTTAACATATTAAATGAGGCATTATAGGTTATTGTGAGGATGATCCATCTCATCATAATGAGGGTGGTAGTTCTCTCCCTTCAAATGATAGAACAATTATTTTATATTCATCACTCATATTGTCAGATCTAGTAAATAAAAGTCTTAGTACCATACTAGTGCATAGACATGAACCCATATTTGTAATTAGGTTTCCTAATATACAAGATCATACTGAACCAGTTCAATTAAGAAGATCTATTAGAGTGAGAAGACTTGTTATCTCACGTAATTACATAGTATATTTAAGTGAACAAGACTATGCTATTAGACATGTAATAGATCCAGTTACTTTTACAGAAGTTGTTTTTGGACCTTATGTAGATTTGTGGAGGGATGCAATGAGGGATGATCCAATCCATGAAGTATAATAAGGTATGGAAGCTTGTATATTTACCTCATAACTACAAACCTATCAGCTATAAATAGATTTATAAGACCAAAAAGGACTTTCAGGGTAAAGTTGAGAGGTTTAAACCTTGGTTGGTTTCTATAGGGTTCATTTGTAGAGAAGGAATTGACTTTGATGTTACATTTTCTTTTGTATCCTCTAAGGATGCATTTAGAGTGATTATAACAATAGTGGCTCATTATGATATGGAGCTACATTAGATATATGTCAAAATCGCTTGCCTGAATGAAGACCTTTGTGAAGAAGTTTATATGAAACAACCTAAAGGATTTTATGATCAAACAAAGTTAACATGGTTTGTAACATGAGAAAAACCACATATAGTTTGAAACAAGCCTCTAAACAATGGTACCTAAAATTTGATGAGGTTGTTACCTTATTTGTCTTTATGGAAAATAAAGTTGAATGATGTTTGTATTACAAGGTTAATGGGAGCAAGGTTTTCTTTATACTTTTATATGTGGATGACATTTTGCTTACATTAAATTACTTGGTCATACTCAATCAACTTAAATAGCTTTTGGCTTAGCATTTTAACATGAAGGACTTTGGTGAGGTATCTTTTATCCTAGTTATTCAGATTCACTGAGATAGGTTTTAACACTTGTTGGATCTCTCGTAGAGAGCATACATTGAGAAAATGCTGCAAAGATTTCATATGACTGATTATAAAACTGTTGCAACACCTATCTCTTATGGTGAGAGATTATCCTTACCACAATGTCCAAATAATGATACAGAGAGAGAGAGAGACTATGAAGAATATATCTTATTCTAGTACATTTGGTAGCCTGATTTATGCTCAAGTGCATACTAGACAAAACATTGCATTTGTTGTTGGACTACTGGGTAAGTATCGACCAAACCCAGGAATAGACCATTGGAATGCAATCAAATAAGTTTTGAGATACTTGAAGGGAACTAAGGATTATATGTTGACATTTAAGAAAATCAACAGTTTAGACCTCCTAGGTTATATTGGTTTAGATTTTACCATGTGTCCAAATGATAGGAAGTCCACATCATGGTAAATTTTTATGTTAGCAGATGGTGCAATATTATGAAAGAGTATCAAGCAGGCACTGGTAACTTACTTAACTATGTATACAGAGTCTGTGGCATGTATAAGGTTGCATCACAATTGATTTGGCTTAGAAACTTGATTTCTGAGTTGTCCGTGGTTGATTCAGTTTCTAGACCTATTCAATTATATTGTGATAATCTTTATTTTGTATTGTTCAGTAACAACAATAAGAACATCACAGGGATTAAGCATTTGGAGGTCAAATATTTGACCATAAAGTAATTAATACAAAAAGATGACATTGAAGTTGAACATTTAGAGACTGAATACATGCTTGTTCATTCTTTAACTAAATGACTTCACCCAGTTATTTTTTAGAGACATGTGTATAGTCTAGGTTTACTAAAGTTCTTAAACACTGTTAGTTAGGGGTCATCATTTTTGCTCTTGATAAATTTGTACAGATTTCATGTATATGACAATATATTTTTATGCATATTAATAATCATTATTTTTTTTCTCAGTTATACAGTTTTTGTACATTGTCATAATGCAAGTAAAAGGCTTAAGATCTATGTTGGTCTTAAGCAATTTAAAGGTCATTGGGCACATATGAATAGATATATAAATTCATGGGATTAAATAATTTTTATCCCTCTACATCTTATTAAATCCATGAATTTATATATGTATTCGTATATGCCCTGAAAACATAGGCTCAAAGTCAATCTCTATGTGTGTGTGTGATGTAGAGGGATAAAAATTATTTAATCCCATGAGGGTTTTCTCTAATGCGATTTTGCTTTTTATAAGAGAAAATAAATTTCTCTGATACAGTTTAGCACAAAATTCAGAAAAATTAAGACCGACAAATGAAGCAATGATACATTTCAAATTATACAAGTATTATTATAATTTATCACACTCTATTTTCTCATTCATGTTAGTGATATATTAGATATGTATGATTGTATTGAATTTATATTGCATATGACATATAGCTATTATCCAATATCGAAAACCTTATAGGACCAAATGATGGACTTTCATTACCTTTGAATCACATGTTTTAAATTAGTCAACTTTTTCATTGAATTTGTTAAACCGCTTTTACTATTTTTATTATTGTTACAACTAGTGAAATTAATATTTGTCCAAGGGGAGAATGTTAGTAATTTCTTATTGGACAAATATTAATTACAAATTTTTATAAAATTAACATTAAGAAAATTAAATTTGATATGAATTAAAGATAATAAAGAACTTCAATAAAAGATCTAGTTAAAAGGGTTAAAGTCCAGTGAAAAAAATGAGTCCTAATTAGTATGAGTCAATTATTTATTGGGCTTATAATAGGGAAACCCATAAGGCTGCTATAAATAACTGTTAAAGTCTCTTCGTGAGTAAGTTTGTGAACATTCAGTTTCTCTATCCTATTAGAGGTCCAAACATTAATAAAGACACAAAAAGACGATAACTAGACAAAGATATAAAACTTTTATAAAGGTGGATTAAAAATTTCAAAAGCTTTTTCAACTAGCTTAGCACCTTGTTCATCGTTCAATGGATAGCAAAATATGTATTTTTTCATATTTTCTCTGCTAATACAAGTTCATGATTATCCTAGGTTCATAGCTAAAGTTTTGTTATGACACACACAAATTGCAAGCTTGTCAAAATCATACCATCACAATTCACATGCAATCAAGGAATAAAATTCTTGGAAATATACAGGAAAGAGAAAACAGAATATGACCATTATTGATGTAAGCAGAGAACTCGAACTATGTTATGATACAAAGTGAAAACGAGTAGTAAGTGGTGGATACAGTGAAATATAATTGAAATGTCTTACATTTGTGTGGCAAGATTTCCACTACTGGTCCAACCTTCTTGAACTTGTATTGAGTACTGCAAATTCCAGAGAACGTCTTCTATTGACGGTCGATTATTTGGGCTACTGGAGAGGCAATTTAGGGTGATTTCTACTGTATTTCTCAGTGATTGATAAGCAAAGCTGCCCCTTGTCGACGGATCAATAAATTCTCGCAACTTGGCTGGAGCTTCTACTAAGCTCTTTTCCAGCTGTTTAGCAGAGACAAAATTGTATAACGTGTTAAAGGAATTGCTGGAATAATTGTAACCCATGTGATGGATCAGTTACCTGAGCTTTTAACTCTTCTAATTCAATTGGAGATGTAAAGAATTTTCCAGTAATAACTTGAAGCAGAATACACCCTAGTTGATACAGGTCCTCTTTTTCTGCAATTTCACTGCCAAAGAAAGGATTGCGAAATGACTTTGATAATGCTATTTCCTACAGGTGCTAAACCACTAACAGTTACGTTAATTGATTCTTAACATTTTAGTATGCTCAAAATGATAAATAGACAGAATTTGGATGAGAAGATGATATACCTGTTAGGATTGTTGATGTCATGCCCATTAACAGGACTCTCCGATCCAGCCTACAAATTCCAAAAACAAAACAAATATTATTTCATCCCCACTGCTCAAGATGTTTCAAATCACTTAAAGAACAGAACAAATAAAACATGACTTATGATAGTTGCAGTAGTGATTTGTATGTGAATCAAACTTCCATCTCTTGTCAAAATGATTTGTTCGAACCTTCGATGGCAGAGGAATGGTGTAATTACTAAGTTTTGCAGTGAGACACTCGTCCAATAGTACATTCTCCAATCTTAGGTTGTTCCCAAAAATGCCAGGTGCAACTCCTGTGTGCAAGAACTGGATTCCTCTGGCAACTCCTATTGTGATTGCCATTCTCTGTGGCCATTTTAGCACTTCCTTCTTTCTGAAATCTGTCAGATTATAGCATGAAATCATCATTATTTAATGGCTAGAAATCTTAATGATCCAGATGGTTTGGTGTTTTACTTTACCATCTAGATGATCTCGCAATGATCCATTTGAGATGTGCTCAAAAACAACGAAAACAGTGCAGGCTGTACTTGGATGATTCTGATAAGTAACAACACAGTGTCCAAGGACGCTGACCAAATGCAAATGCCTTAATTTGGATAGCACCTCCATATGCTGAGCCAAGCTTTGAGGCAAGTTTTTCTGTTTCAGTTTCACACATTTTACCAAGATCGCAGTGCCATCTCCTAGCCAACCTTTGTAGACCTATAATTACAAAAGAAAACATTTGAAGCTATTATAAGCTAGATATCGGTGGGATATATACGGCGATAGTCTCACAAAATTACCTGCCCTTGAGACTCTTCTTCCATGAAGTTCAATGGATCAAAATTGTTTGTTGCATCTTCTAGTTCTTCCAAGGAGAAAACACGATACTGAGGAAGTCCTATGGCTGCTGATCTCATTGTCTGGGGCACACGCCCTGCAAAATTGAGCTTCACTTAGCCAATATTTGAGCATATTTCGGAAGAGAGAAGAAATCGATCTTTTGAAGATGAATGAGAAAAAATTGACAAGGAAATATGGGTACTTGTTTAAATTTGTACTGTATAGCGGAAAGCACATAGGAAAACTTACTTGAATCAGTTGGTTTTGAGGCACTACGAACTGAGATTTTGTCGGCAAAAGATGCATTGCATTTGCCGCCATCATCTGATACTGTTATCCCTGATCGTTTTATAATAACTAGAACCAGCATTCCAAGAACAACAATCAACCCTACAACTCCTCCTATAGCACCTAGTATTATGCCTAGTTTGGCTGAAGATTTCTTCTCCTTGCTTTTGACTGGAGGCTTAACAGCCAATGCTTCTTTATGGCAGAAGAAAAATGCACGTTGATAACTTGAATTGCCTTCAGATAAGCAATTCCATGAGCTAATAACTGTACGACTGGATGAATTGGATGCTATGCAAGATGGTAACTTTCCTATCAAATAGTTGCGAGAAATGTCTACGAATTCTAGCTTTGCAGTGCAAGAGACACTAGGTGGAAAAGCCCCAGTTAGTTGGTTATCTGCTAAATCAACATACTGAATTGACGGAAGTGAGAAAAGAGCAGCTGGTATTGGTCCAACAAGCTTGTTAGACGAGACATCTAGACGCTGAAGCTGGTTGAAGCCCTTGAATCCTGACGATATATCAGATCTCAAGGAATTGTTGTTCAATATGATAGTAACCAAAGTGTAACTTAAGGAAGGAAACTTCGGTCCAAATCTATTGTCACCCAAATTCAACTCTTCAAGTAGCACCAATACTTTGAGATTTGGGATAGTACCGTTCAAAAGGTTATCAGCCAGAACCAGACTATTGAGACTCTTCAATGAGACAACAGCCTGAGGAATCTCCCCATGGATGAAATTTGAGCTGAAATTGAGTACTCTAAGCGAGTGAAAACGGCTGACTTTGGCAGGTAATGGACCCCATAGTCCGAGAGACACCAGCGACAACACTTTCAAATATGAAAGCTTTGTTAGAACGGTGAAGAAGGTGTCAATGGAGAACTGGTTGGACAGAGTTTGCGCGGAAACATTTAAGTTTCCTGAGCTTGGTTTTGCAACCTGAGATGGAGAAGTTTTGTTTCCTACAATGATTAGTTCTGTTACATGACTATTTGAGCAGACAATCCTAAGAGAAGGTGAGGAAGGAAGATAGCAAAAGTTGGTCCAATTTGTCCAACTTTGAAGAACTCCAGGATATTCAAGAAGTCTCTGAACTTGGAAAAGGATTTTAGTTTCCCTTGGAGACAACTGTCCGACTGAAACTGGAATTAGCAAGGCAAACACGAGCAGACGAAACAAGAAAATGTACAAGACCCGGGAGTTCTCCATATCTCGGCTAAATTTTTAGATCAAATTCCACAGAACAGTGGTCTTACTGCACTAGCTGCATGTACTAATTGTAGGAGATTTTGATGTGAAATTATGTTCACTGAAAACAGTGAATAGCTTCCGATAATGACATATCGATAAACAGCTAAACCAGAGCTTAACTAAGATGCACAGTAATGGGGAGAGATTGACATCTGGGTTTGATTCATTTGGAAGAATCTTATCACTGAAATGTAGATAAAATTTGGGAAATGACAGGGAAGCTATAATGAATAGAGATCTTGCTTACTATTAATTGGTGTAAAAAACACATTAGAATGTACTTATTCTCGTGAAAGAAACAGAGTGCTGTAGGAATTGTGAGAAGAGACAAAATCAGATAAATTGAGAAGAATCACCTATTGCAAGAGACGAGAACAAAGCAAGCAATGCAGATCCTACGCTACGCAAACAAGCAATGCAGATCCTACGCTACGAAACCACTTACTAAATTACAACCGAGCTTAAGAACCGTACATCCGTTTTACTTTCAGAGAGTGAGGGTCAAAGTCAACTCAGCACCCGATATCTAGCCAGCTGCTATTCTAACTTCGGAATACCCAGGAAACCCGGCGTTGACCACGTTTATTTTGGTACGCTAGCGAGCCTCGATTATCTCAAAGGTCACGCGCCAATGGCACAATACTTCCGTGAAGGGCATTACAACATTTTAACCTCTGTAAGGAGTAATCGGATTACATGTCCTTCGGTGTCACTGCTGCCGAATAATTTGAAAGCTCATTTACGTAGGTGTCAGTGTCGAATAATTTAAAGGTCATTACGTCAAATTACATGAGTGGCCCTCCTTGTCTATGGTCCGCTCGTGTCGGTGAGACGCGTCGTCTCAGCTCTAAAATGAGTGTCAATAGAGCAGAGTTGAGGTTGTGAGTTGGATGTGCATAATAAAAAATGGAGGTGGTTCCACTCCACCTAATTTGTATTGTTTTGTTTGTAGTTGTACTAAGTACCATCTTATTGGTCACCATTTAATGGAGGAAAAGGAACAAACTAATGGGATAGAATTAGGGATGGTAATGGGCAAGGTTCGGTTCGAGTTTTACTCTACTCATATCTATATCTATTTTTTATGACTCAACCCATATTTATATTTATATCCATCGATTTTTATGATTTACTACCCGTATCTAAATCTATTTGGTCAGATAGTGCGAATATTAATCGGGTTAAAAACTCACTGTCATCCTTAGATAGAATGTATGCGTGACTTGAGGGTGTGCATGAGTTCCATGGACCATCATTAATCAAGAGCCTTGGAGTTTGGCATGTCCAGATCGCAAGTGAATAATGCAAATTTGCTTTTCTAGTTCCTATCGTTAGGATTTTTGTGTTCAAATACTCTTTTTATCGAATCTGTAATTTATTACATGTGATTAGAAATGTATCTAAAGTGTAGTTATTTTTAAAAGGTTATATTAAAATTCTTTATACATATTAATTAAACCTTAAATTTACTAAGACGAAAAAAGTGGTCTTTCACTACTCAGGCGATCCTCCTGAATTAGATGCGAGTATAGCTAGGCCACAAAAGGAAAAGAATAACATTTGTGCGTGGGTTGAAAGTGCTGAAGAGAACATAAATATTGGGATCCGTTCTTTGATACAAATATGCATGGAAAGCTAACTTATAGGCGGGGGAAGCACATGCACATGCACATGCACATGCACATGGGTGCGCATAGAAAAATATGAAAAAAAAGAAAGGGTTATGATGCATATTCACATTTTTCTGTGGATTTACTGTATTTTAGAGAACCCTGACGACCTGACCCTATATAACTAAATGCTTGCTCAAGATCATCTTTCCCCTGGGAGTAAAGGTTGAATCCCCAACCCTAAGGGCCCCCCACATCCCGGCCCGACGAAGCAACTGGGAGGATATAAATCAGATACTCAGCGGCCCACTAAGGGGGAGGTGAGCAACCCACAAACTTACAAGGAGCCCACCCTCAAAGCCCACAAGGAGCTCAAGAATGTTGCTCCCATACTGCAAGCCATAGGATTCGAACCTTACACCTTGGAACAAATCTACCCCTCTGGAACCAACTGAGCTACGCCCTGCGCGCAAGATCATCTTCCCCTATATTTATTGCAGGTGAGCATTTATGAGCTTGCAGTAGGAAATGCATTGTTTCTCAAACCAATGAACTAAGGTGGGAGCTTTAGTAACTCCAAGCTATTAGTATTATACTGTTGTGTTTCGGTGTGAATTGATGTTCAGATGATTTGCGACTGATTCAAAAAACACCTAAGTGGATGAGCCAGTCGTGGATAGACCCAGATCCAGAATATTTGGTGAATTATGTCCAGTTGCTATGATTTGTATGGTTACACCATGACTTCAGTCTAATGCAATAAGCCTGACAAATGGAAAATATTCGGTAAACCCAAGTCCGCATTATATACTAAAAGTAGCCCAACCTGTTTATCTAGACAAACTGGCACTCTCGATTCGGTCGGAAGCAACCTCAATAATCTCGACAGCTGTTGTCTTAATGACAATGGATTATTCATGTAAGACATGAATTAAAATAAAAACAATATTTGAGGTATAATTAGTGAGCAATCGCCAGTCAACATCAACAACCACCACATGTCTTAATCTCTATCACCCACTTCTAAATTAACCTTTTTCTTGCTAATTAATTATCCTGAAGCTTCTATGGGTATCCTCCTAACTCTTTTCAGTTGCAGGGACTGAGACTGACAAAGAAATGGCACCCACCAGGCCACCACAGGCAAAGAAGAGAAAAAGGCGTGTTCTTTTTGTATTATTCACATTAATTATGATTGCTTTTATTGTTTTCTTTCCAGTTCTCTTTAAATTATTTGTGTATATCCTTATTTATTAGCTAACGCTCTTCTCTTCCCCTGTTTTGGTGCTCAATGTTAGTCACTGTTTCTCGCTGAAAGTTTTGTTGGTTTTGTTGTGTTCTTTCTTGATCAGTAACGGCCCATTACTTGCTACTTCAGGTAACTATTTGGCTTCAAACTGCTTTTCTCTAACACAAGTTAGCCTTTGTTTTACTGCATCTTGCATTATGTTTTCTCTGTTAGAAAACAGGTTCAAGGTTGGTGATGCTTGCTATGCTTTGCTTCTTGACTTGAGCCATGTTGCATCAACTGTCTGTCTATTCTTGTAGACGGTATGATTCTCGTTTTGTTGTTTGATATCTGGGAAAGATTATTGATTTTGTAAATGTGTAAAGTTTGTAATTTAAGTTTTTTCTTGTGCATGTGGGTAAGGGGTATATGGTTGGAAGTCGAAGTTGAAGTACAATCCTTTTCGTCGACCTTTTCTTCTTATCTTGGCTAAATGGATGATTATGATTAGCCACTTTTCATGCTGATAAAGTGATAAGAGAAGTTTCATTGTGCAGTATTTGTAAATGCCAACTAGTGATTACGAGTCTTTAAGGTATTGAATTTTGTGCTCTCTTGCTGTAATCTTCCATGTTTTTTAATTTAGACTTTTGAGCTCGAGATATTGGGTTCGTCAATATGGGGAGGTCTCCTGCAAAGTGGATCAAGTCCTTCCTTCATGGGAAGAAATCATCCAAGTCTAATTTCTCAAAAGGAAATGATATTTCGGTAAGATTTTTTGTCTATTCATGTTTACATTGTACTCATCTTCTCTAAGTCATTCCAGCTTGCAAAACAACATAACATCATGGGGAATATAGAGATGTTTCAGATTTGAGTCACTGTAAGAGACACAGCAATCACACACCTTCAGAAAAAAGAAGAAGAAAAGAAAATTTGTTAATGCAGATCCCAACTGTCAAACGAATTTAACAAGTGGGAACATACATGCTTTTAAGTCAGCTACACTTGAAATTGGAACAGAACATAATGAATCAATGGAATTTGAAAATCCAAAAAATCAGTGAAATTTTTCTTTTATGTCAAACAACATAATTTGTTGACATGTTCCTCAAGTTAACATATTTTATTCCTCAAGTTAACATATTTTATTTACTTTTTTAGCTTTGTTGTCCATGAAGTTTCTCAAAACAACTTCCTAAAAGTTTTCTGTTCCAGTACAGCAACAGGGAAATGAAGAAGTATCGATTCCTCCTAAAGCACCTTTGACTGATATAACTGCCAATCCTCCACAAGAGTCACTGCTGGTTGCTGAAACAGGAAGTGAGTTGGACCAAGACCATGAAGTCTCTGCCAACTTGCCCCATGATGGGGTACCAGTTTTGAATGCAGTAGACAATTGGAATGCAGAAGATATCTGTTCTACAGGCAATACTGAGAGAATCAAGCTTTACAAAGCTGCCACAAGGATACAGGCGGCTTTTAGAGGTTATCTGGTAGTATCTCTGTTACCTAAATATACTACAACTTTTTGTCCTTACTCCTATTTTGTTGAGAACTTGAGATTCAGTGACATGCGAGCTGCCATTTCCATTACTTAGTTGTTGGGTCTAATTGTTTGATGTAGCAGCATCATCACTTCTTCCAAAATTGGCTGTGCAGTTTTAGTTACTGAAAACTGTGTAGAAGTTCGCAGCTGATGCTGTGTAGCAGTTCTAGTTACTGAAAACTGTGTAGCAGTTCGCAGCTGATGTTTCTAGTCAGATGTACACCACTGCAGCGAACTTTGTATTCTTCCTTTGGAATGGACTATCAGAAATTTTATATTTTGGTCTATCAACATTCTGCTGATACTGGGATGTTGTTTTTAAAGGATCGTCATGCATTCCGAACACTCAAAGGCATAATAGGGTTCCAAGCACTTATTCGTGGTCATTTGGTTCGACGGCAAGCAGCTGCTACATTATACTCTCTGCTGCTAATTTTGAAGATTCAGGCATTGGCTCGTGGACAGAAGATTAGACGTTCGGTGGTTGGAATTGACGTGCAGGACAAATGCAGTCTCGAAAGACTTCAGGTGATTCACCATTGACGTATAACCTTATATTGTTTTTACATTTTTCCTCAGTGTAGCTAATTTGGCTGATCTACAATTACTGTTTGTGTGCTGCGGACACTGAGGGTCATCATGACTGAAATGATGCATGTTGAAGTTAACAAGTAGGAATGTAATATTGACTACAAACTCTGATAGTCCTCATTTCCTCTCTTTCAATAGTATATCATGAAATTTAAGATGTCTGATTAATGAGTGTGTTAAGGATTGTTCTATACTAGGATAGATAGTTCATTGTTACTCTGGTCCTTGATATACACTTTTTTTCTTCATCAGGGTGCTAATCGCGCGGAATCTTCTAGAACCAAATTCTCTATTGTAGGAGAGCAACTCAAGGAGAATGCTTTTGCTAGGAAGGTGAGAATAACATTGAGTTGTCTATTGTTCTGCATAAACTTTAGTGGGCATGGATATATAATAGATTAATCTCAATTTTATGAGCCAATACCGCACCAAAAATTTCTGTTTGTATGAAGCATTGCGTCTCAATTGATGGCCCTGTCAATGCTTTCACTTGAACTTGTCTGAAATGTCTTGTATCATGTATGAGTTGGAAACTTTCTTATAACAAGTCTAGGGTAACAGATCAACATTTCCTGATACTTCTTGTGGTTTTGGAAGGTGATATATACATAGTGACATGGTAGATTTGTTTAATGGACAGCTAGAAATGATGCATGCGTTGTTTTCCTTTATAGAAATTCTTAATGGCATATTGCAGCATATTGTCTTTCTGCGGTTTTGGTCTGAAGTACACTAATTAGTCAAGTCAATCTATAATCTAATTCAGCCTACAATTGTGCTATGCCGAAAAGGCAACTGAAAAAGATGAATTGTTCTTGAACCCTATGGTTTAGCTTACAATCTTCGTCTTCTTAACTAAGGATGCATCCCCTTTGTTTTATTAAGCTTCTGGCTGCAGCATCTAGTGGAAGACCTATATGCATGCACTATGATCCTGGGGAACCTAACTCAGCCTGGGAATGGCTGGAGAGGTGGACAAGGTCGCATATATGGGAGTTCCATCGGCAAGTGAAGAAGAATGTAAATTTGAAGTCTAAGAATAAACGTGAAAATTTAGGAGTGAATGCTAAACTAGGCAAACCCAAAACAAGTGTTGTGAGGCTATCAGGTGCTAATATCCGAAGCTCCTCAGGTCATTCATCTTCGGAAAGGCATAAACAGAACCTACGGAAGATCTCAAACCAACCAGCTGAGTCCAGTCCAAGACATGCACAGAATGGATCTGAAAAGTTAAAAACAACGTTAAGAAAAACTTTTTAAGTCCTCAAAGAAGGCTGGTGAAAGATCTGAGGTTGATAAGAAGAGAACAAAGCGTGATGTGACAAAGGTATCCAATATTGTTAGTTCGCTGGAAGTTTCAGAGTGGTCGGACTCTGCTGATAAGATGAAAGATACAGTAGATGACGAGTAGGCAGTTCTAAAAAAGTCTGAAGTTGATAAGAGTTCGATAGCACCTGCAGTGGACGATGATGCTGAAGTTATAGTTGAGAATCCTAATTTTGATTCCCAGGCCAAGGTGGCTGACATTGGAGAGGTAAGTAAGCAGCAAGAGACTAAACATGATACTAATGATGATGCCCCTAACACCGGAGATTTAAGTAAGCAGCAAGAGACTAAACATGATAGTACGAATGATGATGCCCCTAACACCGGTGAAAGAAGAGCTTCATTCCCCCTACATATAGAACCTCCGGAGAACGGGGTTAGCAATAGCAGCACACCAAAACTGCCCAGCTACATGGCACCAACTAAATCTGCAATGGCAAAGTTGCGAGAACAAGTATCCCCAAGGTTTTCCCTAGATGGATATGAGAAGAATAGCACGGCTAGACGTTATTCTCTCTCATCTTCCATCAATGACAAGCTAACTTCAATGTCACCAAGGGCACAGAACCTGGTGCAGGAAGATGGTAAAGGAGTGATAAAAAGTGAAATCTCTATCTTCTCCTAGAGATGGTAATGGGAAGAACCTTTCAAAAAGAATTTCCCATTGGGGACCCAAGGCTTTTGTTTAAAAGTTGAAATTTCAATCCTGTGTTACTCATTGAATCTTTTGTGCGCCCGAGAGAGTTACCAATGTGCTTCCTGATGGCTGCAATGGGCAACTCTTTTTGATATCAGGAAGGGTTGCGGCTGAGTTTTTTTTTATAATTAGAAATATATTAAATTCGTGGAATGCACATTCCTCTTTCTAATTGGCTTTCTCATAAGGCTATCAAAGGAGAGTGGAAGAGGTAGTTTTCCATGGATAGCACACTGTAAGAGGAAGAAGAAAAAGAATGTTTGGAAATGGGTGAATACCAGTTAACCTTTTGGGCACACATAATACTCCGTAAAATTTTCTCATCTTTGTCAATAACATATTTGAGTTCTTCATGGGCTGGGTTGGAGGAGCACTTGCCCTACTGGTCTTGTTTGCCACCGAGCAATTCAGCGCGAGTACGTCTCTCAAGTTTTGTTGGGACGCTGACTCAACTTTGCTCAGAAATATTCTATTCAAGGTCTAGTGTCCAGAAACTCGAACCCTTTGCTTTGTTATTGTAGCTCTACTGTCTCTGCCTGTGCTTAATTTTGCATCTGAAATCCTGATGACCACTGTATGCCCTGTATTTATGCTTAAGCCTCAAGACTTTAATTGAAGATTGTCCGTATACTCTCAATTAAATCCAAGCGTGTTCTGCCAACTGTTTTTTTATTCTCATTTGCTGTAGGAAATAAAAGACAGGAATGGTAACTGCGAGCAGAGCAGAGGATGTGGAGAAGTAGGCTCAACTTCCAAACTTACAATACAATACCATCATGGCCATCACATAATTATGTTATCAGCTAAATCAACAAACTGAACATATTGAAGCAGTCCATTGCGTTGCATAGATTGCAGACTGTCTTCTTCTCTTCCTTTCAAACTAAATAAAATGTCAAATTTATTTTTGTTGAACAAATCGCAAGTATAGTGACTTAACATATAATTTTATTGACAATACTAAATAATTTATAATACATTACGACTTAGTACAAAAACACAATACAAGTTATTTTTGACATTCGAATACTTTGGTCTTACAAGGCCTTAATAATTATTGCAATGGCTTAGAATTCAATTTCTATGGAATGCTTTTTATTTCTTGTTATGAACAAGAATTAGTAAATCCATGCTTATATAGGTCCATCTCTCACCATAAAATATTACGTCCGTTTGTTAATTTTTATAAGATTGGCCTTAAATAAATTGAGTATATACAAGCCTAAATGAGGTTCCATTCTAAAATCAATTGGTGATAGGAGGAGTAACTCATTAAGTTTATATGCATGCTCAAGGTCATAAATTCTTTCCATATGGGACAAACCCTCACTTATATTTCAACACGTTCCGCTCGCGTGTGGGCTAATTTAAAACCTAACACGTCATATAGTTTATTGTGTCAAAAGTGGTGACAGTTGATCCAAGAACAACCTGTTTTGATACCATGTTAAAAAACTGAATTGTTTTGTATTTTCACTTGGTTCTAGGTTGTACATTATTTATATAAATGGAATTTGACTTATGTCAATCCCATGAAATCTGCTGTCTCCTAGAGTAAATTATTCTATCCTAAAATAGAGAAGGATTCTATCCTAAGATAGAAAAGACCATGGGCTATATATGGAATTTCTAGCTGTACAAGATATTCTGGATATTCCACACAGAAAGCAAGATATTCTAGATTTTCAACACTCTCCCTCAAGCTGGTGAATGGATATTTTCCATTCCCAACTTGTATGTAATCTCTTCAAAGTTGGAAGCCGACATTCCCTTAGTTAAGACATCTGCCAACTAATTACTTGATGCTATATATAGTCATGCCACTGTCCAGCTTCTCTTTAATAAAATGTCTATCAACTTCGATATGCTTCGTGCGATCATGTTGCACTGGATTGTGGGCAATGTTGAAGGCAGACTTCTTGTCACAATAAAGTTTCATAGGTCCTTCCCACTTGAGGTTAAGGTCATCAAAGAATATCTTAAGCCATAGTAATTCACAAACTCCATGAGCCATAACTTTAAATCTTGCTTCTGCACTTGATCTTGCAACAACCGATTGCTTCTTACTCCTCCATGTCACTAGATTCCCACCAAGAAATGTGTGGTATCTTGAAGTTGATCTATACTCTACCACATAACCTATATAATCGGCATCAGTATATGCCTCTATGAACAACCCTTCATTTTTCTTAAACAAAATCCCTCTACCGGGTGTAGCTTTAAGTTAGGATAGAATCCGGTTGACAGCTTGTAGATGTTTCTCTTTTGAATCATACATAAATTGGCTTACTATGCTTACAACAAATGTTATGTTTGGCCTTATGTGGGACAGGTTTATCAGCTTCCGAACCAATTGTTGATATCTTCACTTGTCTACTGCACTAGCATCCTTCTCTTCACTCAATTGTAAGTTAGGTTTAATGGGTGTGCTTCCTGCCTTGCATCCAAGATTCCCTGTTTCTTTAAGTAGCTCTAAAACATACTTTTGTTGAGAAACAAAGACACCTTTACTTAAGTATGCTACCTCAATGCCTAAAAAATACTTTAGCCTTCCCAATTCTATAATTCTAAACTCTTTTGCTAAGTGAGTGATTCTTTTTCAATTGGATCATTCCTGGTGACAATAATGTCATCTACATATACAAGTAGTGTTGTAACTCCTCCTTTTGCATGTTTTATAAACAAAGTATGATCTCTTTGACTTTGTTTGTATTGCATTGCTAGCATCACTTTAGTAAATCTTCCAAACTAAGCTCTCGGCGATTGTCCATATAAAGCTTTCTTTAACTTGCATACTTTCTTCCCAAAAAAAATTTCATTGAAACTCAACAAAGGTTCCATGTAAACCTGTTCTTCTAAAATCCCCGTGTAAGAATGCATTCTTAACGTCGAATTGTTGTAAACACCAGCCAAAGTTAGTAGCTAAAGACAAAAGAACACGTACAATATTCATTTTTGCTACGAGTGCAAAGGTCTATTGATAATTTACCCTATATGTTTATGTATATCCTTTTGCAACTAATCGAGCCTCATACCTTTCTAGTGAACCATCAACTCTATATTTAAATGTGAACACCCATTTACACCCCACTGTTTTCTTTCTGTTGGCCCCTGAATTCTTTTATTGAATAAGTATGAATTTTAAATTAATTTTTGAGGTTTAGATTGTTTAAATTTATGAAATAAGATGAGTAAATTGGAGAAATTAAGAGTAAGTGTATAATAAGGTGTAAGTGAAAAA